>OX638297.1:23915730-24367978 GCA_951812265.1 Taphrorychus bicolor | reverse complement strand
AAACTTGCTTCCCTAGCTAACAGGAAAGTATTCCTTTTACAGTGTAGAAGCAAAAATGTAACGCCTAACCATGTAAAAAATAATATTAAATGTTTACACGCGTTAAAGACAGAACACCACCCATATATAAATGCTGTTGATAGGTTATCCAGTAGATTTCAGAAGTCTATAGTCTATAGTTTAGAGATCACGATTACAATATGGAAAGTTGAACAATTGGAGGCTGAGTTGGCTAGGTTAAAAAATATTGCTTCTCAACTGTGTGACAGAGATTTATATTTAAACTTCTTAAATTCTCGAACCTCAAGTTTTAACAGATATTTTAATTCTATAAAGAAAAATAACATTAAGAAGTTATTGAGTTTGTGTAATGACCGTGCATCCGTGGTATTGAATGTTCAGGATAAATATTTATACAACTACTCTCATATGCAGCTGCCTTTGGAAGTCGAAAGAACTTTGTGTGCGGGCCCTGGTTTTGCCGTTCCCTTGCGCTATAAAGAGATTCCACTCGTGAATATAATTAAAGACCTTGAATTTTGTATAGAGCGACATGTCCCAGAGGAAAATGAGGTAAGGAATGAGACAAGAGCGCAGTGTATCAACAGCATAACTAATTTTGTCTCTTTTGCTAAAAACAGCAATCTAAATGCCAAAAGTATTATTGTCAAAGACCTGAATACCACCAAATCATTCCTTAAACAACACCAGCAGGTGTTAGTAATGCGCTCAGATAAGGGGGGTTCGACCGTGTTGATGCTCAAGGACGAATATCTCACTGCAATGATGAGTTTGCTCCTAGATCCACTGACGTACCGTTTGAGGAGTGGTGACCCCACGTCTCGTATACAGACTAAGGCTAACGGCCTTATTAAGAGGTTGCAAGATGATGGCTACATTGACGAGGTCTCTGCGAAACAGATGAAGTCATACAATGGGGTGGCGCCACGGCTGTATGGACTGAGAAAAACACACAAACCTAACCTAAGTCTTAGACCTATGGTTAGCTGTATTAACTCACCAACTTATAAATTGGCTACATTTGTCCACAACCATCTTAATTAATGTCACAACAACATCCCATTATAATATTAAAAACTCATTTGAGCTTGTTGATTATGTTAAGTCAATACAGTTGCCTCCTGATAATGTTCTGGTTTCTTTGGACGTGGTGTCGCTGTTCACTAACATTCCTGGAGATTTAGTTTTATCCATAATTAAAAAAAATTGGAAGCACATATCAGCCTACACGACTTTATCGCGTGAGCTGTTTTGCGAAATAGTCCAATTCTTATTCCACAATAGTTATTTTTTGTTTGATGGAAGGTTTTACGACCAGCTCGACGGTTCCGCCTTGGGAAATCCGGCTAGCCCTGTCTTGGCTAATTTGGTGATGGAGGACTTGATTGATCGTGTAACAACGACCATTCCGTTTCCGATACCGTTCATCAAACTGTATGTTGACGATACCATTTTGGCGTGTCCTAAAGATGCTCTCCATGAGCTCTTGAATTATTTTAATGATTACAACCCGAGAATACAGTTTACCATGAAAACGGAGGTTAACGCCGGGTTGCCATTTTTGGACACCTTGGTCATCAGGCAAGGGGACGGGACTCTTCTTACAGACTGGTACATGAAGCCTACTGCATCTGGCCGGGTTGTTAATTACTTGTCTTCACATGCTACCAGTCAAAAGTTATCAATCATAAAGGGTATGTTTTATAGAGCTATCCAGCTTAGCAGTCCTGTTTTTCATCGTACTAATGTCTTAAAAGTAAAACATATTTTAAGAACCAATAATTATCCGTCTAGTCTCATAAATAGGGTGTGGAACGAATACCAGCATCACCTTGCGCCTCAATCTCGGTTTTTACGTTCCCATCACCTTACTTACTGCCGATTCCCATATATCAAGGGATTGTCAGAAAGGATCCAATACAGATTATCACGTGTTAATCCTAATATTAAACTGGCATATTACAACACTAGAACTTTGAGCCAAATTTATTCGAGGTTGAAGCATCCTGTCCCCACTTCTCTTTCATCCGAATTAATTTATAGAGTACCTTGTGGAATGTGCGATAAGTGCTATGTGGGAATGACTCGGCAGTACCTCAAGAACCGAATTTACCAGCATGAATATGACTGTCGTGAGATCAATAGGGGAAAGAGGGAAAGGACTGCTTTGGCACAGCACCATTTCACTTGGGGTCATAATTTTGATTTTCAGAACACCACCATACTGGACCGAGAGATTAATTATCATAGGCGAGCTATCAGTGAAATGAATCCATATTAACAGTACTGTTAATGATAGTGTCACGAAAATGAAAATATGGGGGTATATGAAGCGTACTTATTTATGTGAAAATTACTATATTTCGACTGGGCGTTAATATACGCTTTAAAGCTCTATTTTTTAAATGGGTACCGGGTCGTCGTTACCTACCCCGAAGGGTCCTATGCTGATTTTCTCACTGAACGGGGGCTTTCAAAAATATGGGGGGTTTATATTTAAAATAAGAGGATGGGATTCAAGTAAACTTCTATTTTCTGTGCCTTAAAATTACCCTACTACTTAACTGAAATGACTAATATGAAAACAAACACCGTTATAACAAAAGGGTCTTACCTAGGTCAAGTGTAGAGAAGGACCGTATCGTGCCAACCAATTTAACGTACTTCAGGGCTACTCCTATGCGTACCCGTGGCTTCTCTTAGGACAACAAGGACTTCTAGGACAACTTTCTTCTTTGTACTCGGTCGATAACAAATTTTGGGAAAACACTTAATTACTCTTCGACGGGTGGTCGTTCGTCTATCTGACGTAACGCCCCCAAAAGGATCAACCCGAACTTCAAAAGAATCTTGGAGTCATGCCTACGTGCAAGCTACCGAGCAAGTCCTCGTTGCTGGCTCAAAAAATCCTCGAGCTTACTTCTCTTTTCGTCAGCACTTTTTTCCAATGCATTGCATCGTTCTTTTCCATGACGTCAATCAGCGGTTCGAAGTAACCAGTTGTTGAACAAATTTACGATCTATGATTTATAAATTTGGGTCAACTATTCCTTGGTTACTAAACTGGTCATCGGCCGACCATTTCTAAGGACGCTGCAATTTTATGTCTTTTTGCTTCTTTGTGACAATAGGACCGATACCCAAAATTTGAGTGTGCTGTATTGCAATCTTTTACAACATATTAAAAATACACAGTCGAGGTAGACATCGCCTTCTTTCTTCTTCTTTGTGGCCCGCATCTGGCCTAACATAGATAATGTATGAATTGATGTGAATGGGGAAAGGAAAAAAATAAATAAAAAAATTGGGCAAAACACTGCACTTCGTATAGGTCGAGTTCTACTTTATCGTTTGGACTCCTGGTTTTATTTCTCTGTTTTGTTTCGTTGGCCCGTGTGTTTGTTGCTTGTCTTTTACGTGCACCGTCTGGATTTTAACAATTTTTCGTTTTTGTGTACTGCCATGACGGTCAGTATAAGATTTGGTGACATTCTTCACTGACTGAAAAAGGTAAGCTGTGTCCCCTCCCGCGGCAGAATACATTCCAATATGTAACTGCTTTTACTCGTATTTTGCGGGTATGGCGCGCAATTCAATTACCTAGTGATGCATGGCCATCAAGTCAAATGGTTCATTCGTTTTTTTTTTGAAGGTTTTTTTTTTGTTTTTTTTTTTTTTTTGTTTTTGTTTTGTTTTGTTAATAATTGCAAGATGCACCAGTTTGGTGAACCTTTTTAATTAATTTTAATTACGTTAATTTACCTGTATATTTAAAGTTTGTCATACGTATGTTGTTATTGTAGCCCTGAGGAAGACCTAAAAATAAAGGTTGAAACGTTGGCGATTTCGAGAAAGTGAAGTGGCTATTTGTCCTACACCTGCGATCCAACACCTTTCTAATCATTGATAGGAAGCAAAGCGCAATATGATCAAATTAAATGTTTAAAATCTCAGCACTTGGTTTCTTTTCAACCACCAAAATTGGCTGGTGGGCTAACAGTACATTGGATTTTTTGCGGTGTGTATTAAGTAATAACCACTGTGCACCGAATTTCAATAAATGAACACCAAATTATTGCAAACTTCAAAGAGTAATAACTCGTTTAATTTAAAATAGACACCCTGTATTTTATCGTATCATTAGATGCAGAATTTAGTTTCCTATCAAAACTATTAAACATTCCTATAGCTTGGTTTTTGCGTTTTCTTGGAAAATTGATTTTTTTCTGAATTTGAGCTGACATAAACGAATTAAGTAATCTACTTTACCTGTTACAATACCTGATTTTGAGAAAGCAAAATTTATTATCATTAGTAATGGGTCTTCACTAGAAAAATTCATTTAGGAGGCTATGAAATTTTGACAGACAAGGATGGCATAATGAAAGTAAATGGCCTTTTGTTTCTCCATTCTTTTCCTTTGACATTTCACGACCAACTAGACAAAGTTTTCTAATGAACACCCCGTATTTGTCAGATATTAATTTATAAGTTACAAAATTATGATCATGAAGATTATTTAGCAGTCATCTGAATGTTAAAGTGTCTTTATTTAGCATAAAATATCAATTAAAACAATAAAACATTATATTACAAGAGTTCTAATAAAATTTAGCATCTCTATTACAAAAAAATTAAGTGCAATAATAGTGGCAATTTGAAATACAATAAATTACAAGTCAACATAAGAGTACAACAAACAAAAACAAACAGTTATAAAATTTGTTCAAAATGACGACCGTCTGATTCTAAACACAAACGTATTATGTTTTTAAATCCTTCACTCACATTGCGTAACATATAGGGAGTTATGCTTCTGAAGGCCTCTCTGATTAGTTCCTTCATATTTTCTTTTGTGGTTGGTGGCGTATTATACACGATTCCTTTCACACATCCCCATAAAAAGAAATCGGGAGGCGTTCTGTCAGGGGACCTTGGTGGCCAATGTTGTGCTCCATTCCTTCCAATCCATCGATTTTGGAAACAAACATTTAAGAACTCCCGGAGTTCACGATGATAATGAGCAGGTGCCACATCCATTTGTAGCCACATGGTTGTTCTTATATCTAGAGGAACTTCTTCCAGTAAAATTGGAAGCTGATTTCTCAAAAAATTTAGAAACGACATTCTGTTTAAATGTTCGTCAAAAAAATAAGGTCCAATCACATACTGTCCCATTATGCCCCCCCCCCATACATTTACTGACCACCTATGTTGGTTATTAATAACTCTAAATTCATGGGTGTTAAAATCAGAATAATAATGAAAATTGAGTCGGCAAAAAGTTAAAAGAACCATCGTGTTGAAAAGTACACTCATCACTTGATTGTATAACTAAAGTTTTATAATAAAGTAATCCCGTTCACACCTTTAAAAATAGAAAACCAACACCTTTCTATTTAATTTGATGCTGCATTTTCACAAAATCACTATCTGAAGAACGGTACGGTTTAGATGCCATAAACCTTAATAAAACTACCTTTACTTTTGTCCGTAGGTACCGAAAATACATTAATATAATAGGTGTCTCATTTAAAAAAATACAACTTTAATCAATTTTATACTTTTGGGACCACCTGTATACAATGACAATAATTTTTAAATGTACTTCCAATAGACCCCATCCATTTCATATACAAAACTGTTTTAAAATCTAAAAGTTTAGCCATAATCTTCCGTGTCGAGTAACGTGAATCACCCTGTATATAAAGGAAAATCAATATGGAGATTGTGTCCCAGGAAGTAGCAAGATGTGTAGTAAGTTGGAGGATTGGGACAAGAAGTTAAAAAACTACGAATCATCACCGACGTTTCGTTTAATTCAACTTAAACTTCGTCATGGCTGTACAAAAATGCATAAACTAGAGTTACAAGGGATCACGTATCTCACAACAAGTCTCACCTCGAGTTGCGCTAAAATTAAAATTAGAAAAAACATTGATTACAAGTGAGAGACTTTAGACATAAATTGCACAATTAAAATATTTAGACGGCATTAAAACAATTAAATTAAAACAAGGCACATCATCAAATGACGAGGTGGAACAACACAAAACAAAACCGATCGAGCTGCTCACTGTCGAATGAAATTAGATAAAATGCGGCCAGTAGTACGTATGTGTTGTCACATTCATGTTGCTTTTTTTTGTTTTTTTTTTGTTTTTTTGCTATTGTAAAATACCGATGGGAACCCAAACTCTCCAAGAACCATGACCATAATTCCATCCCCATTCTCACCCATTGTTTTTGGTTGTTAAGTAACTGTATATTAAACTAAGATTCTGAGTGTCTATTCTAAAGTTAACGGTCTTGTCCCTCCACCTGTTAATATGTAACATCTCGGAGAGTGTACGCTTCTTGTAATTTGTTTTAACATCCAAAATTTTAGGATGGTCAAAATTAAAATGACGACCGGTATCAACGTGATGGGAAGCCAACGCAGTCTTCTCCTTCTTATTGATGTTTGTGATGTTACAGTTATACATGTGCTGCTTCAATGTTCAAAAAGGCTCTGTCATAACTTTATTCTCATTATGTCCTTTGAACACAGAGTCACAGCTTATGCATGGTACAGAGTAAACAACAGAAGATCTGTCAAATACGAGTGTCCTGTCCTGTTGACATTTGAATATAAATCACCAAAAGACTTCTTTGAATAAGTAACAATTTTGATGTAGTCTTTCTTCAAAGCTCTGTTCAAATTCTTACTAAGCCCTAGGATGAGTGGTATTTTGAAATATTTAACATCAACTTTATGAGACTGGGAGTCTCGCAAAGTTTCACTTACCTGCTGGAGTATGCACTAACAATAGCGGGTAGAAAATTATTCTCGGACGCTAAATTTCTTATTTTAAGGAAATTCTTTTCCCATAACGACCGGTGGCTCAACCTCATGATCCTGGTTTTTAGAGATTTGGTATACCATACTCACTTATTTTTGGCATCTCGTTACCTTTGAAACCTTCATTTTTATTATACGTATCTCTTTTCCGCACATGATGAGAAGATACGATAAAAATGTCAAAGTCAGATTTCCAACGCCAACTTGACGGCAATAAAAAGTGAATGGTTTATACTTGCAACTTTCTGTGAAAGGGGGTGGGCAAATTAAAAATTTCTTAGTCGACCGGAGCTGGTAGGTTTTCGTAGCAATCAGTGAAAATGTTTGTTTAACGGTGGTAGACAATGATTGAGTGAAATATCTCGGACTTCCATTGAGTTTTTTACATGACTTTCGAGCAGTGGAATCTCTGCTCGTTTTCAAGTGAAACTGAGCATTAAGTTCGAGGCTACTTGCTTATATACTAACACAGCTAACCACGCCCACCATTCCTATTGGCCGCATCGTCGCCATTGTCGCGCGTCAAGCGACTAGCACATGTCCGGCGTATCAACGGATGCCACACCGAAGAGACGTCGCAACTTGGTTTACTAAAGACGCCCTCATTGCTTCGAATGAAGACTGCTTCCTTAAATTTTCGTTTCTTCCAGTGCTGTTCCCTATGCACAATTTTGGCTTCCGACCACTTAATATTATGATGTTCGGACCAAACGTGCTCTGCAATTTCCGATGTTGATGTTTCTCCTCTTATCGTATAAGTTCTGTGTTCCTGAGCTCTTACGTGCAAAGGACGCTTGGTTTCTCCTGTGTACGACATGCCACACTCAAACGGGATCTGATATATACAATCTTTTTGCTGACTTGAATTTTCCGCTTTGGTTTTAGAGAGTAAGCTTCTTAATGTGTTTTAGTTTTGAAAACCGTTCGTATGTTGTACTGTTTTGCGATGCGTCGAAGTTTCTCTGAAGTTCCTTTTATGTATGGTATAATAATAAGTTGAGGTTGGTCCTTGCTGTTTGGCTGAGGCTTTTGCTTTTTACAAAAAAGCCCTCAAGATGGTCTTTTCCGTGTAACCATTTTGCACCAAATCCCGTTTAATATTCTGAAGTTCCGAATTTATGGATTCTTTGTCGCTGCATATTGTTACGGCGCGCCTATATAAACTTTTAATTATTCCCACTTTTGTTGATGCATGATGGTTTGAAAGGAAGTTCAGGTACTGCCCCGTGTGCGTGGGCTTACGGTAAACAGTAGTTTTTATGTGACCCTCCGATTTACTCACCATTACATCCAGAAATGGCAGGCAGTAGTTATTTTTAATTTCCATTGTGAATTTTATAGTTGGTCTTATACTATTTAAAGGATTCAGGAACTCTTGCAACTGCCTGTCATTTCCGTCCCACATAATAAAGGTGTCATTGACATTCCGAAGCCAGACTTTGGGTTTGTGCGTAGCTTTTCAATGGCATGTGTTTAAAACCACTCCATGTAAATATTTGCCATAACTGGGGATAGTGATGAACAAATCGGATGCCCATCCTCCTGCTCAAAAAACTGATCTTTCATCTCAAAGTATGAGCCTTTGAGGCAGCAGCGCAATAGGTCCATCACCCCCTCCACAGGCAGCGATGTTCTCTCCTTCAAAGATGCGTCCGCCCTCAGTCTAACCGCGTCGATAACCAACGACTCCTCCAACGGCACGTTGGTGTAAAGACTTTCTACATCGAAGCTTACAAATGTGTCCCTATCACCCAATTCTAAATCCTTAAGAATACTAACAAAGTGTCCAGAATTTTGTACAAAGAAGATTGTTTTTCCAACCAAAGGTTGGATGATTTGAAGGAGACATCTACTTAGAGAGCTTATTGGCGAGTCTCTAGAGCTTGTAATTGGCCTTAGGGGCATGGTTGTTTTGTGAATTTTGGGTAACCCATAGAGATGTAGTGATTTACTATGGTGTGGAGTGAGAGACCTCCTAGTACCTTCAGCAATGTGACGTTCATATTTTTTCAGGGCTATGTAGATTTGTCCTTCAACGCTTTTAGTCGGGTCATAAGGTATTATTTTTTGTCAGTCTTTGTCAGCTGGAAGGATCTTGATTGACTTGTCCCTCTGCAGTTTCGTCATGGCTAACTACCCTTCTTTTGTGATATTTCTCTGTGGGTGTTGTGGTTTGTCCAATAGAGTTCTGACTGTCCACTTGAGTTCTTCCCTCTCTGGCTCGTGGAGTGTAGTTGACTCTACAGCACTTATTATGTCAAGCACTGGAGTTGATTTTGGAGCAATTGCAAAGTTCCATCCTTTGCTCAACAGTTTTTCTTCAGTGGAACTCAAGATAGTCGATGATATGTTGACTACTGTCCTCTGGCCTTGCTGGTGGTGGTTGATTGTTGTCTTCTTTCTTTGAAGCTTCATAAGCCTGTCATTGTGCTTTTTGATCAGCTTCTCTTCTTCAGGAACTTCAAAGAAACTTCGACGCAACGCGAAACAGTACAACATACGAACGGTTTTTAAAACTGAAAACACATTAAGAAGCGTACTCTCTAAAACCAAACCGGAAAATTCAAATCAGCAAAAAAATTGTATATATCAGATCCGGTGTGAGTGTGGCATGTCGTACATAGGAGAAACCAAGCGTCCTTTGCATGTAAGAGTTCAGGAACACAGAACTCATACGATAAGAGGAGAAACATCAAAATCGGGAATTGCAGAGCACGCTTGGTCCGAACATCATAATATTAAGTGGTCGGAAGCCAAAATTGTGCATAGGGAACAGCACTGGAAGAAACGAAAGTTTATGGAAGCAGTCTTCATTGGAAGCAATGAGGGCGTCTTTAGTAAACCAAGTGGCGACGTCTCTTCGGTGTGGCATCCGTTGATACGCCGGACATGTGCTGGTCGCTTGACGCGCGACAGTGGCGACGATGCGGCCAATAGGAATGGTGGGCGTGGTTAGCTGTGTTAGTATATAAGCAAGTAGCCTCGAACTTAATGCTCAGTTTCACTTGAAAACGAGCAGAGATTCCACTGCTCGAAACGTCATGAACTCAATAAAGACAACGGAAATCCAAGATGTTGGCAAGAAACGGTATGCGGCCGTTATTATCCAATGCCATTGTAAATTGTAGGTGCGAACTAGAGGAATTAAAACGTTGCAAGACAAGGTCTGCACAATCATTAGGTATGCAAGTCATGATGCCCTCAACATACAAGTACAAAACCGGCAACCGGAAAGCAGTTGAGGGACTACACTATAAGCAATTCATGCATGCACAAATTGGCCAGAATTGGAGAAAATGGGTTACCCATTGCGCTCCCAAATATCTGCGCATAACAGCACTCATCGAGTACGAAATAGCTGTTTTCAAAAGTAACGACACAATATCCACAAAAAGGCTCTTTTTATTTTAGTGTACTTTTTATTTATGTGTACTATATCGACCCAGTACTTATTTAAAGTACTTAACACTAGTTCTTTTGGTATGTTAGTGAACAAGGATATAACATCAAGGGCCACCAGTTCTTTAGAGTTCTTTACAAAGGATGTCAATCTTTCATTCAGATTGGCAAAAATTCTGTCTATGAACTTCGATAACTTGTACAACTGTGACGATATGCACAAGACAACTGTTCGAAGAGGAATACCAGCCTTATGAGTTTTAGGAAGTACATATATCTTGTATCTGTATTCTTGTAACTCCAATTTGTGCAATTTTTATACAGCCCCGATGAAGTTTAAGTTAAATTAAACGAAACGTCGGCGATGAATTCGTAGTTTTTTGACTTCTTGTCCCAATCCGCCAATTCACTACACATCAAGAAAAAACGTCTATTGGGCTTGAGTTGTCTTTATGATACTTTTTCCTTAGTAGTTACCCTTAAATTAGTAAACTAACGATGTTTCAATTCTAAAAAAATAGCCTCCACCATATCTTTTCTGGCGTGTTAAAAAAAGATGATTCGAAACGAGAGACGCTCCTTAGTGCCAAATAAATTACAAATTGACCTAATAGTCATAAATTCAGTATAAAAAGCTACTAAGGACGACTTTTACAACTATCAGTAAAACTTCAGATTGAAGTTAAAACACCAGAAATGACATACATTGTATTGTTTATCTGACAGATAAACAATGCAATGCACCTTATATCTGGTATTTTAACTTCAAACTGAAGTTTTACTGATAGTTGTAAAAGTCACTCTAAAAAGTCAATTATTAAAGTATCTGTGGCAACATTTTAATGAAATATGTAATAATACTTATGAGACACGTATCGGATTTTTTTTTTCAATTAGCTGATTTATCCTTTTTTTTTGAGATCTATGAACACAGCATTTCGTTTTGCTTTGTGTTCCTTTCTTTAAGAAGAAAATGGCGGATAGTGGCTGAACAACAAAAAAATTTACTTTTCTTCTTCTGGCCTTTTTTAGTTTGGGAAGCTTAACAAGAGAAAGCAAAAATATTCTCTATGTCGTAACCCACTTCCAAAGTCATATATCTGATATGAGTGGAGGCTAAGAGCTACCAGTATTATAGCCAGATAGACTCTAAATCAGGTGAGCAATAAACTTTGGTTTCAGTCAACTCTGCGACGAATCCAAAGCTTTATGTAATACTTTTGGACCCAATTAGATTGATTCATCATAACATAAAAATCCAACATCGACACGCCAATGGCGTGTCGAGAATTTGGAAGTTTTATTTCCAGTCCTAAACCTGTTTCCTTTCACCATTGACTTAGATAGGACGTGACTACTGTAGTTATAAAAAGTCATAGCAATATTCACGCTGCTGCAATGTATAAGGTCACTCTTAGCTTTTGTTGTCTGATGTATTTAACTGAATTTAATCTACAATAATTATTGTATTGATGTATGTAATTTACGTTGTAAAATAATAATTTTAATTAATGAGTTTAATATTAATGAGACCGCATTTATTGCTCAAACGATGATGCTAATATTCTACATTGTATTAGTGTTAATGCTGATAAAAACACCAAATTATCAACCCAAATTTAATTACGTAACACCACGTTATTTTCTGAAAGATAAAATTTTGCTTGAATATACGTTATTTCATTTAAATACAACAAACATATGATACTTCTGCCGAAAAACACACGGTTTTTAAACAAAAATATGCGACTTCGTTAACGCGTTCCCACACTTAATTTTTCTCAAGCGATAAGTCTACATCGAGAGCTTTCTATTTATGTCAAAGTAGTAAAGTTAATAGTTCGCTCCCGCCACAGACTGGTCATGAGAGCGCTGTCAAAAAGATATATTGGTCTAAAATTCTTTTTATGTTGTATGCTACATTACCATCGCGTACACGGTATTTTCGCTTTATGACTCCCTTGCATACGTACGTGAACGCAAAGTGGAAGGAAATAATGACTTTTTAATTGGGCTGTTTCATAATGGAACATGTCCGGCTGCAAGTGATCGAACACATTCATTAACACAGATCTAAACATGTCGTGTTTCATTTAATCTGGAAATTACATCTGACAATCGCAATCATGATTTTGTTTTACCATACTCGTAATGGTAAAAAATACATTTCTGTGTGCACAAAAAAAATAAAGAAACTATTAACTGGAATGAATAGCTTTTATGCTGGGTTATGATTCCTTAGAAAACTCCCTAAACTGAAAATGTACGACGCTGGATATAACACCCTTTAATCTGCTTTGCAGGCATTTATGAAAGCGTAATCCTTATAACTCTACAAGAACCTATTTATATATTTTACGATCTCGACGAAAATGAGCTCTCTTAGGTTTTTTTGGTGGGAAAAACCGGCTGTCGCGTGGTAATAACTTAAAATTTTAATGTGTATAAAATTATTAATACTAGTAACACAAAAAGCACTAATAAGTCACAGTAAAATAATTTAGATCAAATCAAAGTTTCGAGAACTCTATTCAATATGAACAAAACCGGTCTACGGATATACTAGAAAACTCGGATTTTAAGGTTAAAGTTCAGGCCTTAAGTAGAAGAAATTCAATGGACACGAACAATTATTATTACTTGTTAAATAGGTTCGTGACGAGGCAGCTTTGCTCCTTCTATTCAGTTTAATGGATCGTTCCAACTTTCCCTAGGTATGGAATTTATTGTGTAAAAGGAAAAATTTCGTTATTTGTTGAAGCGTAATTTTGATAATCGATAATTAAATGAGGATAATCGATTCAAATATTATCCATTGTCCCGATTACTGCATGAAAAGGAGTAAACCATTATTCCGCAGGGACATTATGTGAGTTTGGGGTAGAAGTAAGAGTTGAAACTTAGTATTAAGGAAATTAGGGTTTTCTTTATGGACTCGACGAGGTAAAGGGTCCCCTTCAGGACATCTGCATAAAGTCGTTAAGAGATAGGTATGTATAAGCATTAACTTTGAATCTGCCTACAAGGACGTTACTACAAGGACGAAAAACACACATAACGTATGTCCCATAAGTTTTGGCGAAAAATTAATAATAAAATAGTTTTAAAACAGTAAACATTTAACAAGAAAACATTTCTTTTGCAAAAAGGTATACTATGAAAGAACGTAATTTGTTTATTTAATTATATACTCGCATATCGGACCGTGATTTTATATGAGTCGAAATCAATTTTCCGGTTTGTCTTGAGAATTCTGGCGGCACAACTGGGTTATATTTTTGCCATTCCGACTCATTAGTGCCCAAAAATCTTCAATGAATCGTGCTTGATTCATTGAAGATTTTTGAATGAATCGTGCTTGTTGTAAGTGTGGTGGGTTATCATTTTTGATACGTAAGATATGTCAGTAGTAGTAGTGAGTAGAGTAGGTGGTCACCCATTTGTCGATCAACCGATCTGCATACTAGTTTCGGGGTCTACTCCTCATCAGTACAGCTTGGGCTGGTCGACACATTGGAGACCGTGAGTTAGCGGCTTAAAGCCTAACATATACGGAAGAGCGGTGAGATGTTGCACAGAGCAGGAGCAGGTGGCATACACCAGCGTATTATATCTAATATTGCATGAAAAATGGCTCTCAGTTTCTAGAAGCAGCATATATTGCTCTGTACTTCGCAGGTTATCAGAACCAGAACGAAGTGCAAAGAGTCAACATCTCCCGCTTTTCCGTAAATTTTTGGCTTTAAGCCGCTAACTCACAGTCTCCGGTTTGTCGACCAGCCCAAGCTGTACTGATGACGGTTAGACCCCGAAACTAGTATGCAGATGGGTGGATCGACAACCTGCGAGGTACAGAGCAATATGGGCTGCTTCTCGAACAGAGCCATCTGCCATGCAGCATTAGATCTAATACGCTGGTGGATGTCGCCTGCTTCTGCTCTGTACAGCATCTCACCGCTCTTCAGTAGTAGTAGTAGTAGTAGTAGTAGTAGTAGTAGTAGTAGTAGTAGTAGTAGTAGTAGTAGTAGTAGTAGTAGTGGTGGTAGTAGTAGTAGTAGTAGTAGTAGTAGTAGTAGTAGTAGTAGTAGTAGTAGTAAATAATGGGGCCGAAGCCCGATGACGGCTAGACCCCGAAACTAGTATGCAGATGGGTGGATCGACAACCTGCGAGGTACAGAGCAACATGGGCTGCTTCTTGAAGAGAGCCATCTGCCATGCAGCATTAGATCTAATACGCTGGTGGATGTCGCCTGCTCCTGCTCTGTACAGCATTTCACCGCTCTTCAGTAGTAGTAGTAGTAGTAGTAGTAGTAGTAGTAGTAGTAGTAGTAGTAGTAGTAAATAATGGGGCCGAAGCCTTGCGACTAGGCCTTAGAGGCCTTTTTCACAGGCCGTCGGTCCGTCCATCCCTATTTCACCATGGCCCTCATTTCAGAATCGGAAGCTCCTCTCGATGAAGAGCTCTCGCTGAAGCCAAGTGTCCTGTGGCGCAGTCGCGCCCACCTATGGCGCATCCCCAGAAAGTGGTGTGATGACTTTTTCCCTGCCCTTCCGTGGGTGCAGAGTGGACTGTCAGCCATTCCTGGGAGGTGCGTGTGCCTGTTCAGTCTGCAGTGTCCAGTAAGGATTCCTATAAGGTCTCCCAGGCCCTATACCCGGCTTCTCCCAAAAAGCCACGATGCCTTGGATCTATCCGGTTTAGGGTAGATTTCCTTGGTCTGTCTACATATTCCTGACTGTGCCTAGTTTGTCCTTGTACTCTCCCATGCCCACTCATCAGAGAGTGAAAGAGGTATACTTTTACTTACTTCTAGAAAGGTACTCTCTGTTCAGCGAGGGTTCAATATGACATCACATTCCTCATCTCATTTCATTAGAAAAAGATCGCAAAGAAACAGGGGTATTATTAGTTCTTATTAATAATAAAACCACCAGATAACGTTAGTTTGACACTTAATGTCAAAATGTCGTCAAAATTTAGAAATTCTAGATTAATCATCGTCATCGGCAAAAGAGTGTAAAATTTTGTGAAATGGTTACAAAATGCCTTGGCGCTACTGCAAAAGGAACAAATTTTGAAATTAAGACTCATTGACTACTTTCAGCGAGAAAAAGTGGCACGAAAAACCAGTAGATGCAGTGTTCAAGGTAAGTTTCTATGTAGTGAACGAATTTTTAGCTTTTTCGCAGGAAACTCTAGTTTAAAATACGCAAAAAGGCAATATTTACTAATTGGAAATTGAAAACTTATCTGCTTTCAATATTTCCAAAAATATTGCAGCGTTTAAGAAGGAAACAAACAGAAACAACTACTCCGAGGGCTAATACCCTTACAGGCATTGAATTACACTGTAAGTAACAAAAAATCAATGCTAAAATGCCAAAAAAATATTAAGCTTTTTGTATATAGCAATAAACATCAAATAGCAAACTTCTTTTAAATTTCATAAGTTTCTATTCGATGTATTTTTGAAGACTAATGGCCATTTCCACCAAGCAAATTTTAAGGAAACTTAAAGTTAAGGGCCCTTAAACCATATACATTAGCATGATTAACCATGGTATAATGGAAGCCTTAACTAAGTATACTTAAAAATTGCTTGGTGCGATCGGCCATAAATACCATATTTTTTACCAGTTCAACTGACATTTTATCACAGATAGACTTTTTTTTTATGACGTTACCATTTATGACGTAATATTTAACCCTCGCTGAACACAGTAAAAAAAAACGTCGGTCTCTGATAAAATGTCAGTGGAACTGGTTAAAAATATGGTCTTTAGCTTCAAAAATACATCAAATAGAATCTTACCTTGAGCACTGCATCTACTGGTTTTTCGTGCCACTTTTTCTCGCTGAAAGTAGTCAATGAATCTTAATATCAAAATTTGTTCCTTTTCACCGTAGGGCCAAGTAACCATTTTACAAAATTTTACACTCTTTTGCCGGTGACGATTAATCCAGAATTTCTAATTTTTCGACGACATTTTGACATTAAGTGTCAAACTGACTTTAGCTGGTGGTTTTATTATTAATAAGAACTAATAATACGCTTGCTTTTCGGCGATCTTTTTCTAATAAAATGAGATGAGGAATATGACGTCATATTGAACCTCGCTGAACAGAGAGTATATATCATGTTGTGCGAGACAAATTTGGGTTTGTTTTGCATAATAGCAAAAAACCCAGTCTGTCCGAAGGCTATTATCTAGGCCATTATTTGATCACCAGATGATGTTCTTCAATGAAAGCAACAAATATATTAAGACCGCTGTCACTATAACTTCTATTCAATGCCTGTCCCCGTATATGCCCCGCTGCCTCCGCGCATAAGGCCTCGCTGTACCCCTTGAAGAAATGGCACACCAAACTAGAATGTTGTAAGAAAATTTTGTGTATATGTATACAACCAGTCATTTTCCTTCAGTTCTGAATTCTTCAAAGTAATGTATTTTTTTGTCATCTATGATCATCGACGTATTTCTAGAAGTCTGGTATTCCTTCGCCAGCTTTCTTGTTGATATTCCACAAATTATTGTCGTGTTCAAAGATCTCAATGGCCTCTCTCGTTAGTCACGGATAGAAACGCTGCGAATGATATAAGATATCCACCCTCGTTGAAAAAGATGTCGTGACCTTCGGAGAGAGCGTGTGGTGCCAATGTATACCGAGCCGCAGCTGCACGGAACTCGGTAAACTTTGGGTGCCGATAGGGGCCAATCTTTTACAATTGAAAATACAATATTTTAAAACTGTAACAGTTATGCTTGCTCAATTCAGGTGAGAACAAAATTTAAGTTCTCATTGATTATTAGTCTAAGAATCACCTTGATACACTCCCGTATATTCATTTGATTTTTTAAGAAAATAGAAAGTTCTTTTAAAACTTTTCGCCCACATCAATTTACAACTATTTAATGTTACACAATCTCTTTAGATTTGACTTTTAAATTTCAAACTGTCTTTTCCAATTAGTGTTGTCTCTATAATTATTAGTTTATCAGTTATCTGTTAAACGAATACATTACTCTAGTTCTTAATTGCTCATTTTATTTTATAAACAAGAATGCAGTTATAAATAATAATATCAAATTTGTGCTCTTCCTGAGGTTTCGCCTATAGCTGAAGTAGACATTATCAACGGCGATGAGGCAATGGGCGAAGTGATCTCCCGTGTTTCCCGACGTTGACTGATTCGAGTGTGGTGAACTCCGTGGTATTTATTCCTCGGCTGTCGCGCTGCAGAGGAGGGACTGGGGTGGGGGTAGCGGTGACGCGGGGTTTCGGCGCACTTGAAGTATGTCGTAGAACTCGCTTCCAGTCTGCATTCCTATTGAAATTGTTGTCATGTTCGAAGATCTCAATGGACTTTCTCGTTAGTCTTTGGTAGAAACACTGCGATTGATATAGATATCCACTTCGTTGAAAAGGATGTCGTGACCTTCGGAGAGGGCATGCTCTGCTACTGCTGAGTTTTGTATTTGTCCAAGCCTGTAACTCTTCTAGTATTTCGTAATCCTCGGGTTGATACTGCGTTTTGTGGTGCCAATGTATACCGAGCCACAGCTGCATGGAACTCGGTAAACTCCGGGTGCCGATATGGGATCTCTGCGGTCCTTAGCCGATCACAAGCTGTGTTGTATTGTACTAGGTAGGTCTGGTTTAAAGACAGTTTTAACATTATGCTTTTCCAGTAACCTGCCGATCACGTCTGTTACTTTGTGGATGTATGATAGACTACCATCTGCGCTTTTCTTCTTCTTCTCCAGTTGTTCGTTCCTGGCGCTCTACATTCCTTAGACAGAAGGCCCTATCGATCTCGTGCTTACTGTATCTATTCCAACCAAAGGCTCTTTCCAGATGCTTCATTTCCCTTTCTGATTCAGCCGGCTCAAAAGTTCTCTTGGCTCTCACAGGCAGAGTCTTTATGACTCCATTTTTCGATCTGGGATGATAATTTCACAGTGGGTGTTGGTTTCCTATAAACGGTGTGCGAAAGCTTCCCATTCGGCTTTGATACCAAAAAATCCAAAAACGGTAGGTGTCCTTCATTTCTATCTCCATAGTGAATTGAATTTTGAAGTCGATAGAGTTGAGGTGTAAGAGGAAATTTTGAAATTCGGCCTCGCCATTGCAACAAATAACAAAGGTGTCGTCCACGTTTCGGAACCAGCACTTTGGTTTCTTATTTGCCGTTGTCTGTCTGTACATCAGTTTGTTCGTAAAAATTTTCCTTCCGTTGAAAATATGTAGTGGTTAGGTAGTGTTGGAACAATTTGGCAATCTTGTGGAAATTCCTGGTTAATATGTTCCATAACTTTCTTAGATAACTCCTAAATCTTTGAGGCGGAAAGTTCATTTTTTACTACTTACTTTTGGGTAAAGCCACATCCACTTTTTTGCCCGATCCGTTCGTTGTTGGAGAAAGAATTTCGCACTACTCACAGTAAAATTACTGCGAATAATAATTTATCCTAGAAAGGGCTCGGACGAATCTACCTAGTTGACGTTTCGGCAACTTCTCTGATGCCTTCTTCAGAACTATCTAATAAATAAAGCTTTAGAAACAATGAAATGCAAAAAATTATACTTATCTATCAATGTCTCTCTTTTTTGAGTATTAGTGTACGATATTCTGAAAATCTTTTTTTGCTTTTGACATGAAAACGTCATTTGATAAGAATTGTCATTACTACGAAAGGTACGTTTAAATGTTTGGTTAATGTATTGTTTAGTACCTAATATAATCTGTTCTATCTACGTGTAAAATTGGTTTTACGCTTCTTTGATAATGGTTCTTTGGATACGGTACTAGCATCGTTCCATTTTATTCTATAACCATTATCAAAGGCGTGTTGGCATATATTTGAGTTTTCGAAATCTCTGTTTTTTTATGTAATTTTGATGTTCCTTTATTCTCTTTTTTAGAGGTCTAGAAGTTTCGCGTATATAAAATTTCTCGCATTCGCAAGGAATTTTGTATATAACATTTTTTGTGTATTCGTTTTCATTGTGTGGTTTAGTTTTTATCAGATGTGCAAGTAATGTGTTTGTGTTCTAAAAACTGTTCTAATGTTGTATTTGTTTCCTAATCGTTTAATTTTGTCGGATAACCCTTTGATGTACGGTATAAAAAGATCTGTGATATGTCTATTTTGATTTTGCCTCATATTTGGCTGTTCGAATTGATTAAAGCATTTATTAATGAAATAATTTGGATATTTATTTTCAACTAATACATTTTTTATATATTTTTTCAATTTCCAGATTGTAATCATTACAAATGATTTTTGCGCGATCAAATATCTGTATGTGTTGGTTTTGCGATAAACAAAAGTTTCAAATCTGTCTAAATCTTTTTTTATTAGTATGTCTAAAAATGGAAGTGTTTGATTTTGTTCTTTTTCTATTGTGGATTTTATAGTGGGTTCTTGTGAATTTATGTGATTGAGAAAGGTGTCTAAATGATCATTGCCAAACTGATATATTGAAAAAACATCATCAATATATCTCCACCAAATTAAAGGTTAAAAATTATTATTATAAACATTATTTGATTAAAAATTTTCCTTAAATAAATTATTAAGTACAGGCGACAATGGTGAACCCATTGCCATACCTATATTTTGATGGTAATAATCATTTTTGTATTGAAAATAGGTTGTGTTAACGCATAATGTTAGTAATTCCATAATTGTATTTATGTTTAGTTTAGTGCATTCTCTAAGCTTGATGTCATTTTCAAGTTTATTATTTACAATAATTAATGTTTTATCGACAGGTACATTATTATACAAACTAGTAACATCAAAACTTATTAGTGTGTGACTTGGGTTTACATCTGTATCTTTTAGTTTTTCTAAAAAATGACTAGAGTTTTTAATGTATGATTCTGTGTTTCCTACTAAAGGATTTAATATCTCTAATAAAAATCCAGATAGTGGATGTGTTGGTGAGTTAATGCTACCGAGAATGGGTCTAATAGGAATGTTGTCTTTATGTATTTTTCGAACACAATGAGGTTTTGATGAGGATTCACCC
Source organism: Taphrorychus bicolor (assembly GCA_951812265.1). Classification (NCBI taxonomy): domain Eukaryota; kingdom Metazoa; phylum Arthropoda; class Insecta; order Coleoptera; family Curculionidae; genus Taphrorychus; species Taphrorychus bicolor. The sequence goes on along the minus strand of OX638297.1, from coordinate 24,347,675 downwards.
AAAAGTAAGTAGTAAAAAATGTCTTCCGTAATGAGTACCATAGTGAAGGGCGAAACAACATCGAAGGTAACGAGAATTTTCTCCTGGAGAAACAGTCAAAGAATGCAGTTTTTCGACGAAATGAGTCTTTTATTAAGCTGTCAGTATTTTCTATTTTAGGTTGCAGCAATTTTGTGAGGTTTTTCGCGATTTCGTTGGTCGGGCTTCCTATGGTGCTCACGATGGGTCGCTTCTGATTGACTCTTGATTAAATTGTTGGTTTGTTGGCACGAGTTAACTTCTTGTAGGTGGTGAAATCTAACAGTGTCCTGATTTTACCTTCGTAATCCGATTTTGACATTACTACTGTTTGGTTTCCTTTATCTGCCGGGAAAACGAGAATACCCTTGTCTTCGTTCACGGCTTTCAGAGCTTTCCTTTCTGCAAATGTGAGATTGCTTTTTGGTGGTTTTGAGGGCTGTAGAATTCGTGACGTCCCCGTCCTTATCTGTTCAGCAGTCTGAATTGGCTGCTGCCGGATCCCGGTACTTTTTTCTTACAAAAATTTAATTCCTATTTTTATTTAGACGCTTTTTTATCCATTATATTTCTCTTCTTTCCGAGTAAAATTGATCTTAAAATCACATTAAATTTCATTCAAAATTAAAACTTTTAATTAATCTCAATGCAGCTATTTTACTCAATAAATTCCATTCATAGCATGGAATTTATTGGGTAAATTTTTTTATTATTTGCCAGATGCGGTGTTTGTTTGGTACTTAGTTATCAGTGTCCCTTATTAAAATTGAATATAGGTAATAACAGAAATACAGGCATTGAATATTTTATTTATCGTTTTTCCGCTGGGAAAACGAGTATGCGCAGACACTGTAAAGGAAATGATTAAAAAAATCATATTAAGGCAAGAAACCTTTTATTGATAAGTTTGGCATTGTTAGGGCCTTTTTTTGTACGTTAAAAACATCACAAATGGTAGTAAAGAAGTAAACAAATATAAATAATTAAATAGTTCTGGTGCTTTAATGAGTTATTAATGTAAATAATTTATGTCCTGCATATAAATAGACAACTATTGTCCTCGAACTATTTTTGAAATATCACAGTAAGTACTTATATAGTCGAACCGGTTCTTAACTGGCGGGTCCAAAGTCCACTAACCATATGAATCAAATCAGAAAACACAGTGACTACGAAAATATTCCCTGATGTATACAATTCGAGGTTAGCTTGTTAAAGTCATGACATTAAGCTTTTTCGGACTGTTATTCGTATTAACTACTCGTAGAATTCGTAGAGTACCATATTAATTCTAAAATTTCCTTTTACTTCAGATTTAAAAATATATCAGATATTAGAAGAATTTGGTCAGTTCCTGTCAGTTACGGTTTGAAAAGAATCATGTCATATCGATTGAAAAGTGCACATTAGTATTAAGTAATATACATAATACATGCGTATCAATATTATAAAAAAAGGTTTTTGCATCTATATACTTTCTTCTTGTATTTGTATTTATTTACAGAATTAGGAAAGAAGACAAGAATAAAGTTCTCAATATAATAACTGGGGAAGGGTTAGAGCAGAGTTTTGGCGCACATAACGTATATATGGCAGGACTGACTTACGGTCTGAATTGGAGCCGTAATTTTCTCTTTCCTGTCGAAGTTGTTCTTGTGCTTGAAGATCTCAATGACTTTCCTTTTTACTCTCGGATAGTAACGCTGCGTTTGGTGTAAGATATCCACCTCGTTAAAAAGGATGTCGTGATCTTCAGAGAGAGCGTGCTCTACTACGGCTGACTTTTGTGTTTGTCCCAGCCTGCAACTTCTTTTATGTTCCGTCGTTTTCGTGTTAATACTACGTTTTGTGGTGTCAATGTACGTATACCGAGCCAGAGCTGCATGAAACTTTGTAAAGATCCTGACAGAGGATTCTTCTGATGCCTGGCCAATTTTAGGCTCTTTTGTATTGTGGGAGTCGGTTTAAAAACACTTTTCACTTTGTGCTTTTTCAGCATGCAAATCCTGTTTGTGACTTTGTGGATATATGGTAGACTAGACCAAACACCTTTTTCTTCATCACCTCTCGTTCTTTTTTTTGGCGACCAATATTTCTTGGATAAACTGCCTCTTCTGTAGAAATGATCGTAGATTGTGATGGCGCTACTTCAGAATTTTGTACTTTTTCTCTTTCCCACCAATCCATTATGAATTTTTCGATGTGTCATAAGGTCATAAATTTTTGCAGTATCTACTTTTACAGTATTGTATTCCAATGCATCTTGCAAAACCTTTGCTTTACATACTCCGATTTAAGTTCATCGACTATATGCTTGTGGTAATACCCTTTTGCTCCAGTCCATATCAATTCTATTGCGGTAAACTGGGAAAACCATCATGTCCATGTTCGCACACTCTTTGGTCTGCAGCAAAGATTTTTGTTTTCTTTTTAAGAGCTCTGGCCACTGACAAAAGTTCCGATCAGTCATTTTTCACATCCAATTTCACTGCTTTCGGTAAATCAAGAGTCTTTCTTCTCTTCTTTTAATTTTCTTCGGTATTATTTTGTACTTTGTTTGTTTCTATGCACTTCCTCTCTGCATACTCCTTAAGATGATTCCCAGTGTCCTCGATACAATTTTCGGGATTTGGCAAGTTTCCACTTTTTCTTTCATTCCCGAAATAGTATAATAACTTTAACACTATTTGCTTGGATTGAAAATGCAAAAACACGAAAATTGCTCAGAATTATTAATTTTGCCTAATTAGACTGTCAGAGTGACATTTATAAATCAAAATGACGGGAAAAAATACACATTTTTGTGACGACTTTAAGCTAGAGACAAATATAAGTGTATCTTATTTTTTCTTGTCTAAAGTTGTATATATCTACCTTTTTTTATCATCCGCCTTGTTTTTGGTCGGATCAAATAAATGCCATGAAAAGAAACAAAAATTTCAAAGTTTGTCGTTGATGAATCGTCGGACCCGCCAGTTAAGAACCCATGCGAATATACCTATAAACACTTAAAACTTTCTGACACTCCTCTCAATCTAATGCTTTTGAGGTTTGTGAAGTTATTAAACAGAAAAAAATTACTTACATTTTAAAGTACGTTTGGTCTTAATTGGCCAAAAATTGACTTCTTACTACTTTGAGATACTTACAGTGTAATATTAGTACCTTTGCAACAAGACTACTAGTGAGATTTACTACTATCGAAGACTACTAGCGGTATTAAAATACCAAGCCATATAGAGAGTAGGGCAAAAAAATATTAAAACCGAAAAAAGTCTCAAAAAAGGTCAAATAAGTTATACCGCCTAAGCAAAAAAAAAAATAAAAAAAGTTTTTTTCCATTACCCCTAACAAAAGCAGACACAATAATCGTAGGTAGCAGCACCGAAAGCGTATGCTAATACACACTTGTGTGTTATGATTTTCTAACGCACAATCGTGTGTTATCGACACACGTTATCAAAAAACTTCTGAATGATGGCCCTTTTTGGGCGAGCTAAAATGTTCAGAAAACATAATTCTTGTTTGTATTACTCAACAAGCAAAAAATATATTTCTGCCATTAACTTCGCATATATTACTTGGATGTGAGAAGTAATAAAAGCAGCAAAAATTAGTTATTTATCTCAGATGATCACATTTTAATGAACTGTCAAAACTATTCAGATTTCTAGCTTTTTGGCTCTTTGTGTTGTGGGGTGGGTGGTTTGGTATGATTTTTAACGGGACTGAACTAAAACTTCGCTTATGCAAATTTACGAGTAAAACTGCAGCAAATTACTCTAGTTAGGTTATTATTTTACTACTAACTTGTTTAAAACATAAGCGTTGTTTTATTTTCTCAGTTTCCACGTCTTAGATGTCCGTTGGTTTAAACTTTGAGTGCACGACATCTTTGCCTTCCGGGGGGGCCTTTTTAGACTTATGTTTTTTTTCTTGGGGAAACTTTCACGTCTCCAGGCTCCTTTTCCTCCTCGGACCATTCAGGTAACTTAAATTTAAGTTTCTCAGTTTTCACATCTTCGATATAGGTTGGTTTAAAATTGTGGGGCCATCATATCTTCCCCTTTTTCAGTGATTAATAATTTTACAGATATATACACAATATAGATTATTTTTATGACCAAATTCTATATTATACGAATGCATGGTTCCCGAAAACTAAACCGAAAAATGAAAATCTTGAAAAATTTGAAAAGAAAGAGCAAAAACTATGGACGATTTCACGTCGATTTGATGTAAATTGTCTTATCGAGAAATGCTTTTTAAGAATCTTTTATCTCTGTTGAATTAGATTCTAAAAAGATCAAATTTTTGTTATATTGTGCTAACTTTGTTGTGTGTAGCATTTGTATGACAAAAAATAACGTTTTAGTTGCAGCAATGGGCGTTATACGTTTGGAATGATCAGCTAATATTTTCATTTACAGTTTTTTATTTTTGATATTTTTAGTACCAAATCCGAAAACTTTCGAGTATTATCAACTGCTATCGGAAAAGATCGATACAGCAAAATTTTTTGTCATTTTTGGGGGTCTGTATCTTGGAAATGCCTTAGCCGAAATTTAAACCCTAAAGAGATTTTGAAAGGTCGTTTGTTCTAGAATCACGGCGGGAGATTGATCTTAAATAAGTTATTCTCTAAAGGATATACAGGGTAAAGAAAAACGCACGCAAAATGGTTGCATTTCAACCCACTGCATTTGGTAGGTAGCGTAATTTCAGAACATACATTGTTATGACATTTAATGGTGTTAGTTGGTATCTCGGGACATGTTCGGCAGTTTTCGGTTTTTTGGCCTACAAAATAACTTACTGGGGCTCAAAAAGTTGACGCTCTTTTGTAAGGCACCCTGACTGATCTCTAAAAGATCACTGGTTGTAAAATCAGCGACATAGACTAATAGGTAATAAAACAATTGTATTCCATTTTGTACAAGGATGGCAAAATATCTAATAAAAAAACTGATTAGAATTTAATTTACTACGATGTCATGACGGGAGCCATAACTTTAAGACTCTTTTTGTAATGACATTTAAGAGCTATGGTCGATATCTCGGGACGGTTTTGGGGCTTTTTTGGTTTTTTGCCTACTAAGTCAGTTACAGAGCGTTTACAAAATGTTCGAGTTTTCTTGTAAGTTACAATACAAGGTATCCTGAAATTAACTGGGAGATCCTTAGGCAAAAATAGGGCACAATGTTCATACAAATATAACCCGCAAATGCCTCGTCTCCGAGATTCGTCTCCGCAAATGCTTCGTCTCCGAGATACAGGGTGTTACCTTACAGGACTCCTCAGTGGCCACTGAAGACCAAAGAGGCACATGCACCTCCTAGGAATGGTGGAGAATCCACTGTGGAGCTACTAAGGGGAAGAGTCGTCATACCACTTCCTGCGAGAGCGCTATAGGTGAGCGCGACACTGAGATACACTTCTTCAGTAGAGGGACGGTTCGACTCGTGGATGGAATGAGGACCCGGGCGGAGTAGGGATGGGTGGATCGGGGGACTGTGAAAGGGCCTTTAGGTATAATCCCAAGGCTTCGTCGCTCCCAATCTTTACTACTACTACTACTACTGATGTTTTGATAGCACAATAATTCCAAAATTACAAAATCTTTGAAAACATTTTTTAGTTGACATTGCAACAGATAAAGCAGACATTATTCTTGACCGACTAGTATGAACAGGTGAGAGTTTTCTTGGGTATTCGGTTTGTGCAGACGCACAGTGGTGAGAACACTCACTTATTGCAACAGATGAAATAGCACCAGATGACTACGACCCGAAGTCAGAAATTAGTCTTTGATCCAACGATTTTTACAAACAAATGGGAGAACCTCTTCAGCGAGTTATACTTCATTGAGGCAGCATTTCTGGATAAGACAAATGCAGGGATTTTAATGGATTCTTCTGTAGCATTGGTAACAGTGCTACCTACTTGGTTGTCGGTAGTAAAACGGCAGTGGGTGATAGTACCAACTGAGAATGATCACTATATTATACAATATTGTGGGCCTCAAGATATGGGAAAAAAGTCCCGACAGCTACCCTCGAGCCGGAGAGTGGTCGTGGGGTAGAAATATCTAGGTATAAAATTAATAGGCGCCATCCACTTTACACCCCTACAGAATCTTAAGACCCCTCACTATAAATAAATCAGTGAAATCAAAAGCGGGAAACGATCATTGAGGAAACGCAATAATAATCAATCTCAGTAATATTTGAATTTAATATCGGTTTTAATTTAAAACAACAGGAAAGGTCAAACTAACTAGTTGGGCCTGTACAATTTAAGTACAATAACCAGGCAAACAGCAACTTGGCTGTTAAGGTGAAAAACCCTGCTTGGTCGTACGGATGACACAAATCAATAATGCAAACAGCTGATTTAAAAAGTCTTATTTTAGGCTAAATTCAGAGACCGGGTGTTATTAGTAGCAGTAGCTATTTTAATAAGCTGTATTGTTATACGCTATACTTATATTTGAGGCAGTACTTACACAGTCAAACCGTTAATTAGTGAATGGGGTTTTTACCCATACCGTCCATATATACATATATGTCTGGCTTACAATAGTGCCTATAGTTACTTGGATACTAAAGGTTGGTAGTAACTATAATATTTATACCTCCATATTATGGTGTGCAAGTCTACTAGATATATTAAAAATACAGATAGAGGCAGCAACTTTACTAGCAACCTACGGTGAATATTAACGATGCCCTACACCTGAATGATGTAGGTTCAGATGTATAGCATATAACCATTCAGTACGAAGTTCTGTGTGAATAGTGTGTGTGATATAGAATGGACCCACCTGACTAATTCCAGAGTACTCTACTGTGTGCTGTATGGTGTTGGTAATGATCAGATGGTGTTGGTAAATGTCTATGTGTATGGCTCTCACTCGCTAATGCTGTGTTGGTGTGGCAGGTTACGTCTAGTGTATACGTGCGAAGTCGCAGTAGATGGTGTGGAAGGTCTCGATAACCCCAATGGTCCAACTGGTCGTACGAATTGTTCACCAATACGACCAACACAGAGAATGAATAAAGTGGACAGGAAAGCCAGAAAAAGAAGTAGTAAAAGTAACAGTTTAAGTAGAACTAGAAGTAGAACCAGCAGTAGAACTGCAAGTAGCACCAGCAGTAGAACTACAAGTAGCAGTAGAACTGCAAGTAGCACCAGCAGTAGAACTACAAGTAGCAGTAGAACTGCAAGTAGCAGGCCTGCAACAAAAGTTTTCGGGTAATCGCCACCAGTACAAAAGGGGTAAGGAGAAAGAAAACTATATGGAAACGTATGTGTGGTAAGAGTTTTAGATAGATATTTACGGAAATTAAGGATTCTATTCAGTTATGATATGCTTACCTTCAGATGGTGGATGGCCTTTAAGAAAATACCATGTGACTGGTATATTAATTGTCGAGGAAATTAGGTTTCCCGAATCCCTCACTGAATCTTCCCGAATCCCACCCTCTCGACTTAAGGGGGTACTGTTACCCAACAACACTTATGAGGGTGAACCTAATTTGTAGGGGTAAATCCGCTAACGCGAAAATCTGGAGTTCCAGCTGCTCAGCCAAGAAAACCCAGAGTGAAAAAACCAAAATGGCCATTGCCATCCCCTACCTATTAACAAAAATCAGGGCCGTATCATAGGTTAAAGAAGGTACACAAAAATAGCAACATTGTACTAAATATTTATGGTAATTTTGATTGGTTGTAGCTGTACTGATGTCATACCCTATTTCACTAGTTACATCCAATGACTGTAGAGTACTATGAAATGTCTTTGGCACAATAATAAACAATAGAGTTTCCTTTGCAATAATTAATGAGGTAAGTGTTTGATTTTATAACAATTTAAAAGTTGCAGCTAATCCCCAATGTTTAACTTCTGCCAACCGTTTACAACACAAACAATTTACAAAAACACCGAAATTAACTTCAAAATACTGAGACAAAAAAAAACTGTAACAACAGACTAGTTTCGGGTGGAACTATGGTGGATTTTAAGGTTTTCCTAGGGTCTTTTTTCCTAACCCCTACAGGTTGTGACGAATTAAAATGTACAATAGCTAGTATAACAAATAAAAAATTTACGTGCCGGGATAGGATGGCAGCTTGTATATTTTTCAATTTTCCTGATCTCATACTGCAGATACTTGGTGAGGCCATATACTTGTCGTTTCTAATCGGTATATTCCCGAAATGCTTGAAAAGGGCCACGGTGGTTCACATCTTAAGGGGCGGTGACAAGGATGCCCCATCGGCATTCGGGCCTATCGCCCTGCTGCCTACTATGTCTAAAATTGTGGAGAATTTGGTAAAATCTCGAATGATGTTTTATCTGGTGACATGGTGAGAAATAAATTGTTAAGTGATAATCAATTTGGCTTCAGACCAGCCACTGGTACAAACGACGCAATTTTTTCTTTTCTTTAGTCTCTTTTCTTTGCCCTCAACAGTGGAGACTCGGCTGCGGCTCTTTTTTGTTATCTCTCCAAAGCGTTTGATTGTGTCAACCACAAAATCCTCATTTTCAAGATGGGATCAGAGGATGTGCTCTCGACTGATTCAAATCCTACCTGAGTGGAAGGCGTAAAATATGATAGTGCAATCTCATACAGTCTGGAGGTTGCAAGGGGGTTTCCACAGGGAACAGTTTTGGGGCCTCTTTTGTTCCTGATGTGTTTTAATGATGTTGCTGGGTTGGATATAGAGGGTAAATTTACTCTCTATGCAGACGATGCGACCATTTTATGGATGGGGAGGTATCACCAGTTAATTGGTAGCAGAATACATGGAGATATAACTAATAAAAAGGTGGTGTATTGCTAATCAATTATCCCTCAATTTGAACAAAACATCTGTTCTGAATTTTAAGGCTGACACTGGTGTGATCTTGGATGGCAGAGGCATAGGGAGAGTGAAGGAGAATCGATTTTTGGGACTATACTTATGGACCATGGGTTGAAGTTTGATGTCCACATCAAGTCCCTGAGAGCAAAGCTTTCCTCAACATGTTATGCTCTTCGGGTCAATAGAGCTCAGTTAGGCATTACAGTAACCAGAAATGCGTGTTTTGCTTTGATTGAGTCTCACTTGAGATATGGCATCTGTTTCTGGGGAAGTTATTCAAGGCGCCTGTTTGGTTCTGTTTTTGTGCTGCAGAAGCGAGCAGTACGTTGTCTTTGTGGTTCGGGGCCTAGCAAGTTTTGTAGGCAGTTGTCTCGTTCCCAAGGCCTCCTGACATTGGCGTCATTGTACATTTTAGAGACAGTGTCCATGGTACATGCAAGGTGTGCAATGCAATGGGAACAGATTCGAAAACCAACCAGAGGAAAACTCGGTCCTCGCATGTTGTCTGCCGATTCCTTTGACAGCTCAGACTAGAGATTCTGTGATATGTCGAAGCAGAACTATATTTAATAATTTACCCCTTACTCCTCGAAGCCTGAGGTTCAGGGGTTCTGTGAGGAAGCTTCTGATTGAGCATTCCTTCTACTCTGTTGACGAATTTTTCGCGGGTATATATTAGGAAGCCATTTTTACTTTATGTTCATGCAAGTACAAATTCGTATGGTAGGGTTGCCGACCGGCATTGCGTTTACAAATTTATTCTGGACCAGCTTTCACTTACACAATGAATATTTTACTGTTTTGCGTCAATAGTTTTTAAGTTTTAACATGTGGTAGTGACTGGATTTCATTATTGTGACATATTTTGTTTTGTGTACTAAATTTACTTTAACAAGCTTTGTCAACGAATTTAACATATGATTCAGACAATAAGGCATAGTTTGATTGATTGATTGATTCAGCTTTCGGTGCCTCGGCACTGCCCCACACTGCTGGGTGATGTAATACATGACCACCCCCCACCCACACTTAACCTCACTAGACTTATTTCTTTTAAGTTACTTAAAATGAACAAGTTTATGTTGATAATAGTCTCTCCAAACGTCGGAATAAAAGTTACTAAAATCAACCTTGCAGAGCTTAAAAAGATGCAATCGATAACTTTTCTTATTTCGTTTTCATAAAATCGTCGGAAAATAAATTCCGAACATTCCTGAACAAGTTCAAATTAAAAATTGCGACTATCGGTTAATTCTCTCTGTTTGTATTAATACAAACAATTTTCAAAATTCAGTTTTATTCAGTCAGAATTCAGAATGTAAAGCTTCAAAAAATGTTACACTTGCAATAATCAGGTAACGGAATTCCAAATTAATCCATACGTTTTGTTCCACATCACTTAATTGTGGACATTCTATTATCACTTGGATATATGAAAAAATTTTACTTTCTGTTCGCCACTGTAGATGTGTCCAACTTTATAGCCATTACGCATGTTCGTCTTGCTTGCCCTAAGCATAGTCTTTATATTCCTTATGAAATTTGTATCAACATTTGTATTATGGGGCAAATTGGAGCCCCAGTGTTAAATGATACCTCTTATATAGAAAAAACTAAATATCTGCGGAACCAGGCAAAATATCCAAAAAACCCCAAACATATCCCGGGTTATGATGCACTCCACATACTCCCGTAGCAAAAAATGTTCAGAATTTATTTTCCGCAAAGTTATGTGCTCAAAAAGTTTTTACAGAAATGTATCAAGTTTTGTTGAACTCTGTATTAGGAAACCTGCAAAACATATCACCGAGTGCATAACCAATTAAAGCAGTCTATACATGGATCTTACCAAAAGGCATCGCCATCGCAAATCGGCTCAGTAGCTTTAGAGATAGGAATTTTTAATTTCATTCAAAATTTGGGGTGTATCCTTTTAATTGATTCTTAGTTTATTTGCAATCGCCAGTATCATTGCGTAAATTTATTTAGATTTAGCGACTTCGTATCTCTTACCTTTTCGGAGAATCCCATCCAATGCATAATTATATTGGACAAACTGAGGATCTAAAAAGGGACAAGAATGTACCAATGCCAGTGGCAAACTTTATATTTTATTTTCAATTCTTATAGGCTTACTTTATTTGAAATTCAAATAATCACAATTTTTGAGAAAATTGTATAAATCGGTACAACCTTTATTATATAGCATCATTTGTTTATACGGGGTGTTCATTAGGAAACATCATCTAGAAGTAAATGGACTCGTGTTCCTTCATCGTTTTCTTTTGAGATTTGTTCAGCCAACTAGATGACGTTTTCAAATTAACACCTTTAATGTCTGTCTGCTTGTAGGAAAGGTACTTCTCACTTTTATTCTACCTTAGGCACCAAAATTTTCCCTTAGCCTTACTAAGTAAAATTATCAGTTTTATTGTTATTCATTAAAAATTAACACTAACAGTTCTAATGAGGAAGGCTAATAAAATGTAAGAGCTTTTTAAAGGTGATACGCTCATCGGTTTTACCCGGCTTCAACGTGTTTCCCAAAAGCAACTGTAAATTTATCTCACCTAATTAGCCAATTATCGTTTTTAAAACCCCTCAAGAGCAAAAATCCTAATGTCTTAATGTTCAGAAAGAAATAACAAATCCGCCTTCAACGCGTAAAAATTAGTATTTTAATTTTCTGTGACCGTGCTACTCTAATGGATTAAACAATTTTCGCTTCTGATTATAATATAAACGTGATTGATTGTTTAATCTTTCGTAGTGGGTAAATGCTTCCCAAGGCTTTCAGAACATGGCACGATACTTAAGGCCATAAAATATGCGCTTAGCATGCGAAAATGCGGGGAAATTCCACAGGTGAGCGCTATTTTTATGCGATGATGTCAAAGTACGGCGAAGTGAGAAAAAGCACTTTGTAAGTTGGAATATGTAGGTACTTTCTGGAATTGGCTTTGTTAGTTTTGTGCTGTTAGCTGAAGGCTGGCATAAAGAAATAATCCGGAAATGCTAAATGTCAAGGATTCAATCGACCGCAAACTCCTGGAAAAATACTTTAAACGAGTTTTAAAAATTGTGTTTGCTTTTTCGAACTTACCTCTATTAGGAATGATAAAGTAAACATCGCCGAGCCAAAACAAACGTAACAGTCGAATTTTACGCGTTACAAAAACTGGAAAGGGGACACCGTTCGTCACTTAAATTACCTTTGTAAACCAAAAAGCTTTTAACCATAAACTCTGCCTGTACCCCTCCAGACCGCAAATGTAAACCCATATTAAATTACAGCTGAACCTAACGCGTATTCAGAAATTCCGTTTTAATTTTAACCGCACATCCTTTATTCTGTAGTTTTGAAACGGGCACGGTTAGTTGGGAACATACTAACCGCATGGAATGTGTGTAATAAATAATTTGGGGTAATAGGGATGGGAGCAAGTCGCCACTATATTTGACGATATTATGCATAAGAAATTGATGGGTTAGACACCCTAACAAGTAATAGTATAGAGCGTAGGTAGTTACCAATTTGTCGATCAACCCTTCTACATACTAGTTTCAGTGCCTAACCCTCATCAGTACAGCTTTGCCTGGTCGACAAATTGATGACCCATTATTCGCCTAATTTGAAGCCGGACAGTGCAGAGTACCGATTAATGGCCGAATAATGGGTCATCAATTTGTCGACCAGCCAATGATGAGGGGTAGACTCCGAAACTAGTATGCAGATGGGTCGATCGACAAATTGGTGACTACCTACGCTCTTTTCATTTCATTCTGGCCCCGGATGACCAGAGAGGTACAAAGCAATGTGGGCTGCTTCTCGAACCGAGCCATCTGCCATGCAGTGTTGGATCTAAAACACGCTGATGGATGTCGCCTGCTTCTGCTCTGTACAACATCTCAGTATATTGTGCAACTAGAGTCGAAAATTGCACTTTTCACACGATTGTGACGGTTTGGACACGAGCCGCAGGCGAGAGATACAGCCTCACAAGAGTGACAGACAAAGATATACGGTGTCAATTTTTTTTTTCAGTTTTTCTTTGTAACTCTAAACTTTTTTATTATTAACTTTTTTTTTAATTAGAATTTTTGCAGTACTGTTCAGGCTTCGGGAACCCAAAGTAATATTGTTCTAAGTAATTTATTTGCGCTAAACCACCTTACAATTTTGACAACCTTTGAAAAATTTGCCTTCAGTGAGTAAGATTCAACAAAAATCGATCGACAAAATCAGGTGTCAAATATCAACTCAAAAGAAACAAATTGCTAGTGTGAAGATAGAATAATACAAGCGAAAAAATATTAAAGTATCAAAATGACTCAAATAAAGAAGAAGGTTTTAATCAAGACAATATTATTTTAATTATTATTTAATATTACTATGATTAGAGTCTGATCATAATTTAGATCATGAGTAATGTTTTTTCAAACTTATCCTTCTACAGCCACGAACTTTTATTTAAGGACCTACTCCCTAGGGCCTTTTTTCCTTTTTTTTTTACTCAATTACACTGACATGTAGACAAACACTGTACTCTACTTTTGCACTAGCAGAAACTACACCAGTTCGAAGGGTTTGATCCTCTTGAGTCTTCTGATCTGGTTCGCATTATCAAGGAGCTGGATGGCTTCGACATTGACGTGATAAAGAAGTCGCTGTTGATCACTCTGCGATTTCGCTGATCTGGCGAACGGTGTCCGTTTCCCTGTCCTATGGAGGTCACTATTTCTGCAATAACAAGGGGCATTAGGAATACTTCTTAGTACTTTATTTTGGAATCAGTGGATTGTTTCCAGATTGATCTCACTGGCACAACCTCACAACTGAATGCCATACGTCCACGCGGCCTTGAGAACCTGTCTGTACAGAAGTACTTTGTTACTTATTGACAGAGCAGAATTTCGTCCAAGCAATCAATACATTTTTTTAAATTTGATGTCTAATTCTTCTTTTTTCTTTTTGAGATGAGCTTTTCAGCGGAGCTTAGCGTCAAGTGTTATACCCAAATATTTTGCTGTATCTGCATATGGAACTTGGAAATTATGAATGGTGTTAATTGTAAACAGGCATGAGGCAAAAGGCTGGTCCCTTTTGTTTGTGAAATTGACATGGGCGGATTTGGCCTCATTTATTTTGATTCTCCATTGCTTAGTCCAGTTGTTAATTTTGTCGACTCAAAACGTGACAATATAAACATTTAAAAAATTAATTGAAATATTAGAGAACAAACGTAAATGAAAAGTTAAATGACCCAGTGGTAGGAAAAAGGAATAAAACAAAGCAAACCAATACAATTGCAAAACCCCAAAAAAATACCATTTCTGGTGACTTAAAAAGCTGGAATTAAAAGAATAATAAAAACTAGTTTAAGAAGTAGCAAGCGAGAATCAAAATCGCCAATGTAGTGGAAAATTAATTTGCTAAAAACATTGATTCCATGATTATAAAAAAAAAATCATTAATTTTGAAAAAGGATGAGACGGTTTATTCTCACAAGTAAGACAATGAAAATAAATTTTGTTAAGTATCTTGCGACTGGCACTTTATAAAAATTTGACAATTAGCAACTATGTATAACTTCATGTACACTATGAAAATAACTGAGAAAAAATAGCAGTTGTCATTTAAAAAAACAATTGATGACGTCATATCTCCAAATTGTGACAACCTGTATAATGGTTTATGTTACAAAAAAGAAGGCAATCTAAAATATAATCCGAGCGTTTTTGTTCCATTTTAGAAACCAGCACTTATTATATTTATTATTTATGTATTAAATGATGGTCAGGAGGTCAGGTTAGTCAGGAGTTACAAATGTGTTTGTAACTCGGCTTTTTTTTACTAAATCATAAAATTTCATCTAATAAAATTATATTTATTTTCATTTTACTTCAATTTACTTTGAATTTATCAATTTTTTTAATCTACATTACCACCTAAAAATAGCCAACTTTAAAACCTCAAATTTAAACCCACGTCTATTTCCACTTTTAAATTTTCACCTATTACGAGCTTGTTAAATTATGACGTACTGGGACTAATTGGTATAGCGTAGCGTAAGTAACGGCCTTATCTGCTTGCAACTGAAAGTTTTTGCTTTCAACGTCGACTTTCTCGGTTCAACAAAATTTATTATTGCGTGCCAACTCCTATTCATGTAATGCAGGTCTATAATAATATATCTTTAGTCGTCTATTACAAACTTTAAAGTAGTAAGGACGCAGATATTATGGCGCATATTTTTACTTCATTCAGATATTTGTTCATTTTATTTTTTTTTTCAAACACCCTCGCATTATTACCGGTAGGTAAAGTGAAGTGCAGAACCTCGAAAACAGAAGAGTTCTGTAACAAGAAAACTATAACTGATTATTTCATGTACAGGATTTGTTTCAGTTCCTTGAATTACTTCTGCCTCTTGAACATTTACTACCTTCACCAAAAATATTGTTATTGACAAACAAATTTTCAGTAAATTTTACTTTTAATAACATGCGCCGAAATTAATTTGAATGCGTTTTTCCTTATGTTTTCAGCCCAAAAATCCTATTTTTGCTAGGCTGTAAACTTCGGATTGAATTTCAAATTATACCTAAAGTTATAAGATCTTATTGTAGGCTGTAGAACATAAATTTTGTATAATCAGAAACTTAAATTTCAAAATGGAGTTAAAAACCAAAGTTGTATTGTAATTTGGTCCTTAATAACGTAATTTAATTAAGTATTTATAGCAACATTAATGTAGTAATTTTCAATTGAGTGCCCTTCTCAAACTACCAAAATGGCAAACAAATTTTAATCTCAGCACCACCATTTTCTATGTTATAGCTTTTGTGAACACACGCGGCAGCTATTCCTGATTCTTTAGCGGTATTTCAGGACGCTTGAGGTCCCTAGATTACAGCTTGCACGTATAAAATTGAAATTCATATTCGCAATACCTTCCTGCTTTATGTCCCTCTTCTCTGAGAAATTTATGTTATGATGTCGAATATTGGATAGAGTATATATTTTATCGGTTGCGCTACTCCGAACTGGAAACTGGAACTCGAAGGGCCATTTGTTTTGTTTTTTCCATTACTCGTGCGAGTTATTTTGATAAACCAGAGTTTTGTAATTGAAAATGTAACAAAATATCAAAATAGAGACTGAATAGAGCAGCAGCTGCAATAATATTTACATAAGTAATATCGGGCCTGTAATTATTATTTCATACAGAGTGGAAAATATAAACTTTAGAAGAGGAGCACACGAGAAGCATAAACGTTGTAACTGCACCCTATACGCCTACCCTACTAACAAATAAAAAAATTAAATTTAGAAATAAAAATTTTGTTCCAGCTCTGAAAAATGAAATCTATTTATCAGTGATGAAAACAAAACTACTTTACAAACCTATAGATTAAGCGTAAATATTATATATTATTGTAATAAAATAAAATGCATAACGGGTATGTATCAGTCATTAGCACTATTACAGGTTGAAGTGTTCGAATATCATGGTAATTATAATTAATGATAACTTGAAAGCAGCATTTCCTAAATTGTTGGTCCTAAAGTGTTGGTTTCCTAAATTATTGTAAATAATTGGGCATTTAATTTAGTCTTATTTTATTTCTTAATTCCTAATTCTTAATTCCATTTTTTTTCAAAGATTGTTCCTTGGAATTGTTTTAAAAAGATCATTAAGACAGAAAAACCAGCTTAAAATGTAAAAGTTACTAAACAATTCATAATATTTTAGAAACCCAAAAACTGCTTTTTCTGTAAATGTCAAAATTGTGACCTTCGTTTACGTAAGTCTCTTAAGGGCATCTTCAAAAAATACGGGTTAAATAAGATACCTAATTATAAAAACTCGATAATTACTTATTTTAATTCAATGATGAGTACGTCATTTTCACCAACATGAAGAGTGACGGGGGATATGAGCTTTATAATAACAGTTTTGGTTTATGAACTATCTAGAGAAATAACAAAAAGAATTTATCGAAATATCTATATATGGTTTTAATTTCTCGATAGAACTTATTTTGTAGTTTAAAACTGATTCGAAGGGATTTGAGTTGGGTTACGTAGGAGCCTCTTAATGGCTTCTTCGCAAAAGTAGAGGTTCACAATACTAATTATAAGAATTCGACTAATTCTTGTGGCGGCTACAGAAGAGCAATCAAACTATATCCTTATCAGTACGTTATTTCTTAAACTTGACAAAAGAAGGAGATAAATTGAAATTTGGCATCAGTTCTTACTGGAATGTCAGTGTATATGGTATAGGTGACGCTATCTAATGATAGCTTGGGCTTCCACCAAGGGCATGAAAAACCCGTTCAATGAAACAAAGAGTTTTCTTCCATGTTTGTCACTTTACAAAGCGCGGCGGGCGAGATTTCAACCTACACCGTCAGGTATAATAACAATTACTCTCTCTGGTTTCTCATATTACTATTGTGTTATTCCCGTCGACTGCTCTAGGATGTTTCAATACGTTAATATGTAGAACTTTATCTCGTTCTGCAGCAGAAAAACACTCAGCGTGTTTTCCTCTTTATTTTCGGTCTCCAATCCCATACGACTCTAATTAGTAGCTAAAACTGCAAAATTTAAAATTTTCTCGAAAATTGCGCCTACCTCTTGCCTAGCTACCAATTTGAGTCAGAGGAATCAGTTCCATCGTTTACCTAGATTATTAGAAACTAAATTTCTTGCCGATCGGACACTATTTACTTCTCACGCCACACATTAATTATTTGCTCAGTATGAATAATACACTTGATGGTACTTAATTCTGGAGTGGTCGGGTTTAGTCGTCCTTCTAGGCCTTTTCAGTTAGGTCTTCCTTCCGGGTAGCTAAACAGAAGAGAATACTTTACAGAGAATCTTCAAATTAGTAGGGTTTATATAGAAACACACGGACTGGAAAACAGCAAAAGATTAGAAAACGTCCAATTTTCAAAAAGTGATTGCTGGGGCCCATTTGACGCAGACATTAAACTTATTTCGTAGGTAAACAGATTCCTTGGAGACGATTAGTTGAATTTTGTCAAAATTCAATTTTATTGGAGGATTTTGATTTCCCACCTCGGTATGGACATGGTTATGGATTCGGCTTAAGGAAACAGGGTGGTAAAAAGCTGAAAATTCAGAAGTGCCAATCTAACGGAAATATATCATGGCCGCCTCCGCAAGTAAACCTATAATGTACGACCCATACATCCTTTGTTAAGCAGAGGAACCACAGACTGATTTCACTGTTATTTCATCTCAGTTTCATGTACCTCTAATTTGACACATCGATCGATATTACGTTTCGTTTTGCTCCGGTTCTTACTGGATGAAGAAGTATATGTGGTGTACACACTGCCATATAATGATAGCTAGCGCTTCCACAGAGGGCCTACAAAACCACGTGGGTAAGAACCAACCATTACCATATTGGTTGCTTTACTCAGGTGGGTGAGCGAGAGTGTGACTTACACCGTCAAGTGGCGATTGTATAATATAGTAATCAAAGTACACTCTTTGTCAGCCAGAGGAACCATAGACCTGTCATTCCTGCTCATCAGGATGGTATACTTGTTGGTATCAGATTGGTATGCTACCACACCTAGACAATGGAATACGATATGACGTATTTCGCCGGCCTTTGATGCAATAGCAGTGTCTATAGTGTACATGGCGCCATCTAATTAGTGCTTAACTGCTTTAGTGACTAAGCTAGTGCTTCTGCAAAGAGCATGCAAAAGCATGCGTGCAATAAGCCAGACAGTGCTCTATCATATATCATAGCTTTATAAAGAGAAGTGGCGTATTTGAGTTGGACCTACATCTCCAGGTGGCGACTCTGTAGTAGAGGAAAGAAACTACAATTTTTTTTATACAGAGGATCACTAAAATGGTTCTGATGTCATTTCAGTATGTTAAACCACAAAAATATTTTAATTCAATGATGGAAACAGAGTTTTCATCAACATCTATGGTGATGAGGGATAGGAGTTTCTTAACGATAGTTTTGGTTTATATACTAAAATATTGAGAGACAACTAAAACATTTGAAGTATAAACATAATATACCATGAACTTAATTTCTAGCGAGAACTTCTCTCTAATTTTAGTTCGTTCTGAGGGATTTGATAAAATTATTAAAATAATTTTTGGTGCAATCTGAGGGATTTGATTTTGGCTGAATAAAAATTCAGTGATGGAAGCGCAAATTACAGCAACTTTTAACATGATGTGAGGTAAGAATTTCATAATGACCTTTTGCTTTACATACCAAAATATAAAATATAACTAAAATAATTAAAATATCAATAAATAATAGTGTTTTTAATTTTTAGAGAACTTTTCAATAATTTTAGTTCATTCTGAGTACTTTGTGTTCGGCTTAAGAAAGAATCGAACAGTGATGGAAGGTTAAATTGTAGCAACTTTAAGAGTGATGTGGGGTAGGGATTTTATAACGAGAAGTTATGGTTTATATTCTAATATACGGGGTGTTCATTATAAAATTATAAAACTTCATCTAGTTGGCTGCGAAATGTCAAAAGAAAAGGATGGAGAAACAAAAGTCCATTTACTTTGATTATGTCATCCTGTTCTGTCAAAATGTCATAGCCTGCTAGATGAAGTTTTATAATGAACACCCCGTATACATACAAAGATTACTAAAATATTTGAAAAATCAATATATTTTAGTATGATTTTAATTTTTAGAGTAAACTTTTGAAAAATTTTAGTTTATTCTAATCCAAATTCGGCTTAAATAAATAATATATAAATAAAAAATATAATAATAAAAAAATTAAAAAAAAAACCTCAATTCAGGAGCAAAGATAATGTTGTCATTTTGTAGAATAGGTCAATATTTTTCCTTGGTTATGTGCTTGTAGTTTTCTCAATTTCAGTAGAAAGTCTTTTAAAAGTGGTAAATATGACCTGAGGCGTAAAACTATATATTCCTTTTTTTTTTGCTTGGAAACTGGGATTGAGGGGATTGAGATTAGTCTGGTTCGGGGATGAAATCAAGATTTATTCCACCAAATGGCAATGGCTGTATCGTATTACTTTTTCATCAATGGGTAAAATTTTGAATTAAATATGCCTGAATGATTGACTCCGCAAGAATGGGGGGCTATCGGCCGGCCATGTTTAAACCATCTTTTTATAGAAATTTTTTTTATCAGAACGACAAATTGGAAAAAACTTTTAGATAGGAAAATGTTTAATACCAATGACAGATCTCTGGGAATCATCATAAACAAATTTGGTATTGAGAAAGGTGACGTCAAAAGAAACAATGACCAAGTATGTATAAACGAAAGAAGGACATGAAGTTTCAAATACATATTAACAGAACCACAACAAAATCTGATTATTTGTGAGCGTAAAATGCGTAATTTTAAATTTTTGAAAACGACCAGATTTTTGAGATTGATTTTGAGAACGAAGACATTTTTGTTCTTTAGTTAAGATTATTTCTGCCTCCAAGTATAGACTTGAATGTAAAACATTTTGAATTTATGGTTAAACTAAAAAAAATAATTGGAATAACAAAACGTTACTTTTACTAAACTAAAATTTGGACCTGAAAGGAGGGTTATCATAAATAAAAATTTTTTCTTTGAATATTGAAAACTAAATCGTTAATAATACTCAAAAGACCTACGTTCTGTGTTCTAGAAATGAGAATGAAATAAGAGCTTTTGGGTCTAATAATGTAAGAGCAATTTAATGCTATTAAGTATGTATCTCTCTTACTGTTACGCAGCTATTTCAACTAATGGGAATTGCCTGATTTGCACCGCCTAATGGATTTACTCTCCCCATTCATGCACAGTCAATACAGCAATAAATTAACCTTCCTCCTCCCAAATTTACGTTTGAGCTCCCGAACTGTGTATCGATATAATCTTGCCCTAGGGATGCTTAAACTGCTTACAAGGAGTGAGCTATTCCCTTTACATTTCCCATTAATTTCGACCTGTTAAAGAGGATTTTGCCGTGTTAGGAAAACTCCCCATCCCATCTATGTTTATATGTTTTTGCTTTTATAACCACCTCGTATTGTTTCTTCACACGCCATAACTTAATCGAGCACCCTAAGTGCTCGAATTTACATAAAACTGGCGTGAAACCGCCACTCTTGCCGAGCCCAAGGGGGACGAAGCCCGCAAAAACTAAACCGAATTTATTGCCATCCTTAACCTTATTGTTGTAGATATTTTACCATATTTTGTTCAGTCAATTTAATATTTCCTTGGCGGGACTTCTTTTTCCACTCGGGGCGTAAAATATGACACTTGAATGCGGGGGATAAGGACAAACAGAATATAAAAGCGTAAAGAAGGTACGTCTGCATAAAAGTGGATTATTAGAGCCCTTTTGAGATTCCGATGACGGTTCGGAACCTTCTAAATCAGATTCAATTTATTTTAATAAGCTCTTCAAATGAAGGCTTCCGTCAGAAAAATACGAGCTAATTAAATGAGATTAAAAGTCGTTGGAAACTTCGATTCTGCTCTGTAGTAATGAGTATTATTTCCGGGATCAAATCAAGAGTGGTAATGAGATGGAAAATTATTTTTGTCAGTGAAATATGAATTTTCTACTAAATCATAAGAAAGCTCCATCGGATTACGTTTAGAAATTTCAAAGGAGTATTAATTCGAAAGTGAAAGGAATACTTAAGCCAATAATATTTGAGTTGGAGGACCATTGTAATTTTTATGGTCTTTTTCGATTAGTGGCGCATACAAGTAGATATTTTACGAAAAAAAAATTCTTTTGGGCTACTTCTGCATAAAGTAACGCATTTTTGGATTCCAAGCCGATTAGATTTGTGTACGTTCTGCATCTATATTTTTAGTTAAGTAATAAGCTTTATCGAATAGAATGTACCAAGTTTGTTTTTTAACCGAATATATACTTAATGAAGCAATAATTTTGTTTCAGTATGCATAGCTCTAAGGAACGTCCAGCTAAAGATGCCCTCAGCCGTTGTTCGCGGTGAAGATGCGACGATACAGTGCTTCTACGACCTGGAAGGTGACAGACTGTATTCGGTGAAGTGGTACCGTGGAAATTTCGAGTTTTTTCGTTACTGTCCCAGTGAGTTTCCCCCAACGAAACAGTTCAAAATTCGCGGAATTAACGTCAGAGAAAAGGACTCAAGAGATACTCAAGTTGTCCTGGAAAAAGTGAGCAAAGAGATGAGCGGCGCGTACAGTTGTGAGGTCACTGCCGAGCAGCCAAGTTTCTTTACTGATATACAAACTGCCGAACTAAGGGTAAGATTTCTCTCTAGCCCATTAGCCTTCCTTATGAATTTACTTACACCTCAATAATTATAACATATTATTCGGTAATAATGTCGCATTACTCACTTGTTGCTGCAGGGCTTAGTCAAACATATCGTCAGTTCCAAAGCAGATTACTGATTAATTTATGTGTTTGAGCTGCATTGTTTAGCTATTGTTTAGCTCGAGTTTAACAAAATAATTGGTTTTGGTCTGTTTGTGTTATTTAATGCCATACATCAGCACATATCGCACAGTTAACAATTTTAAGCTTCAATTACAGGTAAATATAGAAATTTATTACACAAAAGTATTTTAATCAACAGGTAATCGACAAGCCTAGAAAGGACCCTCACATTGATGGTCTGAAAACGCGTTATAAATTGGACGAGGTCCTCAAAGCCAATTGCACTTCTGAGGGGTCGCAACCCCCCGCCAATTTGACCTGGTACATCAATGGCATTCCGGTTCAAGAGGATTTCGTCAGGCATCATAGGCCGCAGCTGTATAACGAGGACAATTTAGTATCGTAAGTAAACCATTAATTATTGAGGAAGTTATTGGAACTTCGCTTGAGATGTAGTTTGCAGGTTTGTCACTAAGCAGATAGTAAAAGCAGAATTCGGATCTCAATTTGTACATATTCTATTATTTCTTGTGTTCATTAGGGAGTCTGATTATTACGGAGTGAAATAAAATTTTTTCCTTGGTGAAAGAAAAGAAAAAATCTTTTAGAAGTAAGCTTATTAATTCAAAATGTATTCAAAAAAGGGGCTTAGTGGCAGTTTACTTAACAAATTAAGGAGCGGAAGAAAGGAAGATGGAGTCCGTGACAACGAAACGTACTGAATCAAAATTGATAAAACATAATGAACTAAATCTGTAAGCTCCTGGAGGAGGAGAAAATTTCACTTTCAGTTCGAAAAGAAACCAATGGGAAACGGTTAACTCTGAGACTAAAATTCAGGGTTTTAGCCGGATTTTCTAGAGATAGAATTGAATGGTTTCAGAAATCAGAAATATCAATTGAATCAATCAAATGTTGGAAGATATTGTTAGGACAGCTGAAGTAGTAAAGATATTTAGTTGCAATTTTAAAATAAGTAGTCTAAAAATATTGTGTATGATAATATGGTAGATGACAGTACACAGTATGGTAGGTATATGATAGTGTGGTCGACGGCCCGTAGATCAATGCCAATCATACAGAAGTAGCAAATTATACAGAGTTGGTTTGAAGAAAAGAGTTTCATGTATAAAGTTTTTTGTCCAGAATCTGGGAACTGCATTGAGATTTCAAAGATTGTTCATTGCGGTCACGGAAAGTGCAGAGAATCCTTCTACTCACTCATTTTTCGGTTGGCATTTCTTTCATTTTGATTTGGATGCGAGAATTTCTTATTTATGATTATTGACAAAACAATTGAAAACCTGCATATACAGGGTGAGTTTTTTGATGATTATTAAAGAAACTAGCAGAGCTAGAAAATAGGTAATATAGGGAAAAATTGCAGTTTTAGAAGCTCTATTGGGAATCACTTCCAAATTTTTCGAAAATTTTATGTTAGACTAGATAATTGGCAAAAACCAAATTTTGACGATTTTTTTAATTCAATAACAGTTAACTATTTGTTTTTGCAAATTGATGTAAATTCAAAAGTTTTAGATAAGTTTGGCCTGAACAAGCTGCGCTTGTCAGTTTTGTCCGCTATCATCAGCTTTAAATTGATGTCAATAAATTGACGATTGCTTTTCAAAATAGCGGATTGAAGGCCATTTTTCTATCCAGAACTCGGATTCTTGAAAACTAAAATCGATTTCGATTGTCAATACTTTTAATTTATTTGCATAATTAATTAACATTCGGCAAAACTAAACAAACTTATTTCAAGATCAATGTGGATAACAAAACCCCTTTCAAAGTTCTCCACATTTCCTTACTTGTTTCTTAAAAGGGCTATTTACGTGATAAAATGAGAATCGAAATCGAAACTAGATTTCAAGAATTCGGGTACAGGTTATATATAAGGTAATTCAAATATGTCAGGTCAGAAGAAATCTGTTTAATCCATCATTTTGTGGGTAAAATTATCTACCACTTTTGCATACATCATTTCACCACTAATAACGCGGCCTGATCGATTTAAAGGATTTGCAAAAATCAGGTTTTAAATATTGCTTTCAATTTATTCTAAATCGAAATAAATGAATTCAGTCAAGTTATTACAAGGTTCTAGAGAAAAGATGTAGAAACGAAAGTTGTGAATACTTTCACTCTGAACAAGATGGACTAATTTTTTTTTTCTAAACTATTATAGTTATTATAGTTATTATTAGACTCTAGATTTTCTACATCTATTCTTTAGAAGTAACAATAACTCGGCTAGATCGACTTAAAGATTTCGCAAAAGTCGAATTCTAAATATTTCTTTAAAGCGCTATAGCTGAGTTGCTAGCGCTATTGGAAGTTGTAAATCAGGGAAATAACAATCACGAAGGGCTATTCAGATTTTTTTGACGGCTGTAATTTTTGAACTTATTGTAACTGCTTTGAAAAGCAACCGTCCACTTACTACCTTCAATATAAAGTTAACAAAAAGACCTTTTTAAATAACTTACTTTCTATTTAAAAAAAGTAAATTGAAATTATCTCCCACTTTTGCTCTTACACAATTTTTCTAGAATTAATAATTACTTTTGCTAGAATAGAAATGACTTAGCTAGATTCATTTTAAAAATCGACAAAGTTTGTTTTTTGTCCATATCTCTGAATCATAAAATGTTTCAAAAATTGGTGGAAATGATTTTGAATTGATCCTAAAATTGCAATGCTTTCCTTATTTAATCCATGTCGTAACTCTACTTGTTTCTGAGATCACTTCACAAATCATGGAAAAAAACTCTCCCTGTATACGCATAACAATTATGAGGTGCTAATTTCTAAAAATTAGTTTCAAATTTAGGGCTTTTTGCTCTAAACACCTTTCCTGTACACATCTTAAGGCAACGGTTAATCACTTCTTCTTTAAGTTATACTTAATGGGTAGGGGAAATCGGCGGAATTGGAACAAAACTGCAAAAATACAACTATCTCTTCATCGACGTTTCATTTAATTGTACTTAAGCATCGGAAGTACTGTGGGTAAAAGTAAAAACATGAACAATGGAAAACACACCACGAAGAAGTACAAAAATCGAGATAATATCGTAAAATTCTTCTAGTCATTATTAGGTATAAACACAAATCAGGAGGGTATCTTGAACATGAAACTTGAAGAAAGAGGTAGTTGCATTGTTGCTGCCTTGTCCCAATTCCGTTGATTTCCCCTACGCCGTAAATTGATTCTGAGATACAATCTTCATGCATCTATATAGACGTTGAATGAGAGACGTCTCAAAATTTAAAAAATTTAATTTTCGTCTAGATATTGAGAACTTTTGTAATTTGACCTTAACGTACACAACATCGATAAAGGAACACTCATTCTGCATTCACATTTCAAGGCAGAGGTTCACACAAGGCAGTAGTTTTGATCCTTTGTCATTGTTCGATGTCCACTGTCGGCTCTCTTTACTCATATGACCAGTTTAATAGTATTGATTAACGGGGAGGTAACGAGAATTGTGCAATGTAAGCGAAATTCCTTATATATTAATTTTAATTTGTAGTGTTCGCCTAAATCAAAATACTTACTTATATATATGTTATTGTAATTTTTTCTTGTCAGGCATTATCATTTTAGTCACATGTAACTTGTACCATCAATTTTAGTGTCCTGAGGATGACCTCATAGAAGTCGAAACGTCGACAATATACACAGAAGATACCTCTAAGTGTATTTTTGGCTTACCCCAACAAATCCTTCACCACTTAAAAGTTTTCATGCCATTTATGAATTATCAAATGATTCAGTACGGTGTCGTATGAAAAAGAGATTTTTTCTTCCGAATCAAACAAAGAAATAGAAAAATGTTTTATTGGTCAGTAAAACTAGAATGGTCAGAAAATTGTGCGAGCAGCTACGCGCTCCACTGGTTACAGAAAAAAAATTATTTTGTAATGTAAAACTTCAGTCTTCCATTGACTTTAGACGCCTGTTAAATTTCGTAAAAATATCTCAAACAATTTTGAAAAAAGTAAGTTTTTGTTTTTTTAACACCATCTATTTTTGTAAAAAAGCATTTTTGATTGCAGTTTATATAGCAAACTAGGGTTATTTTTGGGCGCTTTATTAAACTTTGTCACGAAATACCTGGGACACTGCTTACAGGGTGTTTTAAGAATATACAATCAAACTTCCAGGAGCTGTTCTGTGAGACAATAGAAGTCATTCAAGTAAAGAAATCCACGTCCCAAATTGCCTCCTTAAGACGCTACGGTCCTTTAACATTGTAAGCCAGTTATGCACGAAAAGCCGTTCTGATTTATTGCATTTTTTATTTATATATATATTTTTTATTTTTTCACATAATAACGTTTCTGGTATTTTTGGACCAAAGTTGGATTGTGATCCCAAGAATCGAACCGTCACTACAGCAATTGTTCAAAATGTAACAATAACACAGCACATCTAGCCTGTGTCCGGTGCATAAAGGCCTATCTGTTACAGATGAATAATTTTCCATAACTCATTGGAAAATGGCTGGTTGTTATCTTGGGTTCTGTTCCTTTTTTTTATTAAAATAAGTTACAGCGGGTGCTTTTAACTTCGTTGTTTATTTTGACGTCCCTCATTGGAAAACTTCAATGAAAAGTTGTTCGAGATCATCAGAGGGTTACCTCCCATGAAGCGTTTCGCTCCCACTAGAGCTCGTCAGTTGGGTTCAATCTGATGATATCGTACCTCAATATATCGAAAGTTTAAAGCCAAATGTCCACTCGACGATGGCAGGCCAGTCCTACTAGTGCCATCTGTTTCGCTGAGTCGGCATTTTTAACTCCTTGGAATGCGGATACTGACCATGAATCGCTTCATCGATCGATAAATGTATCAACCTCACATGCAGTACTTCGGTCTAACATCATAACCGAATTCTATGAAGCTTGAAATCAAAAGAGCCAACAAATATTAGAGCCAAGGAACCAGAAATCAATTTTTGATTGCAAGCTTTATAGCATTCGGTTATGGTGTTAGACCGAAGTACCACAGGTGAGGTAGATACATTTATCGATTGATGAGGCGATTCATGGTCAGTATCTGCATTACCTGCAGTAGAAAATGTCGACTCAGCGATACAGATGACTTTAAACTTTAGATATATTGAGCTACGAGTTCATCATAGTGACTCGAATTGACGAGCTCTAGTGGGAGCGAAACGCATCTTGAGAGGTAACGCTCTGATGATCTCGCACAACTTTTCGGTGAATTTTTTCAATGGGTTATGGAAGATTATTCTTCTGTAACAGATAGGCCTATATACACCGACGGGACACAAGCTAGATGTGCTGTGTCATTCTTACATACATATTAGGGCCAACAAACAGAAATCAATTTTTGATTTCAAGTTTCATTATTCAAAATGTCGGTTTTGAACTCGAGTACAACACTTTCCAAGGACTCGGCTAAAAACTTGATGGTAATTTTGAACAATTTCAAATGCGGCTGTAATTTTTGCAATTATGTCACGATCTGATTCCGTGGTGCTCATAAACCAGAGCCTTTATACGAACTCACAAAACAAATAAACGCCTTAAGTCGGATGGCCCAGGGGCTCAAGAAATTGGGACACCTCTGCCAATCCAATGTTGATGGCGCAGCATCATGTTGCGTCCACATTAATTTGCTGTCGAACGTTCAATGGAATATTTTCAAGAACTGGTAGGACTTCTGATAAAACACACCAGTAGGTAGGCCCCGCCAAACGATCTGGTAGAAGGTAAGGCGCGATCAAAAATGGTCGTCAACCGTATACGCGTATGGATTGTCTTCCTCTCAAGCATGATTTATCCTGAAGTTGAACACACTATCTTTGGTAAAACTTCATTCATTCATAAATAAAACAAATCGGAAACTCGGTTGCTCGGTAATCCGATGATGCAGCCCTTAACAAAACTGAATCTTAGGCTGATAACCGACTTGAGTCCACTTGCTGAACATGGTATGAATAAAGATGTTGCTCATGTAATTCCCGTGAAACTGAAGTAAAATTTGTTCCCACAACTTGTGCTAACCGAACTTCATCTGCAATTAGCTGGAAAACTTCTTCATAACTTTAAATATGCCAGTCTCTGCAGGTTATCGATGAATAGTTGTACTTTTTTTGTATCCAGGATGTTGCCTTGCGGGATCGTGTTTTTTGGTACAGTGTTGCAGAAGCTCTTGCATTGCTCTACATGCTAGAGGCATATCTGCGGGTTTTTGATGAAAATAGTTCTCCACAATAGCGGATAGCAGAGTTGTAAAATGTTGTGAAAATTGCAGAACTGACTAACAATTGGGTCAAAGTAACAAGACAGTAAACAATTATATAGATACCAAAAAATGACAATAACAATGTATAAACAATGATTAAAGAGATCTACAATACTAAATAGCAATTTTAGCTTAAAAAAAATGATTACGATACGCTCTGAAGGTAACATATTATTAAACCTAAAAGTACCACAGCGAAACAACATGTATAGTTACTACGTAGAAAATAATTAAAAAACTAAAAATTAAAAATATTTGTGCGCATAACAGTCTTAACATTTCTTCACTCAAATGGTTTCTGTTGTTTCACAGAATAACACTTAGCAGTTTGTTCTACTAGTTCTGAAGCACCCCGAATATTATACTCAGTCTGATGTTATGAGCTTTTATTGAATACATTGTCATTACTGCAAATTTCTTCCAATACAAAACCATTTTTGTGTGATACAAAGAAATAGATTTCCAATGAGAAATAACTTTCTCGTTTCAGTGACGACGACATTCATCAAAACATTAAAGTCAAATGAAGCGCACCGTTTCGAACATTCCTTCAACGTCCTCCTAGCAGTCCCACAAAGAACATAAATTATATTTGAAGGCCCCCAGTTTGAAAACCTATATGGATAAAAAATTACCAGACTATCGAAAGTTTCGTTTTTTACTTCTCTTTGATCCTTACCCTCCCTTAGTATTCCACCCTCGCTCCCTACGAAGGTTTAACGTGCTGATATTACCATATTTGGATGCGATAGGTAACACGTAAATAGTGATTTTTGCCATTTTGTTCGGGGGCAAATTCCCGATAATAACAATTTGGAGAGGTTTTACGAGAGTTTTACTATAACGCCTCGGAGTGGCAGGCATGAGTAATTTTTTAAAGAAGTGCTTGAAACGTATATAACGTACCAAAAACAGAGTAGGTAATGAATAATTAAATTACTAAGCTTTTGCGTGACTCCTTGTGTGCAATTGGAATTATTTTTTCTAATGGAGGCCCTTGCTTAAAAATTAAAAAATTACCCCCGGAAAGAACGTTCCACATGTTTTCCGGACTGGAATTTCAAGTACCGCTATTTGTCTTGAAGAAAAATTTACAGCATGTGAGAAAAGCAGCACGCAAATGACTTACATATAACCAACTCCAGAATTTCTTCTTTTTGCTTTTCGACACAACCCATTATGTTGCACACAAGTAGAGCTGTAAAATGCAAATTCAAGCTTGGGCCTCAAGGATAGTAATTGGGGTTTTAAGTTGCCCTTAAAGCAGGAATACCTAATGCAAAAAGTGCAAAAGTGCTTCTAAAGCAAAAAAAACTCATTATCAAGCCTTAGTAACACTAAATATACCTAGTTATAAGTAATGCCTGTTACAGTAACAAAGTCGAGAACTAAAATTACTTCGACATCAAAAGTATTAATATCCGAAGTTTTAAAAATAAACATCTTACAATATAATAAACATAGAACTTATAAGGGTAGAGAATTTATTTATAACATCCATCCAAACGTGAATTAGGTGGTGTATTCTAAAAATGCATACGGGCTGTTGGAGAGGAAGAGCGTAAGACATGCCTCAGATATCGACGACTACAAAGGGCCCGTAAGAGAAAAACGACCGATTCCACAATAAAAAAGCCCTTTTTACGGAAGAGGAGTCTCTTTATTCAGTTTTCTGCTTTGTAAATCCATATCTATCCAACCATCCACGAGTAAGGCATTTAACTGGAAAACCATTTATCAAAAGGCCAAGGACGCAAACAGGGGAGATGCTTCAGCCGTATGGTGTCTGAGAGAGGAAGTATCGATGTATGTTGAAGAATGCAACTAGCTTTGTAATGATTTCTAGAAAATGCATAAAATTTGTATTAAGATAACTTCGAATTTTAAGTCAGGCTTAAAAAAATATATTATGTTTCAAGTGTCACTTATAATATGACCAAGATCATTACAGAGAACGGTCTGTAAAGTAGCGCCTATTCAAAAGTTTATAATTTTTGACCAGACATAGAATCTGGTCAAAACAAACAATTTTGTGTACAAGAAAAAAAAAGATTGAGTATGTAATATTTATATAACCTACGTCCTTAAGGAACCACTCTATCGACCAAACACCCAACACAAATTTTATTTTTTACCATCTATTTGGGACTATCCTTATATATTTTTACTAAAGACTGTGACCAAATGGGCGTTTCAGCGTTCTTTGGTTCAAAAGTTTCTGGTTTTGTTGCTATCGCTGGTCAAATTTCTTGGAATGAAATGGTTTTTTTTAATAATATTGGAATTTTACGATGGATTTCAATAAAGTTTGTTGTGAACTTGTTTCTGTACGAAGTATTGATGGAGAAAGGATGTCCATCCGCCTTGGGCAAACGGTAAGTTCTTCAGTGTCTTGTTATAAAAATTTCCAGAGTTTTTATCTGACACCTTGATTTATTTTCGAACATGCTATTGCTTTTCAAAATTAAGCATTCAGAGTTTTTTTCGGAAAAAAGATCTGTACTTTTGCTATTTAACAATGTTACACTTTCACTGCTAAGATCATAGTACTCACACAATTAACAATTTTATAATTTTATATCAGGTTACGTCAATTCTATCGGTTTTGAGTGTGGACATTTTTATTGACATTAAACTTAATCTTATTATTGTGCCCTCTCAGGTTCCCCTGATGTTGGCAATCACGATGGCGAGCTGATCCCTGTCGTCAGCCACTCTAAACAATTGTTCGACGCTATGTATGCCTGTCCATTCCAGGATGTTCTTTAACCAGGAGATTTGTTTTCTTCCTACGCTCCTGCGGCCTTTTAGTTGCCCTTTATTTTAAACTGTAGGATCCGGTAGTGATTTCCTCTGAGAACATGGCCGAGGTATGCCAGTTTTCGGCATTTAACCCACGAACTAAGGAACACTTTTAGTAAAATTGAAGCTGTTCTCGACTGTTAATCGACAAGGAAAGGATTTTCTTAGGTGATCGGTCAGGGCGTTAAGAAAAGAAACTTTTCAGCTAACCGAGCTTTCGGCAATTGTTTATTGCCTTCTTCAGGGCTACAATAGAGAAGAAAATGGGGAGCAACTACATTACTAGATAACTACTGCTTTATTTATAACTAATTGCTAGACTGTTTCTCATGAAAGTCGCAGCTCTGCATTATGAGGAGGGGGCTCTTTACTTTTGGTCCTTATTACGATATTTTTACATTTTACTGTCAAATGATGTTACACATTGTTCTTTAAAATGTAGTTGCTCCCTATTTCCTTCTCTATTGTAGCTCTGAAGAAGGTAATAAACAATTGCCGAAAGCTCGGTTAGCTGAAAAGTTTCTTTTCTTAACGCCCTGACCGATCACCTGAGAAAATCCTTTCCTTGAACACCTTTAGTGTGTGACTCATCAGGCTTATGAGCCTGTGATCGTTGCACATCCTGGCTTGTTGTCTTTTGGGAATTATTATGAATACAGATTTCAGCCATTCTTCTGGTATTTCTCCCTTGTTCTATATATCATTAGAAAGTATAACTAAGATACTTTTCTCGTTGATAATTTGGAGGAGTTCTACTGGGATGTCATCAGGTCCCTTTGCTTTTTTTGTTTTTGCAGATTTTATATTAAATAGGACTTTATATTTTAAGAATTCAGGTCCTTTGTTGTCCTCTATAACAGTCATCGTAGTCGGTCTATTGTCTTCGAACAGGTCATCTATGTAATGGCTCCATGTATTAAGAACATCTTCCTCGTCTATAATGGTTTTGCCTGCGCTGTCCACCAAGGTACTAGGGGCTCTTTTGTTAGACAGACCAGCTACTTCTCTGACCTTTTTGTACATGTTCCAGTTCTTCCATTTCCTTGCATCTATCCGCCATCCACTGTTCTTTTGCATTCTTGATTTTGTTCTTTATTTCCTTTTGTTTGTTCTTATATTCCTCTTTGTTGTTTTTGCATTTTCGTCTTTCTTCCATCAATTCCAGGATCTTTTCAGTCATCCATCGTTGTTTTTTTGGTTTGGCGTTGTTTTCCATTATTTTAATGATATGTTCTCGAAATATTTTCCACGTTTCGTTTACCGATCGATTGCTACTTGTTACTGTCATTGTGTCGAGGCTGTCGTTCAGTTCGTTTTCTAGTTTATTGGTGTTCACATCGTTTATGGAAAACTTTAGTTTTTTGTTGTTTTTGTATACTTTCTTAAGGTTAATTTTTACGTTGGCGACTAGTGGGTTATGGTCCGATCCTATGTCTGCACCCGGGTAGGTAGTGTCACTTGTGACACAGTTTCTAAACCTTTTAAAACGTAAAAACTACGACTGCTACAAGTCTTCGCCACGAGCAATAAAGTTTCGAAAAAATGTCAAGGCATTAAATTTATAAAAAAATAAATCTAATTTGACGACCAAATAAAAAGTTTTGATAGTTAATGTAACAAAAGACAGAAGAACTTTAATCAGTGTTTCTTTAAGTAAGTCATGCACATTTTATTACTTTTTCGTTATTTTTCTACAATTATTATTACTTCTACAATCTAAACTGATGACGCTTTTTAAATATTAATTTATTACTTCTGAACTAAAATCAGATTACTCATATCAATGGTACTTTAAGTAGGTCATGCACGTTTTATTACTTGTTCACTATTTTTTTCCATTTTATTACTTCTACAATATAAACTGATGACTCTTTTTCTCTGCTCTATTAAATTATAATTTATTAGTTCTAAGCAAAAACAAAATTACTCATCAGTGCCACTTTAAGTAAGTCATACCACTTGAACAAGGCGGATGGACACCGTTGCTCCATTCAAACATGAGTCTTATATAGATGTAAGATGCCTCAGTAAGTTTCATTAAAATCCACTGTAACGTTCACTACACATCAATCATAAAAAAAAAATTGTTTTCACGAGATTTGACCATCAATAATAGCAAAACAACCATAAAATTTTTGCTTATTGAAAGTTTGATAATAGCTATTTATGTAACTAGTTACGAAAAGTCCGACTGTGTAACGAATGAATGTTTGCGGGACGAGGGCAGCGAGTACCCGCAATTTGAATGAGATGCACACAAAAGTCTTTTCGTCACGTGTTTCATATAAGATTTTTTCTAATTTTGACTACAAATACCTACTTAGAGAGATAGTTTATTATTATTAAACTTCAATATTTACTTTTAAACCAGTTTGTATCTACTTAATACCGTAAAACTGTAGCAACGGTGTGCCACAATCGAAACCTGCAACTAGTGGTGAAACGAACTTTTCATCACCAGTTACGAAAGAATTTGCTTTTCGTAACTAGTTACGAAAAGTCGGACATTACGTCACTGTCATAAGTATTGAAAAGTGTCACTTTATATGTCAAAATTAGAAAAAATCGTGTTTTTAACCAAACAATGTCGTAGTGGGTACTGCGATGGATGGATACAAAGATCACCATAGTGGAGACGACAAAATCCAGACTTGCCACACGAGTGAGAAGAAAAAATTCCAGATAGATTACCGAGGAAATATTGGTCGTCATGAAGGAGCGGCGAAAATATAAAAACAACAACGAAGAAAGATATTGATAATTCCATAGCCTGATTAAAAGAAAAATCAAAGAGGCAAAGGAGGCTTGGTTGGCAGAGAATATGTACCGAAATCGATCAACTGGAATATCAGCATGATTCGTTAAATTTACATAAAGAATTAGAAGACGCTGCAGGTATATTTAGACCTAGAAACCCAGGGATTGTTACAAGCACGAATGGTGAGGCGCTACTGGAGATTGACCAAAGGATAAAAAGGTGGAAGGAGCACACGCAGGCACTGTTGGATGATGAGAATCGAGGCATTTTGGAAGGACCAAACATGGGCCCTCTATCACCACAGATTCCACAGAAGAGGTTGCGAATGCAGTCACGAAGCTTAAAAACAACAAAGCAGCAGGACCC
Source organism: Taphrorychus bicolor (assembly GCA_951812265.1). Taxonomy (NCBI): domain Eukaryota; kingdom Metazoa; phylum Arthropoda; class Insecta; order Coleoptera; family Curculionidae; genus Taphrorychus; species Taphrorychus bicolor. The sequence goes on along the minus strand of OX638297.1, from coordinate 24,313,135 downwards.
GATGAAGTTTATGCAGCTTTGCTAAACCTCATAGAACAAAACCACCAAATCATTAAAGATCTATTTAATAACATTTATGAGAGAGGCACAATTCCAGAAGAATGGCTGTCTCAATATTTATTTCCATAAAGAAGAAAATCATAGCTAAAAAAATGTTAAAATTACAGATCCATTAGTCTAATGAGTCACGTTCTGAAAATATTCCGAAAAGTCATACATGAACGTATTTATCCAAAACTCGATGAACATATCAGAGATACACAATTCGGATTTAGGAGCGGACTCGGGACACGGAAAGCATTGTTTAACCTTAATGTCCTAATACAAACAGCACGCGGTGTAAACTACAATTTCTTTGCCTGTTTCATCGACTTGGTGAAAGCTTTTGATAGAGTAAATCAAACAAAACTACTGGAAACGCTTAGACAGTCAGGCCTGGATGACAGGGACACCCGCATTGCATCTAACCTTTACTGGAAACAAGAAGCTCATGTTCGGGTGGAGTATGCGAACTCTGAGGAGTTTGAAGTAGGCCAGGGAGTTCGACAGGGATGTGTGCTCTCTCCTCTGCTCTTTAATGTTTATTCAGAGAGACTGTTTTGGGAGGCTTTGGAGATCAATGATGACAGCATTTTGCTAAACGGTATACTTATTAATAATCTAAGGTACGCTGATGACCTAATTGCAGAGACAGCTGAGGGTCTCCAGAGGGTAATAGACAGACTAACAGATGTTTGCGAAACCTGCAACATGCGCCTACTAACAAATAAAACAAAGTTTATGACAATAAGCAAACAAGATATTGATGGCCAGTTTTACGCAAACGGCTCCCAACTCGAAAGGGTTACATCGATAAATTACCTGGGCACATTTCTTAACAACAAATAAGAACAAATTAATGAAATCAAGATCCGATTTGAGAAGAGTAGAGTAGCTTTTAATCTCTTAAGCGTGCTGTGCAATTAAATAAAACTTTGTATCTCACCAATGCTAACATATGGGGTGGAAGCTTGGACTCTGACGCTGAAGGTAAACGTTTGGAAGCATTTGAGAGGTAGGAGGAAGCTACATACACATGCTTAGAATATCATGGATTTACCACGTAACCAACGACTCCGTCCTACAGCGTATGAGAAAACAGAAAGAGGTTTAAGCGACATATTTTAGACTTCCGTTGTCTTTATTGAGTTTTTTCCCTCATTGCTTCTAATGCAGACTGCTTCCTTAAACTTTCGTTTCTTCCAGTGCTGTTCCATATGCACAATTTTGGCTTCCGACCACTTGATATTATGGTGTTCGGACCAAGCGTGCTCTGCAATTCCCGATTTTGATGTTTCTCCTCTTATCGTATGAGTTCTGTGTTCCTGAACTATTACATGCAAGGGACGCTTGGGTTCTTCTAAGTGCGACATGCCACACTCACACGGATGCGTTATATACACTCTGTTTGTAGATTTGAATTGTCCGGTTGGGTTTTAGAAAGTACGTTTCTTAATGTGTTTTCAGTTTTGAAAACCGTTCGTATGTTGTACTGATTCGCGATGCGTCGAAGTTTCTCTGAGGTTCCTTTTATGTCTGGTATTTATTATATATTTAGTGCTGGTCGCTTGGTGGGCGTGGCATGGTGGGCGTGCAATGGTGGGCGTGGTTAGCTGTATTAGTACATAAGCAAGTAGCGTCGAGCTTAACGCTCAGTTTCACTTGAAAATGAGCAGATATTCTACTGCTCGAAACGTCGCACACTGGCGCATTTACGCGATTTCTTGGTCATAATAGAAAAAATAAAATTCATTACTTTTGCAAGTAATGCTTTAATTTCGTTTGATTAATTAACCCTCTTCAACAAGCGATCTATTTCGCTAAAGATAAAAACGGTAATTACTCAATATGTTAATTCAAAGTTGGCCCCTTGGATATCTTTTGAACATATGGTATATGATAATTTTAAAGGCGCATATTTTAGAAATACCCCTTATCAAAATTTTACCCCAGTGACACAATATTTACTATAGATCATATTTCTGGATGTATTTACTTTATCTTAGCTTCGTTAAAAAAGTAAAATATATTAACAGATTTTGATAAGAGAGGTAATTGTATCCCCTTGTCGAAGTATAAAAAGAAATTATATCTGCTACTTTCTCTACGAAATATATTTTTGTTTAAAATAGTTTACTAGTGCAAATATATTATGACATTTTTTCCTTTCTTTTATAATTGTATGTAAATAAAAAAAATATTGCACATTGTACACATTGCATTGTACACATTAATAAGACTAATTTAATAATCTTATAACATAGTAGTAGTTTCTGAGGTAAATTCCCTAATTAATAGGATACTTAAATAGACAAGATAGGCGTGTTCTTCTACAAGTGTTTTAAATTTATATATTCATCACTTTTGAGAATGCTCTAAACCGAGAAAGAAGCCTCGCGTGATCAATTAAATTTTATGGAACAGTTGCACAAGGCTCCATAATTATTAATTTAATAATAGCCAAGAATCCACCTAATTACATTTTGGAAGATTAAGGAAAAAACAAACGTTGTATATGCACAATGTATCTTAACAATGAAATGAGACTAGTTAGCCTTAAAAAGTCATTTTTTTCATGTATGTCTTCTTTTCATACATTTTCGAAATGTTTACTCAGTTTAACAGCAAAACACGACTAGCATAATACTTGGTTCAAATTTTTAACCTAATAAAGCCCACTTAAATTTATTAACAGTTCATAGAAAAATATATTCAAAGTAACTACGCAATTGTTAGATAGGAGGTGGTAATAAGGTATTGAATATTTTTGAGGTTTTCAAAAAATTCTAATAAAAACCAAATAATATACAGAGTGTCACAAACTACAAGAAATACGTGTATCAACAAAATATTTTATTTTTGACTATCGGACTGAATTACTCAGAAGAAAGAAAAAAACTATTCCATTTACACTTTTCTTCTATCTTTTATAAAACCAGATATAATTAATGGAACATTAAAGTGGGACACCCGGTACAAATTAAAAGCACATATTATTACCCTTATTTTTTTTTTATTTTGTATCCAAATATAATTTGATAAAAACAATAATAATAATAATATCTGGTTCTGTACTTTCATTTCGATTTTTTTTATTTCACGTTAAGTATTAGTTCTACGATAACACCCTGTAAAAATTGTTCTATCATTTTTATACTTACAGTAAACCTACACTTAGTATCATTAAACATTAATATGTCTTATCACCTTGTTTCATTACCAAAATTAGCTTTATCACTAACTAAATAATATTGTCCACGAAATCTTGAAAATGCGCCAGTGTGCGTCGTGTAAAAAAAACTCAATAAAATCAACGGAAGTCCAAGATGTTTTGCTTAATAGTACATCATTGTGTACCACTTTCAAACAAAGAAAGAGGTTTCAAACGTAATCAAGGAGCGCAAACTTTCATACTCCGAAAATGTGAAACCAGAAATATGGCCTACTTTAGCTTATTATGCAGGGCAAGCTTGACGACAAGAGAGGTCCAGGAAGACGACGACTATCGTGGCTACAAAATCTGAGACAATGGACAGGAATGACATCTATGTATCTCTTTCGGGCTGCAGCAAATAAAATCAGATGGACCATAGTAATCGCCAACGTCCACTGACGAACAAGAAGAAGAAGAAGAAGATACTTTATAGAATTCTACAATTCACAAAGCCCCTCTATAGATTAACCTATAGGGAATGAAATAGATTTCTGAAGGTTATATAGGACGAAGATAGTTTACATCTTAAGGAGAAAAAAAATAAGGGAGAATGCAAATCCAACTTCTAGTGAATACGTACATATTCAATAACTTACTTCAGTCTATAAGGAACAAGTCGTAGATTAGTTTGAAAATCAGGCAACTCACACTAAAAATTTGATCCCAAAATGATTTCGGAAAAATGCTTGAACCATTCTGGGACAGTTCCCTGGTGGGTAAGAACAAACTTCATTGTAACTGTTGTTGGATGACGTCGTAAAAGAGTCCATGACACAAAATTGATCTTGGCGCCACTAATGAAAATTAGCATGGGAAAAAGAGTCAAATTAGCTGTGTACCCTTGCTGCCCTGTCTTTAATCCAGAACTGGCTAGTGGTAAATTCATTGTTTCCTGCAGGGAATTCAACAAACTTAATTTAATCATTGTTTTTATATAAGCGCATATGTACTGATGACATTTCAAAGTCTTTTTAGAATCTTGGAAATGTCTCATTACTGGTCAAGGACGGAAAGTAATGCACACGCAAACAAGCGCAGAAACTTCAGGGAATTACAAAAACCCTGATTGCTGGTTTTGCTCTATACCATAGCAACCATCAAAATTCCACCTCCTGAGTGAAGATTTGAGCGAGAATATTATATGAATAAATAATATTCAAGAACGATTTTTGATGTTATTCAGAAAGAGTGGTTGAAAATAAAATAGTTAACATGTACTAGAGTGCCCGTAATGAGAGTGTGGCAATAAGGTTTCTATTGGTTTTATATAATATATTATTTCTAACGTTTTCTATTGGTGCCGCCATGTTTTTTCCAAAGTCAGAAGTCAATGGTCAGATTGACATATATGGTATATGGCATCTTGATGCATTTTCGGGTTCTGGCCCTACTACGCCCTAGGAATATACCCGTCCTTTGTTTCCTCAATATGAATTTAAGCACAAGAATACTCTAAGAGCAATATGGAATTCCGTCGGCTGTCAGTACTCAGTACGTCAACTCGATGATGGATAAATGTCATATAAAAGTGGCGGGATTTTCAAAAATTTCCTGTACTTAAAAGATTTGTTGCGGGAATTTGTGAATTCTTCAACAATTCTCAATTGCTCATGATGTATCTTGAACTAAAGCGTTTATTTATTAGTAGGAAGGAAGAATTATAGTTCATCGTTTGTCTGAAAAAAAATCATTTGAAGGCTTTAGCCCATAAGAACAATGTTAATCTTGGAAAAAACATGGCGGTCAAGTCCTTATGGCCACACTCTCATTACAGACACTGTAACATATACTCGATGGGAAGCTTCATTACTGTCTCGTGATTTTATTTATCTCGACGCTACGCGTCTCGATAGATAACATAATCTCTAAACAGTAATGAAAGACTTCCCATCTCGTAATGTAATATACAATTTAATTTCCAATAAATATATTAACCTCAAATGTATCATAAAATCATTGTCACACTCACCCACTGCTACAGGATAAGCAAAATGTGCTTATGGAACAAGTCTTATGGAAATTGTTGAATAAAACAACATGTACCAGAATTTCTTCTACAATTGAAATGCTATTGCGATGTCACATTTTGTTACACATTTTTAGCAAACGAACACTTTATTATCAAAGTAATTTGTCAAGAAAAAAAGCCAAAGCACATCGAAATATTACGGTTTGGTTCTGGATATTAAAGTTATTAGTGATATATTCATATGTAATATAACAAGTGCATTGAAAATTCTCGGTAATTTTAGGACGATATGCACGAACGCAATTTTGGATGAAAAAATTTTTCTGATCTAAATTTTTTCTGATCCAAATTGCATGAATTGCATATCGGACTAAAATTATCTATAATTTTCAATGCACGAGTTGTATTCGAAAGAGACTTTCATGAACAGAATAATTAAAATCCCTTGCAACATTTGCGACACCCCTGTAGGTATAGCTACTTTAATTCGAACCAATGTCAGAAAACTTATTGCGCTGCCACTTGGTATGACTAAGGATTGAATATAAATTAATTTGCATGGTTTGTGCCATAACATTGAGCCAGTTACTTTTCAATTGACTTTGAAAGAAAAATTATCGCGATTATTTCATTGATGCATACATTTTCCCATAAGGAGAGTGTGTTTATCAAAAAATTGCGGTAATTTCACGTTGTCTAGACGACGTTGTATTATCGCTTACGCTAACCTAAACCTTAATCAATGTCATTGTCTATATTAATTTGATTCGAGAAATAATCTCACTAAATACCGCTCGAGCTGTAAAATGAACCAGAAAATTTTACACTCTGGCACGTTTTCCTTGCAAATTTCACTCGTCCTAAAGGACTCGTAAAATTATGGAAAACATGCAATCGTGAAAAATTATCGGTAATTTTAAAGCTCTCGTGGTCTTTCCACCGATAATTTTTCTTGACTGTTCTGTAGTGGAATATTACTATGGTTACAATTGTTCTATAACAATAGAGTATTGGGCAAATATTGAATAACAGGTGGAGAATGAAATTCTCAGTGATATAAACATTAAAGGATATATCACTGACCCAATTAAAGTCCTCTTTTCAAAGATTGTCCAAGGGTTATATCCACATGCGACAGGACTTAAAATTACTCTAGTCTTGTAAAACAATTTTTATTCTTTTCTGTCCTTATCAATACTGGAATAGTAGCCATATGATTGGAAAATCAGTTTTGGAGTCACAAAATAATACCAAAAGAAACTTAAAACAACAGGGGTAATATAGTTTTAGGGGCCTTTTGCCATCTACGTCAGGTCGAGCACCCTTCTGGGAAATGACGAATTAAATATTTAGCCAGTTCTGGATGGATGTGGGGCTCAACGCCGCATATCAGCGCTTCGCTTAATTGAACCACAAAAGAGGCCAGAAACTTTATTATCCTGTTACCTGGGCTTGTTGCAAAAAAAAATAAAAAGGGCAGACAACCTTAATATTTTTGCACAAAATTCGAAATTCAAACAATAGAAGATGCTCAAGCGCAAAAAGCATCTCGAATAACTTCGAGGAATCTCCAAGAATGCATTAAGCTGTAACGTATTCAAAGCTAATACGTTTAAAAAGTTTTCGCCCAGATCTGAAAACTTATTACATTGCCGATCTGCGGAAATAAATTCAGAATGCCGGGAAACTTCTGTTTTAAAATTTTCTTCAAAGTACACCACGCCTGCGAGGGGATAGGAAAATTATTAGTTTTCGTTACTTTCCATGAAACGTTATTATAATACACAAGCTCGGCTCAGCTTGGTTGTGCAAATATTTGATGCATGCATGGATCTTTTGAGGCTTTATGAAAGACAAATAATTGAACGATTTTCAAATGGGGCATGTTCGACGTGCTCCCTTGGCTTTGTTGTCCTGACGGAAAATTTTCTATGGGGAGGTTGTTGTTCCTCGTATGATTTAAGTGAACTAAGCTCAATGCTCGGGGCTTATTGTCTTGTGAACAGAGAACACGCCATTCAAAAACAAAATACACCTAAATGTACTTGTTTTCTAGTAGGTATCCACAGCGAATAATGCTCATAATAAAACAGTAAGACAGAGAATAGAAGAAACAGTTAACTAAAAAGTTTAAAACTCAAAACATCACAAACTCCACCATTTTTAATAAAAAAACAAAGTTTTTTTTTTTTTTTTAATTCAGAATAACAAGATATTTTTGCGCTTGTGTAAACTACCCATTTGTTACATGTCTAAAAACCTATGGTTTCTGGTTAAGTATGTCCGAACTGATTTCGTATTTGTTTTTCGTCACAGCCATCGGTTGCTCAAGCTACGAGAAAGAAAGTCCTACATAACCAAAAAAAGAAAAACAAATAATTTTACAAAGTGAAAATTTTTAGATGATGAGTGAAAAGATCTCAGAAACCAGCAGAGTTACGAATTGGGTTAAATGGGAACAATTAGAAGGTCAATTCAAAACTATTCTCCACATTTTTTATACATTCTTGACTCACTAGATAATCATCAAAAACCTAATTTTGGCGATTTCTTTAAATCAGCTAAGTCCTTTATGTTCCAGCTAAGGCATTAACGTTTTGAGCAAAATGATATAATTACCAAAGTGGTTGATAACTTAATTCTGAAAAAGCTTAGATCTTTTATGATGTCAGACCTTTTATGACCATATAAACTTGTTTTTTTATTTAAAGAATATAAGGAAAAGTAAGTTATTGTAATATATTGCCAGTAGTAAAAAAATCTGGGAAAGTTTTGACACAAGAGAGCTCAAATCAAACGCACCTGAACGAACATAAACTTTCCGAAAACCACAAAAAATTTGACTTCCACGTTCAGAAACATTTATTAAATAGATGAATATGATGAGTATGCATCAGGGTGGCGCATTAGTGCCACAAAATCCCATATTGTTGTTATTTTTCGTTGTTATAATAAAAATTCTTATATGAAAGTTGTTCATGATGATTTGGTCTACAATTTAAAAATACTTTCTGCTATAGGGTGTTGCGTAACTGCAGTGCAGAATAGTTTTTTGGTATTTAAAGTAAACACCCTGCATATTTTTTTCACATTTCGAAACCTAAAATTCTGAACTAAAATGTTTAGTTCAGAGGCAAAACATAAATCTTTGCTACCGGCGCGGCGATAGTCGCCAAATTACTTATAATAAAGTAACCAAAATCGGCCTGAGGGGAGTCAAAGCTGCAAGTAAGTGTTCTAATAGGCACAATGTCCAATTTGGAAATTTTCAAAGCATTTTTAATCGATTTTTTAAAATGGAACACCCTGTATCTGAGCATTGCGTGTTATTCACCAGTCAAACCTCTTCGAGTTTCATTAAGATGTCCCTATAGCTATCTTACTTTGTTTTGCAATTATTCATTTTTCTAGTTTGCCACGAAAGCCATTGATGAAAGTTAAATGTCAAAATTATTATTTATTGATTTAGCTATCAGTCGCAATACGGTTATAGATTCTTAATTGTTTATGTGTTTAATATCAAATTAAAATTTAACTAACTTCATTTATACCTTGAAAATGTTGAAGAATTTTCATGAATAAATACGGCCACAATTATAAAAAAAAATATTTTTTTTAACTTTGAGGGCACGTAAGGGGGGGGGGGAGGGTGGTTTATTCTAGGACCCATGTTTATAGGAAAATTTTTATTTTGATCCCACCAATATGCCCTTAAAATCTTTCTACTGAATTTTGAATCAGCCTTATAACGAAACATTACCTTCATATATTATAAATAAACCGTTTCGCCTAATATTTTTTTTATGAATAAAAAATAATACAAATATATGATATTAATTTGTGGTTAATACTAATGACTACTTTCAACATCTACTTAACTTTGATTGCCATCAGTATCGCAGAAGAAAGATATCAACAATCAAGGAGTTCAAAAAGACAAAAAAAGAAAAAAGAAAAAATTAACAATTAAATAGAAATTTGTAAACATTTAATACAGAAAAATCTCATCTCAACCAAATATGTGTCTCGAAAATAATAATTTAATTACCAAAACCGACAAAAAGCTTGCAAGATGGAAGCAGAGAGCGTGGGAAAACCTTTCGAATACCATGCTGGTGACTCTCATGATATCAAGAGAAACAAGGTGTCGTTCTAAATTCGTCGACTAGGCACATGATGTCATCGGTATTTTTTTTGCTGTGCGAACTATATAAATATACAGGGTGCAGTAGAAATGTTGGGAAATCTTGAAAACTGGAGGTACCACATACCAAAATAGATCGATTGCACCAGGTACACTTTAATCCAGGTTAAGAGATACAGGGCGTTAAAAGTACAGTTATATTTTCATGTTGTTATTGCACGATCATAGTATTGCATACCATCTTAAAATTTGGTACACGGAGCTTTTTTGAAGTGAGAAAACTAAATCTTGAATCTAAAGTAGGCTGCCTACACCACTCTTTCTATCGCTCTATGGTGCACCAGGATACAAAAACCCTTGTAACTGTTTTATTCCACTTTGTATGTAAAATTTCTTGACTCCATATCAAAGCTTCATCATCTAGTAACAAAAAATTATATTACTTGAAACTAGGTAAACTTGATTCAAAAACTAAAATAAAATTGTAAATTTTCACACTTTGTATCTCGGAAACTATTAACTTTTGTACTAACGTTTATATGATTCAATCGACCTATTTTGGTCCTTAGTAACTCCAGTGGCGAGACTTTCCAAGGCACCCTGTCGGTGGCATTTGATTAAATATTACTTGTGCTTTTCGGTATTTACATGTATATCGTTTTTTTTTTTTTTAATGAGAACAAACAATCGATAACTCAATCTAAAGTGTTTTCTAAATTTTAAAGCCATGCTCCAATGGAATTTCTTCCTGACGTTTTGTCTATAGCTGCGGCAGACATTCAGACATTTTCAAAAGCGATGAGCCAATGGGCGAAGTGATCTCCCGTGCTTCCCGACGTTGACTGATTTGACAATGGTGAGCTCTGCGTTATTTAATCTCCCGTCGCGCTGTCGCACTGCATTGGAGGGATTGGGGGAGGAGGGAGATAGTGGTGGAGCGGGGTTTCGGCGCACTTGAAGTATGTCGTAGAGCGCGCTTGAAGTTTGCATTTAGAGACGTAATTTCCTCCTTTCTATTGAAACTGTTGTCGTGTTTAAAGATCTCAATGGCCTCTCTCGTTACTCTCGGATCTCTGCTCATTATATAAGATATCCACCTCGTTAAAAAGGATGGCGTGACTTTCGGTAAGAGCGTGCTCCACTACTGCAGATTTTTGTGTTTGTCCTAGTCTGCAACTCCTTTTGTGTTCCGTAATCCTCGTGTTGACAGTGCGTCTTGTGGTGCCAATGTAGATCAAGCCACAGCTGCATGGAACTCGGTAAACTCCGGGTGCTGATAGTGGATCTCTGTGGTATTTGGCTGATCTCAAGCGCTGTTGTGTTATACGAGTGGGTTTAAATACAGTTTTTGACATTGTGCTTTTCCGGCAGCCTGCCATTCCTGTCCGTTGATTTGTGGATGTATGGCAGACAGTCCATCCGGGCTTTTCTTCATCTTCTTCCGTTGCTCCTTCCTGCCGTTCTACATTCCGTGGACCCGTTCCCGTTCCAAATCAGACGGTTCACAAATTCTTTTGGGTTTCATAGACAGAGTCTTTATGACTCCCCTTTTCTGTCTGAAAGGATCAATTGATCCGTTATTGAGGTATTTTCCAGTAGCCTGCCAATCCTGTCCGTTGATTTGTGGATGTATGGTAGACTAGTCCATCCGCGCTTTTCTTCATCTTCTCCCGTTGTTTCTTCCTGGCGCTCTACATTTCGTGGACCCGTTCCCGTTCCAAATCAGCCGGTTCACAAATTTGGGTTTCACAGCCAGAGTCTTTATGACTACCCTTTTCTGTCTAGAACGATCAGTTGATCCGTTATTGAAGATTGAAGTATCGGTCAGTGTGTGTTGGTGTTTTTTATAAACGTTGTGCGCAAGCTAATTCGGCCTCCTTGATACTAAAACATCCAAAAAACGGTAGACGTCCTTCCTTCTCTATCTGGATAGTGAATTTAATTTTTGGGTTGGTAGAGGTGAGGTGTAAGAAGAAGTTCGCCATCGCCGTGGCTCCAAATGGCAAAGGTGTCATCCACGTATCGGAACCAGCACTCTGGCCTCTTATTTGCCGTTGCCAATGCCTTGGCTTCGAAAATTTTCATAAAAGAGTTGGCTATTACAGAACTAATGGGCTGCCCCAGCTTGTTCCCTCAAACACCATCAGTTTGTTCGTAGAAATCTTGCTTCCACTGTAAATATGTGGTGGTTAGGCAGTGTTGGAAACAACTTGGCAATATCTTGTGGAAATTCCTGGTAAATATGTTCCATGGTTTCCTTAAGGGGTACTATCGTGAAGAGCGAAACAACATCGAAGCTGACGAGAGTTTCTCCTAGAGAAAGAGTCAAAGAATGCAGTTTTTTCGACGAAATGAGTGGAGTCTTTTATACATCTGTCAGTATTTCCTATTTTAAGTTGCAACAGTTGTGTGAGGTGTTTCACGATTTCGTAGGTCGGGCTTCCCATGGTGCTCACGCTGGGTTTCAGTGGCACATCCGGTTTGTAGATCTTTGGCAAACCGTACAGCCTTGGTGGCAAGGCTTCTGATTTTTTAAGCTTAGTCATTTCATCCGAATGCAAGTCCTTGATTAAATTGTTGGCGGCCCTCAGGCATCGATCATTCAATTTAATAAAAACATGCAATGGCAAGATGTATTGTAGACATTTAAACTTAAAGAGTGGCCCTAATTTTCTGTGGAAACACTTTATTACTTTGTCTTACTTTGTATTACTTTGTCTTACTTTGTATTACTTGGTCAAATATACAACACAAAAACAAGAAAAAAAAGAGACTGAAAGGTTCTTAAAAGCTTCGAAATGAGATAATTTGCAATATATAGAATGTCTCAAAAAGTCATCGCAGTCGTGGTAGTTTTAATTTTTATTAACTTAAAATTTTGTTTCAACTACTCTTAGTTAAGTAGTTGTAAAAATCGGACCATTGACAAGTAACAAAACTGTTAAACCGAACCAAATACACGAGAAAGTTATCAAACTACTTAACTCAAAAGAAATAAAAGTCACGTTTAGAATACGTAGGTAAAGACATTATGACTAAGACGATATATCTTCGAACGAACCCAAATTGCTTTTCTTAGGAACTACCGACACTGATGGCCAAGAACTGAACAACTTGTGGCAGAAATAACTAACTTAACCTGACATAATCAGACGCAAAAAGGTTATATTAAGATTTGATTACAGAATCGCAGATGCAAAAATATCAATAATCAAGGATTAAAAAAAGCATAACTGAGCAAAAAATTCAAAAGTTGAAAAAAATTTTCAGTTAATTCAAAAAAATTAAAAAAAAAGACAATTAAATAAAACATTGTAAAAATGGAAAAGAAAAAGTTTCAATTCAACGGAATACGAGCCTCAAAAACCACGTAATCACCGATACCAACAAAAAACTTGAAAGATGAAAGCAGTAGTAGGTACATGGAGCAACACTTCGTGTACTGATGACAGCCTTGGGATAAAGAGAAATAAGATGTGATAGGCCATCGACCCAAATTCATTATCGGTGTTTTTTTTGCACTGCGAGCCTTATAAATATAAAGGTTGTTCTGTAATGAATGGATACTTTAGTAATTGCAGATACAGATTTAAACTTAAATTCAAGTAATTCAATTTCAATAAAAATTTTGAAATTCGATGTTTTTAGTAATGGGCGACTTGAATTTCGAGTTAGTTTTAAAGTATCGTCCAAGTAGCAGGGCGCTTGGCGCAAGACCTCAATAAATGTCGAAACGTCGGCAGTTTCTGCTTACTTAGAGGAAATTTCTTATTTGTCCTATTCCCGATAATCTTACTACGAATTAAATTTGAGCAGGCTACATCAATTCAACAAATTTATTTAATTTTTTGTTTACAAATTTATAGCCAATCGATGATAAACAGATTCATGTTTCTATCATTGAACTTTTAATATAATATAGAAATATAATAGAATAGAACCATCTTTATTTAGATTCAAAATAAACAATAGTGCAGACATCAGTTAGCAGAGCACTGAAGCTTTTTTAATTAATTAAATGCTGCAAAAATCGATATTCCATAAACAGGAAAAGCAACGCACTTCTGGTCAAACCGATTTAGTAAAATAATGTTATTTCCAGCCGTCAATCACAATCTGTTAGTAAAATGCTGCTAGTTTAGATAATTCCAGTTAACTTTCTAAACACTAAAAAGCTTTCTGCTGCTACTTGATTAGGTAGTAAGGTCACAGACTAGCCATACGTTATTATTAATATCATATGAGATAGATAATAACATGCCTATTCTGTGGTAAGGTTGTCTATTATAAAAGGACGGAGTAACAAAAGTGTCATATCTTTTCTTACTTCATTTCTTTCCGTCAAAAATTTATGTGCACACATTTGATAAAGTTTTCTTTTTAAACACTTGGCAGTTTTCATACCAGCACAGCTAGAAAACTTTAAAAATATAGTTAATTTCGTTTCTTAAATTTTTGGTGGAAATAGCCATAAAATCTAAAATGGTATTTTGCTTCGTTCTGGGAGGTGTAACCTGGCTAGAAAACTCTTGTAGTAATAACTGTCACAGCTTGATGAATTAGCTAAGTCTCTTGGAAATTTAACATGTATATACGTGTATAGATTGACCCCAATAGAAGCTATATGACATTCCGCTAGCTTATCAGTAATTGTATGCAAATTTTGTGTTAATCCTCCTAGAAATATTCACGTGTCGGCTTTCGATTATTCGCTATGTACTGTGGGATAGGTAATTTATTATCGTTTAATAACACTTTTCACCCTAAGCGATAATATGACTTGCATCACCCCACGTAATTACTTTTTCAGACATATAATAAATAGTTAGCAAATTTATACGAATGATTGCTAAACAGCTCCAAAATGTACTTCCATTCTAAAGGTTCGGCTTTTAGGGTTTACCCAAAAACTCGTCTGGCTGAGTTAAAAACCTGCATATCTAAAAACTCGTAACGCTTTTAACATGCACAAATAAGAAACAAAAGGCAAATTTATTACTTCGAATGTTTCAAAATGAAAAGCCCCGGCTTAACAGAACGTTTTATTCACTTCTAACTGGGAAAACAAATTACAAGTAGCTGCCTCCAGGCAAACGAAAATGTTCGTTTAAAATTACTCAAAAACCTTCTGGAAGTGTTTTATATTCCGGCTCCGTTGCCAACTTGTCATATTCACGCCATACGTGTGCATTTAATTTTTGTCTCATCTTTGTGCCAGGGGCGTACCAAGCTATAGATAAGTAGCGTTTTCTTGCAAAAGTATTAACGAATTTTCGTAGTTGTCCTATTAAAAATTTTCTTTTTATTTCAGTGCACATTCTTCCATCAAAGTGAAATTGACGAAGAACATGTTCTCTAACGGAAAGATGAAATTGAGGTGTTCCGCAACCATGTACCATCTCTACCACCAAAGCTCTGAGAAGAGCGTAGAACTCCAAAAGAAAAGACATAGGTTGGTATTTACTAATCCTACTCTGATTTGTAAGTTTGTATGTCCCTCAGTTAAACGAATTTTACTACTTCTTCCGTCGACTTCACTAATAATTATGTTAAATAAAAGGCACTTTGTACGGAATCTTAAGCCGTTTGCATTGCTGCCTCGACTGCAAATTACATTCTTTTCGTTCTTGGCCCTAGTTCATGCGGCTTTTATGAAGCCAAATTACTACGTAGAATTGGAAATCTGGGGCACAGACATTGTTGTTTGCGGCGATTCAAAAAAACCTATTTGAAATTCAATCGATAGTTAGTGAGGTTTTCTTTACAGGTCACCTTATGGCTGGTTAGGCGATATGACCACCACTGAGTTGTCTTTCGAGCAGTGGGATGTGCCGGCTGAAAGGCCGCCACAAGCTACAGGTAAAAAAGAGGAATTAGTTATTGCAGGTATTTTATAGAGATTTTGAGTAAGCAAAATTGAAGTGAGGCCATTTAATCTTTGCGTGGCATCGATAGATATTTCTAACGTGTCTAGCTTATTGATGCCTTATCAAAATATTGCACTAATACGTCCTAAATGTGACATCTTCTGGATATGTCTTACCTATGTCACTTAGACGTCTGACTGACCGTTTTAATGACGTCTTTTGGACCACGTGATGTCGAGAGTCAAGTAAAAGACAACTTAAGGACGTAATATTTTACCTGCTAATAATTAGGAAATAAGAGGTAGCCATTAGGAGTAAAGAAGTTGGATAAACTTGGACTTAGTCCTTATTTGAGTGACCATAGTCAAAGATAGAGTTCCATAGCCTAAAGCGGTTTTAGAACCATCGTACCTCTACTTCTAGATCAATAGCTCACTCAGAAGACAAAAACACTTATTTTTTATTGAAATATCTGCTCAGGATAAAACAAGTAGTACGCACAACAAATTTGATTAAAACTTTTTGCAGTGTCCTGAACTTTACTGCAAAAATGTGTTCAAATGTTTAACGTCTCGAGAGTTCGAGATTTCAAGGTTTTCTTCATGGCTTTTTTTGTCGGCCGAAAAAGTTCAACTTCAACTAATCGATCCATAGGCGAGCAGTTGTACTTTTTATCTCACCTTAGTGGTCAAGTCTTTATGAAATTGTCTAAAAGCTAACTTTTATCTCGATCTGCTTACCTTTAGATCTTTAATGGCTTAAAGTTACTGGCTTTAGTGTGTGTATGTAATTACTGTAGTTATTAGTGGCTTACTACTTAAGTTACTTAGTAACTTTTAGGCCGTATCATGTGTATAGGGCAAATATGATATGGGCCAACCATTGTTGCTTTCATTTTAAACCATTGTGCATTTATGTTAGAAAACGTTGATAGCAAATATTTAGAAATTGGTTGTAGATAGTTTTGTTTTATAAACTGACCTTGCTAATTGACCTTTTTAAAAAGCTTCATCATGCATGTACATCCTGCTAAATCACACAAAGTAACTAATAACTATTTATAATATAAGTGTTAGATGCACTTTTAATAAGAATACTAACTATACAACATTTTCCCCACAAATGCATTAAAAATAATTAATTCTTCTCAAGTTTACTTTTAACACTTGTGCTTTAAACTAGCTTATTATTATACCACTATTCAATAGAAAAAATGGTGTGCCGAGACGGGACTGTCAGTCAATCCTGGCAAGACACCCTTGTGCTCTACAGCAAAAGGAGGAGACCTACAGGATTCCTCCTTTTGGTGCTAAAGCCTGAGGCTAAGTACCTGGCGATGATCATCGACAGCGGCTGCAAAAGGCATACAATAGGACAACAACACTGGTATGGACGTCCTGCACTGGCTCTACACTGCGGTAGCCGGACCAAGGATACCCTATGGGTCCATGGCCTAGTGGCTAGTGGTGGACAGGGCCTGCTGTGCGTTGAGGTTGGCCAGACTACAGAGAACAGTGTGCCTCCATAATGGGTGTTTCAGAGCAACACTGGGAGCAGCTCTCAATGCCTTACTGGGTCTGCCGGAGCTTCCAATATTGATGAAGAGGGGGGCGATGGCTTCCTGCAGGAGGATGGATTGCTGCGAACACTGGAAGAAAACCGTCATGGGAAGCGGTCACACGCAGATCACCAGCCTCATCCAGCGGGACATCCCAATTGTCCTGTCGCAAGAGGAGCGACGTTGCGATCGGCTTAAACTAAAACAGCCATTTGGGATAAACATCCCAACAAGAGAAGAATTTAAAGAAGAGTTGCTTCGGCAACCTTCTGAAAATAATCAGGTATGGTTTACAGACGGATCAAGAATGGCTGATTTACAGTCGTCAGGAGCCGCAATAATACAAAGCAGGCCCTGAAGACGGCGAAAGTTTTCCCTTGGAAAACCACAACGACGGTTTTCCAGGCGGAGGTGTTTGCAATACTTGAAGAGGCCACACGACAAGAAGTCAAACAAGGAGCAGAACAGAATATCTTCATCTACGCCGAGAGTCAGACGGCCCTGCGAGCCATCTGCAGGACCAGAACGAGTTCAAAGCTCATTCAGGACTGCAGGGATGCTCTAGAGTCACTGTCAGAAACAAAACTCTGGTATAGGTTCCTGGCCATAGAGGCATTGAGGGAAACGAGGCGCGTCGATTAATCGTCCAAGCGCGGTTTCCAAACGTGCTTTACTAAATCGGAGCCATGTTTAGGAGTAAGCAATAGGTACGTCTCTCAGACTCTAAATGAGTGGGCATGGGAGAGTACAAGGACAAACCGGACACAGTCAGGAATATGTAGACATACCAAATAAATCTACACTAACCCAGATAGATCTAAGGCCTCATGGCTACTTGGGAGAAGTCGAGAGTGCCTGGGAGACCTTATACCGGGTGTCCAGCAGAATTCTGGACATAGGATATTAAAATGGGAAATCGGTTTTTATTTTTTTCCGCCTGTACGGTTGATTTGATTGAAAAATTTTTAAGAGTAAAGTTGTAGAGCTTATGGTCAGCTACCATCCTGTAATGCCTCGTGGCTACTTGGGAGAAGTCGGCAGTGCCTGGGAGACCTTATACCGGGTGTCCAGCAGAATCCTGGACATAGGATATTAATATGGGGAATCGGTTTTTATTTTTTTCCGCTTGTACGGTTGATTTGATTGAAAAACTTTATTTGTATTGAGTAAAGTTGTAGAGCTTATGGTCAGCTATCATTCTGTAATTTTTTCAATACCTCTGTTTTGGCTGTTTTTTGGAAAAACGCCTAGAAAAATGTAAGAATTTGAATTTGGCACGTCACCCCCGCCATGCATGTGCTGTGTCGCCAACATAATAATTTCTTATGTCATAGTAAGAGCCGATTTTCCTTTCTTATTTATTTTGAGGGACTATCATTTAGTAATGAGCGTGATTATGCAGTGAAAATTAGTTGGCGACACTGCACATGCATGGCGGGGGTGACGCGCCAAATTCAAATTCCTGCACTTTTCGAGTCGTTTTTCCAAAAAAAAACAGCCAAAACTGAGATATTGAAAAAATTACAGGATGATAGTTAACCATAAGCTCTACAACTTTACTCTTAAAAGTTTTTCAATCAAATCAATCGTACAGGCGCAAAAAAAATAAAAACCGATTTCCCATGTTAATCTCCTATGTCCAGGGTTGCACTGGACACCTGATAGGAATCCTTACTGGCCACTGCAGACTAACCAGACACATGCACCCCTTAGGAATGGTGGACAGTCCACTCTGCACTTACTGTGGACACGGAACCACTGTGGACAGGGAAAAAGTCGTGATACCACTTTATGGGAGTGTGCTATTGGTGGGTGCGACTGCGGCACAGGACAATGGGAGCCGCCTTCCTCCATCGACAGGAGCTTCCAATTCTGAGATGGGACGGGATACTCCCCTTCATTAGAGGGCCGGCTCGACTCGTGGAGGGAATGAGGGCCCAGGCTGGATCGGGGGACTGTAAAAAGGGCCTTTAAGGCCTAGTCGCTAGGCTTCGGCCCCCCCAATGTCTACTACTACTACTACTACTACTACTACTACTACATACCACTATTAAAAGCAGCTCACTTTTAGCACTAGTGTCTTAATACACTATTTTTAATAGTTCATCAACAACGTGTTAAACGTTTAATTTTTAATGAGTTTGTAGAAAAATTTATATTTTGAGCAGTTTTGAGATGTTTTTCGCGTTTTGAGAGGTATATCAACGCAAAAGTCTTGACTAAGACGAACTCATGAAAAAGCAGAAACTTTTGAAGCTTTTGATAATACACTGTTAAATAGCATTTTAACGATATTTATAACTTCATATATCAGGAGCAACAATTGCATAAGCCGTGTGAAAGAATATTATTTACCCTCTTATCCATAAGATCGCAATGAAAAACAACCACTCTTTATCATTTTTTTTTTTGTAACCTAAATTAAACCCAAAAGGACAGGCGACAATTTTGAGACTGTTATGCTTAAACCACCTGAAGGAGAACAATTCATTATATATTACAAAATAATTTTTTTCTATTTGCTCCACCTCGTAATTGACTGGTGGATCTACAGAGAGGCAAAAGAGCCAGACTATATGTATATGGTCAAGTATATTGCTTTATCCCCGACCATACTATAATAATTACATTATTCTTGTACAGGGTGGCCTAATTTGGGTGCTTTAAATGGGAAACTCCTAAACTAATAAGAATATTGAAAATCAAAAAGTCGATGCCGGGGAATTTTTTCGAGCTGAATCCATTGCCGGAAACAGAAATCTTCTATCGTCTTTTGTTTTCTTGCAAGTGATGAAAGTTCAATTTTTGCCATTTTCGAAAATACTTTGTATTTTTTTTATTAGTCTAGTTTGGTAAAAATGGTTTCTACATTATAGAGTCACTTTTTTGAACAAATTCCAATGATGATTTTTTATTTTATTTTTTATAGACTTATTGTTTTTTGAGTTATAACATAAACTTCTATTTTTTTAAATACAACCTATAACTTCTTTTTACTTTACTAGAAAAATAATTTCTTCTCTTTAAAATGACGTATAATATGTTAGGTTTTGCTTTGAAACTATACCGATGCTACCGATACTAACCGATGCCGCGTTGCACAACAAGATGCCGCGGCCATCTTGTTGTGCAACTGTCACTGCCGATATTCCATGGTTGGAGAAATTTTTTAATCTTGTAGCGTAGGCAGTTCAATAACATCATTAAGTTTTATCCTTATAAGGACGTAACGAAAAAATGTCATTTCAATTTGTTTTTCATTTCAATTGATTGCGTTTGTTTTTTTGTAAGAAAATAAGAGAATAACAATACTTTCTGTTGTAGTCGTTAGACCAGGGAAATTCAATCTTTTAAAAAACATGTTAGACGTGTAATTATTGGGTAAGTTCCGTCGACGGCAGCAACTTAGATGTTTAGTCAGCAAAAGTCGGGGGAACGCACTGTTTTGGTACGCCATATTAAAATATCTCACTAACTCACACAAAAGCTAACGCGTCATCGCGTCATGGCCAACTATTTCAAAAAGGAGGTTTTCGTAAATATAGTATATAAGTTCAAAGTAAAACCTAACATGCTATACGTCATTTTAAAGTTAAAAAAAAGTTCTCTTTGTAACAAGTTCTCTTTCTAACAAAGTAGAAAGAAGTTATAGGTTGTATTTAAAAAAATAGAAGTTTATGTTATATGTAACAGAATAAACAATAAGTTTATAAAAAATCAAATATCACCATTGGAATTTATTCAAAAAAGTGCCTTAATAATGTAAAAACCATTTTTACCAAACTAGACTAATAAAAAAATTACTATAATAAGGTATTTTCGAAAATGGCAAAAATTGAACTTTCATCAATTGCAAGAAAACAAATGACGATAGCAGATTTCTGTTTCCGGAATTCAGCTCAAAAAAGTACCCCGGCATCGACTTTTTGATTTTTAATATTCCTATTAGTTTAGGAGTTTCCCATTTTAAAACCCCCAAATTAGGCCACCCTGTACATTCTCAAAATGAATACTAATTGTTAGTCACTTGTGAATAATGCTAGCATTATTCACAAGTGAATAAGGAATTGTCATGGAAACAAGACATGGCGTGGGCCACTGGCAACTCAAAACATGAAATCAGTAGTTACCACTGGTTCATTCAATTAATTATTCTTTTATTAGGATGTATTGAGAGAAATGTAAGTTACAGTGCCTCTTTTTCACAAAAAAAATGCACTTTTCACTAAAAAATACTTAAAATAGGCCATAAAATGAAAGAATTTAGTGTCCACCCTAGTACCATTGAAATGAACATGCGCGGGCGTCTAAACCGTCATTTATATAACGCATCAAATATCCCGCCGTCGACAAGAGAAACAAGTCGTAAGTTTAATATTGTGAATTATCTTTGCGGCACCTATAATCTTTCATATTTGAAAAAAAACCCATAATTTTGCTCCTGGATAAAGTACTTAAGAGGTATTTTACTCGCATTTAATGAGCGTTATTCTCTCGGCCAACTTGTGCCAATCGCTTCGCTCGTGGGCTCAAAAGTTACCCTCGACAATAACGACTCTCATTAAATGCTTGTATAATATACTATTATTCACAATCAAACAAGATACTTAGTAGAGTTTTCTCCGAAAAATCACAAGAAGCTTGAATGTTTCTATTTGCAGGCATTCTAACTTAAAATTATTGTTCGTCTCCAAATTAATTTTGGTCTGCGTCCATAAGAAAGGCGTGAATGTTAAAGTCGAAATTTAAATGAAACACGCTTTAGGATATCTAATCGCGGGATCACTGAATTTATTACCATTTATATACCTGTAGCCCCTAACACCCTAGGGATTTTGGGCCAAGGTATTTGCATGAAACGGCCGAAACTGAGTTTCTAGGCAAATGCCTGATTTAGGGCTGCAGAGACATAATACAAACCATGTTGTTAACATTACAAATTCTTATTCATGCAGTAGGGGTCGGCTTACAAATTATCTGTGTTACAGTGAAGGGTTTTAAAGTTATTCCCGCAAAATATGATGAAAAATTAACGAACTTTGTTTCCCTAAAACCTATCAGCTTTATTTAGTTGGTTGCAGAACATGAATAATGTATCTGAGTTCTACTGATAATAATTTTTGGATTTGTTCTGGAATATAACTAGGAATTATTGTGCATTTTGCCTGCGACTGTTGATTTATAATTTCGTTTCCAGGAATTTAAGAGTACAGAAATATACTTTCCAGTTTGTCACTTTTTGCAACGGAAAAATACATTTTAGAGGTGGGTATTATTTCCCAACGAAATTCATCAATCAACTCAGGGCAAATAATAAAGCAAAGAAATCTGTCTCAAGTGGGCACTTGGGCTACAAAAGCAAAGTTCGAATGCGGGAATTGAAATCTAAGCAAGTGGGGAAAAGGTTGCCCACTCACTAGTGCTTAACATCCCCCTTAGAGGCCTAAAATTTTTAGTGGATCCCACATAATGTTTAACCTCAATCCCTTGCTATAAAGGAAATTCGTTAAAAAAAATATGTTATGAGAAATACGCCTGCCGTTTAGTTTTAAAAATACAGATGGAAATATCCATTATTTTAATTTTTAATTATCCAACTTTTACCTGCAATAAAAGCCATTTGTCTTTGTTTCAGTGGAATTTGTGACTCGCAGCCAGGCGGCAACGGCTACAATGGACCGGGCTGCAAAATTTATTTTGGCTGCCGCTATTTTGCAGTTTAATCGGTGATAAACATTTTAATTTATACCGTGAATAATGGGTTTTTATTTAACATTAATTTCCTTTTACCTCTACTTGATGTGATATTTAGTTTTAAAAGCAAGGCTTATTTATATAGCGGCACTGTATATACTAAGGAGTATGTATATTAAGACGAAGGTAATTTGACGATAAAATAATTCATTGTAAATAGTAAGTAATTTATTCATATAATGTGTAAATAAGAACAAAAACAAATATATGTATGGTTTGTATAAATATACGAAAATGTATATTATTATTTGTTTTTTTTTCTCTTTTTTAAAATTGAAAATGGATGTGCAATTCGCTAATAGTATATTATCGAACAAGCATATAATGCTGGTTATTCTTGAGTTCAAGAGATTATTGCAATTAGGAAAGATTGAATTCATATTCTGTCCTGTGAAAGCTCTACCGATATGGGGACAAAGCTCAAGAGCGTCAACGATAGAGATTCTGTTGTAAGTGTGTACTTACGATTCATAGAGCAGAAGTTCTTTACACTTTAACTTAAGATAGAATCTGTGTTGACATACATATCACAACTTGAAGAAATACGAAGCAAGCCAATAAAGTTTTGTCGAAAAGATGGTTGTGATCAAGATGTTGTCTTTGCCTGAATGTTATAAGCATTTGATATCAGCATAGGAGTATGTACTTGTAATCCAAAAAACCTTTGATATGAATGGAGAGAGAAAACTCATCTGTCGAGATCACAGCCTTGGCAGTTAAACCAGCAGGTCATAAGTGTAATAAAAATTAAATTAAGTGAAATTTTGCCAGATGCCTAGTCATATGGCGAGAAAGAAAAAGGCAAGTGAAAAATGCTGTTGTTTTCTACATAATTAATAGGAGACCTTAAACCGCTACTTTAGAAAAAATAACACAATCAATGCAAATTTTTAAGGTTGTGACACAAACCTTGAAAGACTTGAAAGTCAAGACGAAACCAATACCGTACTGAGAAAACAGCTCTAAGACAGAGTATAAAAAGGCTTGTCTAGCTAGATGACTATCAGCGGAATCCAGTGATCAAGTCTAAATCTGATATGACTTAAATTGGTCATGGCTGGTTACATGGCTCTGAGAATTGGACAGAGACAAGAATGGGAGTTGGACACTGTGAAGAAGACATTGAAAGTTAAGATGACAAAAACTGGAACAGTTTCATTCAGTAATGATGTCTCTGAACTTTGCTCGTTTTGAATGTGAATATTTTCTATATAACAAAAGTACTGAAAATTATAAGCTTTATTTCTTGTTTTATGTAGATCATGTACTTGTTGCAGGAACTAGAGAAAAAGAGGTTTAATACGTTAATCCAATATTAAAGACTAATTTCCAGATCAATGACCTAGGCGCGATTAAACATTTTTTAGGTATGGTCATTAGTTAAGTGTGTCAAGTGGAATAATCATACTGATTACCAAAATAAAGTTCTGATACACCAATTCAGGATTTTAACTTATTTAAGTCGGCTATGGATTGTAACTTCAGATATGATACTCTTGGAGATTCTGTTCTGAAAGTCCTGAAATTGAAAGTAGGTGTCCAACAGTAATTGGAGCACTTGTGTACTTTTTGCTACAGACTACAAAACTACGTTTACGATGTAGGGAAGAAATGTTTCACCGTTTTCGCTTCTTAATGCACAGACATTGCTAGCTACTCTTCGAAAAAATGTAATAGTGGTGATGGGTTAAGACAAGTAACACTTGTCTTAACAAGAAGCTGCCTTTATTATAAAAATAAAAAAGCCTTAGTTTTATGGTGTATTTTCAGCCTCCAACTCCAAATAAATCAGAATGATCTAAATAGACTTTTGTAGTTATATCTAAAAGTCTATCTAGATCAACCTGATGATGCAATCATAAACTGCAAAACGTCGATGGCAAAACTAGACTTTTGGAATTGTCTTGTTCATCTCCTCACTAAACTTCAATTTAAAAAGAAACATATCCTTCATTAAATAATCATTAATAATAAAAAATTGTATTCTGTTCTTTTTTAAAATTCGTTTGTATTCGAATACATTTTAAATCGTGTATTCAAATCCTTTTACACGAATCCATTAATTATTATATTATTCGCTATTCATGTACGAATATATTCTTCTACTAATAATTAATAATTAGCGCCATTCTTATACTAATTTTTAGTTATCAAAATGGCCAATTTGAAGATATCCAGACGAGCAGCTTATGATTAATTCCTGGCCATAAGCTTATCCCCGAAAACCTAATATTGTTTTCATGTTAAAATATCTGTGAAATTGGTTTTCTGTGCGGCCCCCGAGCCAAATTTATGCAGTGCTTAAGTCAGCCTAATTTAGGGAAAGAGCGACCTCCGAATTTCAAATTACCAAGTTCAAGAAAGACCATGCGAAGGGACGGAAAATACCAAAAAAAGACGAAATTGAGATATCCATCAGAGGGAGTTGATATATCACGTTGCAAATTTTTTTTGATAAGAATTTACATAATTTTTTTAATTGAAGTTTGATATGTCAAGATTTTTTATACTAGAGGGTTCTTATACTAGGGGGGAGTAGATGTAAGAACTGAGGAAAATGCAGACTTTACATTTTCTTCAGTAAACACATCCTTTGGACGGCTGTCAGATAAGAATGACACAGCACATTTAGCCTGTGTCCGATGCATATAGGCCTATATGTTACAGAAGAATAATCTTCCATACTCCAGTGAAAAAATTCACCGAAAGTGTGAGATCATCAGAGCGTGAAAAAAAAACTTCCCAAGACGCGTTTCGCTCCCATTAGGGCTCGTCAGTTGGGTTCACTCTAATAATCTCGAATTACTTTTTTTCTTGGAGTACCTCTTGAGGTCCGGCGTCTTGCGCCTGGCCCGGTAGTGTGGAATTCTTACCCACTAAAAAAACCCGTTTTTTGCTTGGGGATTCCGGACCGGGTTGCCTATAAATCCGCAGTCTTCTCCGGAGCATACTCCTTCTTGTTTTCAACAAAATTAAAAAAACTCACCGAACGGTTGTGTGAGATCATCAGAGTTATCTCCCAAGACGCGTTTCGCTCCCACTAGAGCTCGTCAGTTGGTTTCACTCGGTTATAGTGTTAGACCGAAGTACTGCATGTGAGGTAGATACATTTATCAACATATACATATATATTACATTTCGATCGATGAAGCGATTCATGGTCAGTATCTGCATTACGTGAAGTACGAAATTCGGTTTCAGCGAAACAGATGTCGTCAGTAGGACTGGCTTGCCATGGCAGGGTAGACATTTGGCTTTAAGTATTCGATATTTTGAGGTGTGAGATCATCAGAGTGAACCAACAAACAACGAGCTCTAGTGGAAGCGAAACGCGTCTTGGGAGGTAACGCTCTGATGATCTCGTACAACATTTTGGTGAATTTTTTCACTGGGTAATGGAAGATTATTCTTTTCTAACAGGCAGGTCTATATGCATCGGACACAGACTAGATGTGCTGTGTCATTCTCACATTTTTCGTAAATATTTCGAGTGACCCGTTTTCACCATACTATTGAGAAAAATAACATCACAAGGAAGGAAAATCCATCAGCCACGTTTTCCATGTGAGAGTGTTTTGTGGTAAGCTGTCCCTTTTTTCCGCTTTTTGATAATGTAGATACATATTTTTAATTTTAATATTAGGTATAAATATTTCCAATGTACAATATAAATGTAAGCCTCTATCTATCTCTTGATCTCACGGACCGTTCACTCATAGCTTAAATGTTTTGCAGACTACTGATGAAGATGCTATAGGGCATCGAAACGTCTAGAACAATTAGAAGTCTGAGGAAAGAATGTGACGAACTGTATTTTTTTTCCCATCACCTAAGGACCACACCCCAAAAACGCCGATCAAATATTTTTCGTAAAGTTACTTAAAAGAAGATGTAGAAGAAAGGCATTTAGGTGACATTCCTTCATTCACTATATTGGATAGAAGTGACTTAACAAAACAAATGTGTCTGGATGAAGAAGCAATGAATATATAAAGGTATAAAGATAGATGTTTTATGATGCAGGAATAGGGAGAAATGAAGAATGAATACTGAAAGCGAAGGGGAAGAAAGGTATTCTTGAAATGAATGCTGGGTAATTAGAGCATAAAGTTAATCGTAAAATAAAGAAACACCTTTGGTTTAAACCCGATTCTTCAGTACGCTTGGAAAGTGCCTTCAAATGGAAAGAAATAAAAATAAGCGAAGAATAAAAACACAAAACTTCAGCTGCAGGGGTCATTTCCAAGCTTCTCCCTAGTCCACCGATGGAAAAACAGATTGGAGTGGTATTAAGAAAACACTTCAATTGGGTATGTGTTTTTATAATTTTGTTTTAAATGGAGAGGCGCGGATGAGTGGAGAAATTTGAGATTTACATATAATTGATATTTTCATATATAAGCTGTTCACTTTATTTACATTCTTGACATCAAAAAGCATTGGAAGTAATAATAAATTTGACTTTTTTACCATATCTTCTCAACATGTACTGAAAGGAGATAGGAATAAAAAAAAAATTAAAGTTAGCATGATGTCAAAAATAAGTGAATTAGTTATAAGAACACTGAAACAAAATCCATATTTTATTGCCCAATTCAGTATCTCATATGTTTATACAATTCTTAGCTTCAATGAGTCAGAAGAAAATATTATAAGCTAAAACTCTAGATACATGACTATTTCTGCAGGTCTAAGACCTCCTCAATTAATCAAATGCACATTTCTTTGCTCCCCCCCCCCCCTCGCTCCCAATGGCCAGCATTCTAAACTTCATGCCCCCGCCCCAAAAATCTCCCTGACGTCATCGCAACACAACGACTGATACCATAAACTCGAACCTCCCCCTTCCAATTGAGACCTGAACTAGTTTCATCACGAAACTAGGCCTCTTGAATCGATCTAAAAATAGCTTCAATTTTCGATTGCAACATAGAGATAAAGTCTTATATAATTAAAGATAAATAATCGAGAGAAAGATAAAGTCCAAGATCAAGTTTTAAAATCCAGTCATAGGAAGAAAGTAATAATAAACAAAAAAAAAACGACGAAGGCGCTTATGAAAAAGTTTACTAATTAATAAAATTTACTGATTATAAACATGATGAGAGGAACAACTCAAGGATATGAAAATGGAGATTGTTTGAAGAAAAGTATTAGTGGAATTATTGCTTTGTAGCTGAAGAATACAACTATTTGTAATATGGAAGAAAAAAGAGACAGACTGGATTTTAATGTGACTAGTCAGTATGCTTGGAAAGTATTGGAAAGTACACTCAAATGAGGAGGAATATTCAAAACGAAGAGATTAACTATAGAATATATAAGAGTATATAAGAATATATAATATAGAAACTAAAAAAGTCTTAAAATGCAGGCATAGGAAGAAAGTAATAATAAACCGTCAGAACGAAGAAAGGAGTCTATCACAAGTTATAAAAAAATTCATGAAATATTTTTGGTTAATTGAAGAATGGAACTAATCATAAAAATTAAAGAATAAAGAGACCGAGTTGTGTATAATCTGATTCATCAATATGAGAAGAAAAACTCAAAGATATGAAAATGGCGATTATTTAAAAAAAAGTATTCATAGAATTATTGATGTGTAACTGAAGAATACAACTATTTGTAATATGGAAGAAAAAAGAAAGAGACAGGTTGGATTTTAATTTGATTCTTCAGTTTGCTTGGAGAGTACACTCAAACGAGAAGGAATAATAAGAGGCAAAGAATAGAATCTCAAAGCGAAGAATTGCAGATTCTTTGATGTAAGTGGCGAATAATAAAAACTCAATACGAGGGGGTGGCAGATTCTTTGAAGAAAAGAGTTTATAAAATAATTTCTATGTGTTTGAAGAAAATCACTAATTGTTAATTGGAAGAATAAAGAGACAGGTTTGATTTATTCGGAAAGTACCCTCAAATGGGAAGAAATAGAAGTAATGAAAAATGAAACTCAAGCCAGGTGAAGACAGTATTTTTCAAAAAAAAGTATCTGTATAAAAATTCCTAGGTAATGAAAGAATCGTAAAAAGAAAGAGTAAAGAGAAGGCATGGTTTTAATTTTGTACTTATGTTTCGAAAATACCTTCAAATGAAAATGAATAACAAGAAATGAAAAATAAAAGCTGAAAGCAAAAAGGCAGAATTTATGAAGATTGCAATTCTAAAATGGAAGAATGCGGAGACAGGTTTGGTTTTAATCTGATTCCTCACTATGGTTAAAAGGTTCTTCAAATGGAAAGGAATGAAAAAAGCAAAAAAATGAAAACTGAAAACGAAGTGAAGGCAGAATTTTTTGCAGATCTGCAGATCGCAGAATTGATTCTCGGGTAATTGAAAATTACAACTAATTGTAACACAACTAACAAAATTTCATTAAATATTTTCTGGGTAATTTTAGAATAGAACTAATCATAAAACGGAGGAGTAAGGAGGCAAGATGGTTTATAATCTGATTCTTTAGCATGCTTGAAAAGTATCATTAAATGGAAAGGGGTAGTAATAAGCGAAGAATAGAAACTCAAAGCGAAGAGAAGAAAAGTATTCATAATACCATCGGATAGTCTGCATACCTACCACCAATCAAACAGTTCAATATTTGTCTTGTAAAAATCGTGAGTTCGTGACACAAATTTTAACACATCACAAAATAAGCAAAATCTAACAGAATTATTAATTGTCGCATATCGCCGAACGCAGAATTGCAAGGAGATTCAGAATCTAAAAAATCCAGGACCGTATTTAAAGGAATGAAGTTGATAATGGTTCCATGAAAATGACACACAAGATTTTAATTTTGAAAACACCAAGATGAAGAGAGACAAAAGTGGCTTTGAATATGAGTCAATAATTTTAAATTATCTCTTTAAATAAATATCAGATAAAATAAAAACTTCAGTCAGACGAAATCTGTCGGACTTCTCGCATTTTGATAACAACATTTTTATAGCCGTCTAATTGCGCAACTTTGCTCTGAATTAACCTTCTTCGTAACGCTTAAAATAACTGAGATCCCCATAAACTCGAAAAACGGTTTTATTTTGGCCGAATTTTCTATGATTTAATTCCCATTTAATAAGTTTTTAATACATTGTACATTTTTCAATGCCTTTGATCTTTTTTATATCAGTATTTTCTGTTCTAGAACCCAGCAATAAGACGTAACATAACTGAAAAACGTAAAACAAATTCCTCGAAAAAAATTCATGAAGCGCCTGTTCAAACAAGAAGGCAGTCAGGTTTTGAAATTCTAAAAAGTCAATTTTTAGATAGAATCCGAAGGAAAACGAATGTCTGGGCTTATCCAATATTCCGAGGACAAATTGTTGAGATTTTGCCGGGCACGATGGTGGATTGCTTTTATTGCCTTCCGAATCAGGAAATATCTTATTGTTATTCCAGCGATTTGTGACCGTTTTCTTGGTTATTAAAACGTGACGGGAAATACTTTGGTTGAGTACCGTTTAGCTATATTAAATGGAAATTCTCTGAATGTTTTCCCAATTCGCAGCACTTTCTGTCGGGTTACTTCAAGGGAAAATGATTAGATTCTCCTGCATCTCTGACGCGCAATCTATAAAAGACCCCACATCGAACTGGAGTTGTTTAACTGTCGAATTAATTTTGGCAGCTATTTCTATGCACAATTGAGTTTTGGAAACGTCGTACCCATGTAAAATCCCTTAAAAGGAAAATCTTGTTTTCCCAACCGAAAAACTTTTCGTCAAGTCTCCGATTCCAATAAATCCAGACAAATGTATGCCCTTTTTGTGCGATAGCTTTTTGCTCAATGTTTTTAGAAATAAAACTTTTATGACTCAAAACCAAGTTGATGAATTCGAGACTGAAAGAATTAGAGGGCTTAACGACGTTTTAATAATGACATGGAAAAGGATCCTTCATTCCTTTCGGAAGGAATTTGAATTTTAAATTCTTCGTTTAACCCTTTCAGACCCTCATGGTGGTATGCTATTCCATTTGTCGATTAATATTTAGAGAGCCTGCGAATGCCTTTATTAGACCTAGGTACCATTTTGCGTCAAAATATTTATATAGAAATGCCTCTAAAAGGGTTGACTATACAAGATTTCCAATTGAGTCTTCTCCATCTGTATCTAGATACACCCATAAAAGAATAATTTATGGAAACAGGATTGCCATGTATCGTGACCTAGTTGGGAACAATAATATACTGTTGTGCTTTTGAAAAGGCTATAAATTTTAGAGAAAAACCGTCTAATGGATTTATGTGCGAATTTGAATAGATAAATGTGATCAAGGGCTGAATTATTGGGTTTATGCCCCTATAAAAGTCTATTATGCTTTTCCACTTTCAGGTCATTGTACAGAGCTTTTAGAGGATTATCTTCTTTAGGTCCTAAAATTATAATATATTTAGTAAGACATACGGGGTGTCCATTATGAAACTTTATCTAGTTGGCTGTTAAATGTCAAAAGAAAAGGATGGAGAAACAAAAGTCTCATTTATTTTGACTATGTCATCTTTTTCTGTAAAAATTTCATAGCCTGCTGGATGAAGTTTTATAATGAACACCCTGTATAAAGTTCTGCTTTAAGTAATTCATAATCAAATATAAATTGAATTTCATATAGCAAATAGAATGGATTGATTTCTAAGTATGTAAAATAAAATAATTTTTTTGCTAAAATTAGAAGAGATTTTTATGTTAAATTTGAGTATGTAACTAATTTCATTTTATTTAAAATAAAACGTTTTTTTTTCGCTCTTGAGGTCTATTTTCTGGTGGCACAGCAGCTGTCGCTTGTACCGCTACAATATGGATTAAACTACGTTTTGGTAAGAACAAAAAAAACTGTTGCAACTGTAAAATACAGAAATCAATGTTTAACCGTCGGTACTATGGAAAAGTGGTCCTTGACCCTTTAAACGACTGATAAACCATCATTTCGCAAGCTCTAATTGTGCCCATCCCCATACTAGTTTTGCTGTTTACGACTCGTCAGTGAGGCTTTGACACATTCAGAACTTGCGGAACTTTAGATACTCAAGACACGTTTCATAGCAGCACCGAGAAAAGTCTCCGGTGGCGCCATCTGTGTCCGTTTGTTGAACTAACGAGATCTCACTCGTCCAATATCAACGTCATTGCCCGGTCTAAGGAAAAATGATGCAGATTATGGTAAAATACAGAAATAAATTTTTAGTCGTCGGTACTGTGCAAACGCTGTTTTCGACCTTTTAAACGACTGATGAACCATCAGTTTTACAACAAAATCTATTAAAAAATATCCCCTAAAACCAGGAAGGCCTTGAAGTGGAACTAGTATTTCTTTCCACGAAAATAAAAATATTTGTTTTACACGAGATAAAATCTCTTTGACATTTTAGTATAAAGCGAATTGAAATTTTTGCTATTTTGTTCAATGAAATTGTACTGATTTTATATCATTAATTCAACTAAATTTCCATTTAATTTTATTAAATAACTCAAGCCTATATATATATATATAGAAAATCAATATTTTTAAAGTGTCTTGTTTAGTAGTTGCTTGAGATTTTATATAACCTGCAAAAAATTGTTTCGTTACGGCACCAGCCAAGGTAATAATTAATCACTTTGCTGTCAAATGACATTAAACGTTTTTGAGTATTAAACTACAGTTTTTTATTCAAAAGAGTATCAATCACGGGTTACTCATCCACACTACAAAATATACATGGTCCTTCGAGCCGGATAACCCTTCAACGGTTAAGAATCAGCGAAGAAATCATCAAGAAATAATTCCAAAGCAGAGTTTTGTCGGCCATTGACAAAACGCCATCACAACATTTGAAGCCCGAAGCAGACACCACAGTCGCCCAGCTCTTGGCTCAGGCCACCACAACGAGAAGCCCGAAGTAGACAACACAGTTGCTCAGCTCCTGGCTCAGTCTCGCAAGTCCGACACCGGACGGAGAATTAAACAGGTCTGTCACTTTGACAATATTATCGCAGAATATCGCTTTTTTGGGAGTAATAGAGCCTTGAAGTTGGAATAGCTATCATAGTTCGGTGCATTTCTTTTTAAATTAACAAACATTCACTTTTCACACCTTCAGTAGTTACGTCAGTTTAGAAAATTAGCAATGGAAGCAGACCCTGCCGTGCAACTAACAAAGTTGAAGGCTCTGCGCCGCATTCCGTGGTCTCAGCTACACAGGTTTGAGGTTTTTATAGATAACATTTCACCTAATACTAGTTTAGAGGAAATCAAAATTCGACAGCAGAAGCTGGACGAAGAGTGGTATGCTTTCCAAAAAATTCAATGTGAAATTGAGTTGAATTCAGAGGCAAATTTGAACGATGAAATCGTTAAAAGACAATCGTTTGAAGACAAATATTTTAATTTAGTGTCAAGAGCAAAAAGTTTTATAGACCAAAATAGACTTATTAAATCACAAAATGCAGCAAAGATGGACGCTTCTGATGACATAAATGTGAAGCTTCCACTCATAAATCTACCGACTTTTTATGGCAATTACGAAGGTTGGCTACCATTTCGTGAGGGATTTAGCGCCTTAGTTCTTGGGAATAAATCATTAAATAATATTCAAAAGTTCTATTACTTGTTGTCATGTTTAAAGGGCGATTCCTTGCAGGTAATACAATCTTTAGAAGTAACTGAAAAAAATTTATCAGTGGCTTGGAAATTGTTACAGGAGCGGTATGAGAATCATCGAGTTATTGTACATTCACATGTTAAGGGCATATTTGAACTACCTGTCATGTCGAAAGAAAATCATTTTGTTTTGAGAAAAATAATTGATACCTTTCAAAAGCATTACAGGTCACTTCAATCGTTAGGACAGTCAGTCGAATATTGGGACACACTCTTGATTTACATAATAAATGGTAAGTTAGATCCTCAAACAAGAAGAGAATGGGAAAGTTCAATAAAAACAAATTGTATACCAAGTTTAGATGATTTTATGAAATTTATAAAAAATAAAGCTCAATTGCTAGAAACTTTAAACATTAAAGAAAACAAAAATCCTCAAACACACGGTGATAGGAATGATAAATCATTTAAATTAAATCACGTTAGTACAGAAAATTCAACTAAAAGCAATGCAAAATGTAACTTTTGCAAAGAAAGTCATTTTATTTTTAAATGCGAGAAACTATTAGCGCTTCCTATCAAAACTCGATACATCGAGTTGAAAAAATTAAAAATTTGTAGTAACTGCTTGAGGTCAGGACACTATTTGGATTCTTGTAGAAGTGACAGAACATGTCTAATCTGCAAGAAAAGGCACAATACCGTGTTGCATAACGATCATGGATTTTCGAAAAATGAAACATCACAGCGTCCTGTGTCACTTTCAAAAAGCAATGAAAACTCTTCACCAGAAGATACAAATCAACAAGAAAATACACTATTATCAAACACAAACAATACACAAATTTTGCTTTCTATAGCGCAAATTTATCTAATGGATGTAAATGGTCAACCAGTAAAATGTAGAGCTCTTTTAGATTCCGGATCTCAATCAAATTTTGTCACTCAAAATTTGCTTAAAAAGCTGAAGTTAGCCGCCTCAAAGATAAGTTTGCCTATTGCTGGAATAAATTAAGCTGTTACAAGTATTGATCAGAAAATATTTGCTCAAGTGTCATCAATTGACATGAATTACTCGGTCAATCTTCCTTTTTGTGGTCATACCAAACATAACTGGAAACATTCCACAAAAGGCCTTTAATCCACACACTTTAAACATTCCTGACCACATAACGTTGTCAGATGAACATTTTTATGTACCAGGAAAAGTTGACGTTCTCTTAGGAAGTCAAATTTTCTTTTCATTATTGAATTCTGAAAGAATCGAGATAGGAAGCAACCTGCCTATCGTTCTTCAAGGCACCAAGTTAGGCTGGATCATCGCGGGTCCTTTGACGCCTTCATATGAACTTTGTCACCTCGCGTGTAGTTCAGAGTCAGCAAATTGCAAAGAAAAAGATCCTCTAAAAGAACAACTTGAAAAATTTTGGGTAATCGAAAATATTTCTTTGGATCATAGCAAGCTATCAGATGAAGAACTGGAGTGTGAATTACATTTTCGAAATAACTTTTATCAAAATGAACATGGTCGTTGCGTAGTAAAACTTCCACTAAAACCTAATTACATCGAATTAGGCGATTCTTTTTCAAATGCTTTTAAGCGACTGAAGTCAGTTCAAACTAAATTATCAAAAGATGTCAGCTTGAGTCAGCAATACTGCGATTTTTTGGAAGAATACGAGAGATTGGGACACATGTCACGTGTGAATCCAAGTCCTCCTGATTCTAATCAAATTTGTAATTACCTACCACATCAGGCAGTCTTGCGAGATTCAAGCTCCACCACAAAATTAAGAGTTGTATTTGACGCCTCCTCAAAAACGTCATCAGGTTTGTCTTTAAATCAAGTTTTAAAGGTGGGTCCATCCATACAGGACGACTTGCTCAATATCATTTTGAGGATGCGCACTTATAACGTAGTAATAACGGCAGACATCGCTAAGATGTACCGTCAAATCTTAATAGACCAGTCAAAAAGAGACTTACAAAGAATCATTTGGCAGAAGAGTCCCGAAGATCCATTAGAACATTATCAATTAAACACTATAACATATGGGACCGCTAGTGCTTCTTTTTTGGCAACACGTTGTTTGCATGAAATAGGCAGGCGAGCACAAAGCGCGAATCCAATAGCTAGCGAAATTATTTTAAAAGACTTTTATATGGACGATCTCATCTGCGGTGCAGCTGACGTAAAAGAAGCTCGAGAAATCAAGACCAGTATCGAGGAAATCTTAAATAAAGCGGGTTTACCCCTAAGAAAATGGTTATAAAACTCATCAGAAGTATTTGATGATCAATCCGATAGTGAATTGCCCTCACATTATTTAATTTCAAGCAATGCTGAAGTGAAAACATTAGGTATCTTCTGGAACCCTCATAATGATGTCTTTCTTTATAATTTAGAATTACCTAAAGAATCGAAGAATATTTCTAAAAGAATCATGTTATCCCATATAGCAACCATTTTTGACCCCTTGGGCTTAATAAGCCCGTGCGTTGTAGTTTCAAAAATTCTACTTCAGAAATTGTGGAAAAGCGAAATTGGATGGGATGATCCTATTCCAGTAAATATTCGAGAAAAATGGCGAGAAATAGTGGATGACTTTTCCTCAATCAACTACATTCAGATACCTAGACAGGTTTGTTCTCAAAATACTTTTATCACTTTACACGGCTTCAGTGATGCTTCTGAAGCAGCGTATGGAGCTTGCGTTTATGCTGTCTCTGCTAATGCTTCAGGCCAAGTTTCTTCCAACTTAATATGCGCAAAATCACGTTTAGCACCTGTCAGGATAGTAACACTTCCTAGACTGGAGTTATGCGCTGCTTTGCTGCTAGCTGAGTTGGTAAAAAAAGTTAAAACATCCTGGAGAATTAAAATTAATCGCGTGTATTATTGGACAGATTCAACCATTGTACTTTCATGGTTAAACTCACCTTCACATAAATGGAAGATTTTTGTAGCAAACCGGGTAGCTAATATTCAGGCACTGACTGAAACAAACAGTTGGCGTCACGTTAGTTCAAATGAGAACCCAGCTGATATTGTTTCTCGCGGGCAAGGGATCGAAAAGTTAAAATCAAATAAATTGTGGTGGCAAGGACCACCCTGGTTAATAAAAGCGGAACAATATTGGCCGGAAAGATACGTTATAGACATAGAAGGTTTGCCCGAAGCTCGAAAAATTCCTATTAGTTTGTCCTATATAGCCACTATAGACGACGCCATCTTTTATCGATTTTCCAGTTTTTTAAAACTTCTTAGAGTCACCGCTTACATTTTACGATTTTTAAATAGACTAAGGCGAAAGAAAGTTGCAGCTACTTTTTCTATCACCTCAGAAGAATTAGATGAAGCGATGATTTGCTTATGTAAAATCATTCAAGGAAGCGTGTTTTTTTTGGAATTTAAATTGCTCAAACAGGGCAAATCCGTTCCAAAAAATAGTAAACTCGTTTCTTTGGCACCCTTTTTAGACACGAACGAACTAATTCGCGTAGGCGGACGTTTGAAAAACGCTATAGTTTCATACGATCATAAACATCCCATTGTTTTGCCAGGCAAGCATCTTTTCACACGACTTTTGATTTTGCATGAACACTATAAGCATCTTCATGGCGGAAATCAATTGATACTTTCTCGCATACGAGCAAGGTTTTGGCCAATAGATGGCAGAAACGCAGTTCGTAGCGTCTTAAGATCATGCTTAGTTTGTTTTCGAGCCAATCCTCGAGCTGCAGGTCAAATGATGGGTAATTTGCCTATGTGCCGAGTTACTGTATCTAGAGCTTTTCTTCACTGCGGTGTAGATTATTGTTACGATCGCAGCAACGCCGCATGGGAGGCGGGGCAACGCATGGGAGCGTGTTGGTTGGTGGAGCTTCGCGACCTATCCGCGCTGCGTCATGGCTGACACGAGTGATTTATTGCTCGTCTGGCTTAATCTAGAAGGCAGTTGTTTACAACCGTTTTTTTTATATGAGATTATTCAAGAATTCTTATAAAGAACTTTCTAGGTTTTTCTGTAATTTTAGGATTGTATATAAAAGGCGCATAGAGCGCCCGAGTGGAGTAGTCGTATTTTAATCGAGCTATAAGTAAGCTAAAGTTACGAAGCGATAATAGAAGGCTATAAAGTGTTAAGTTGTGAGTTATTTAGTAGTCGAGTATATTTGTGGAATAAATAAATAGTGTTTTCGTGTTAAATCGTTGCACTGGAATTATCGAACCCTAGTTCGCAACAACTGGTGTCAGAAGTGCGATTCCAGTGAGAATTTGAGAACTAATATTGCTGAAGTGTAAGTGAGTGCTTCATTGCCGGACATTACGTGTTTATGCCAGTGACCAGAAGCCAGCATCAAGCCATGGAGGATCAACTTGCCGCCCTGCTGTCCCTTATGCAACAACAGAGGGAAGAACAGGAAAAACGTGATCAAGTACAGGAGCGGCGTTATCAAGAACAGGAAAAACGTTATAAGGAACAAAAAGAAGAGCAAGAAAAACGTTATAAGGAACAAAAAGAAGAGCAGGAAAAACGTTATCTAGAACAAAAAGAAGAGCAGGAAAAACGTTATCTAGAACAGAAGGAAGAGCAGGAAAAACGTGATCAAGTGCAGGAGCGACGTTATCTAGAACAAAAGGAAGAACAGACACGGTTCAAAGAAGAAATAGTGACCCATCTCGCAGCTAGGGAGCAACAATTCGAAGAAAGAATAATGCAATCAGTTAACGAATCCGTTAACAGCGTTAACGAATCCATTAACGGCGTTAACGAAGGACTCGAAGCTGTCAACCAGAGGGTTCTCGAACTAGAAAAGAAATTCCGGGAACAACTTGAGGACGACACCGTGTCTACAGAGAGTTTTAGCACAGCCAACGCTAAAATTAAGCCTCCCGATTATGACGGTACTACGGCCTGGGAAATCTATAAAACCCAATTTGAGGCAGCTGCAAAAGCTAATGGTTGGTCCGAGCCCCAGAAAGCCACATCATTAGTGGTAGCACTTCGTGGAAAAGCGGCTGAGTTACTCCAATCTCTGTCGGCAGCGGATCAAAGTAATTATGCGGCTTTAGTACACACTCTGCAACTACGATTTGGAAATGAGCACAAAGAAACCGTGTTCCAGGCCCAGCTGAGGATGAGACAGCAAAAGTCAGGTGAATCCTTACAAGAATTTGAGGCGGACATAGACAGACTCATTCACCTGGCATATCCATCGGCCCCTGAATCTTTTCAAATGCAATTTGCCGCCGAAAGGTTCATTGAGGGAGTTCGCGATAGTGACATGAGATACTACTTACGTCTTATAAGGCCCAAGGATATCAGCG
Source organism: Taphrorychus bicolor (assembly GCA_951812265.1). Classification (NCBI taxonomy): domain Eukaryota; kingdom Metazoa; phylum Arthropoda; class Insecta; order Coleoptera; family Curculionidae; genus Taphrorychus; species Taphrorychus bicolor. Next base: position 24,274,674 of record OX638297.1, on the reverse strand, counting down.
AGGCACTAGTTCGGGCCCTGGAATTCGAGGCGTCACGGGTGTCATCTAGTTCTTCTGCAAGTGTAAGAGTGGCAACTTGCGGTGACAAGAAGAATACGTCTATGGCTGAATCCATGGCCAGTTTACATAAAGCGATGAAGGATATGGCAGTCAATTTGCAAGCCCTGTTAGAAAGAACTCCCCGATCAACAGGCAGTCGGGGCATAAAATGTTTTAACTGCGGTAAACTGGGTCACGTCAAGAGTAACTGCCGTAATAGGGCAAGAAGTCCGTCGCCGTTGTTTAGAAGATCGAGCGGCAAACAAGACCGCCCTAGAATTCAGGAAAGTCCAATTCCTGTTAATGTAAGGGGGCAATTGACCGAGGCCGTTAAGACCCCCAGGATCAGTCAAGTCAACCAATCAAGTCAAGGCAATAATTTGGGTGGTAAAAGTGTTACAGAGGCCGGACGCATTAAGGAACAGAAGATCCAAATTGAACATCGACCAGGAAGGTCTCACGAAAATGCCGATGCATTGTCCAGACGGCCATGTAAAGAAGATAGTCAGCATCGTCGAAGAACTGAGCAGCGTGAGGGACTTGTTTCTGTAAGAAGAACGTCGGTGGAAATAAACGATGGCTGGACCGCACAGACGTTTCGAGAAGAACAATTGAATGATCCAGATATTGGACCCATACTCTTGGCTAAGACTGACGACAAGAGACCAGAATGGCAACAAATCGCTGGTAAAAGTCCAAACCTGAAGGCGCTATGGGCCCAGTGGCACTCTTTTAAAATAGAAAATGGACTACTGAAGAGAGCGTGGGAGAGTGCGGATGGCAAGACCGTAGTCAGTCAGTTGGTTGTTCCTGGTAGCAGAAAATCAGATGTACTACAGGAAATGCACAACGGAACAAGCGGAGGCCATTTTGGGGTCAACAAAACATTGGCCAAAATTAAAGAGCGGTATTACTGGGTGAATTATCATGAAGACGTCGAATCTTGGTGCCGCAAGTGTGAAGTTTGTTGTGCCACAAAAGGACCTCGAACAAGATCACGGGGTCGAATGGTGCAGTACACTGTAGGTGCTCCATTCGAGAGGGTAGCAATTGATGTCGCGGGACCGTTTCCTCAGACTGAGTCGGGAAATAAATACATCTTGGTCGCCATGGACTACTTTACTAAATGGCCTGAAGCATACGCCCTGCCTAATCAAGAAGCAACGACTGTGGCAACGGTGCTAGTAAATGAAATGTTCTGCAGGTTTGGAGTTCCTCTCGAACTTCATTCTGATCAGGGCCGAAATTTTGAATCGGCTGTTTTCCAGAAGGTCATGGAACTTCTCGGAATTCGCAAGACCAGGACAACTCCTTTGCATCCACAGTCGGATGGGATGGTAGAGAGATTTAATCGGACCATGGAACATTACCTGTCTAAAATGGTGGCAGATCATCAGCGTGATTGGGACCAACATCTACCTCTCATGTTGATGGCATATCGAGGCTCTACGCATGAAGCCACTGGTTATACTCCGGCGAAAGTGATGTTCGGGAGGGAAATGAGGCTTCCTGCGGATTTGATGTATGGAACACCAGAAAAAGAGTCGCTCAGCTCTGAGAATTTTGTGGAGGAGCTTAAGGAGAGGCTGAACAATGTTCATGAGCAAGTCAGGAATAAACTGCGGATATCCAGTGATCGAGCCAAAGCAAGATATGACTTACTAGCTAACTCCCGCGGCTTCCAGGATGGTGATTTGGTGTGGCTATACAATCCGAGGCGAAAGGTGGGGAAGTCGCCCAAACTTAGCCAAAATTGGGAAGGACCTTATACAATTATAAAGAAGATTAATGATGTGGTGTATAGGATCCAGCGGACCCCTAGGTCAAAGATGAAGATCGTTCATTTGGATCGATTAGCACGATACCATGGAACTCTATCTGTTCGGGACGAACAGACTTAGGAGGAGGGCAATGTTACGTTCGCAGCAACGCCGCATGGGAGGCGGGGCAACGCATGGGAGCGTGTTGGTTGGTGGAGCTTCGCGACCTATCCGCGCTACGTCATGGCTGACACGAGTGATTTATTGCTCGTCTGGCTTAATCTAGAAGGCAGTTGTTTACAACCGTTTTTTTTATATGAGATTATTCAAGAATTCTTATAAAGAACTTTCTAGGTTTTTCTGTAATTTTAGGATTGTATATAAAAGGCGCATAGAGCGCCCGAGTGGAGTAGTCGTATTTTAATCGAGCTATAAGTAAGCTAAAGTTACGAAGCGATAATAGAAGGCTATAAAGTGTTAAGTTGTGAGTTATTTAGTAGTCGAGTATATTTGTGGAATAAATAAATAGTGTTTTCGTGTTAAATCGTTGCACTGGAATTATCGAACCCTAGTTCGCAACATTATGCAGGTTTTTACCATATAAAAGATGGTAAAAGTCGATGTAGAACTTTTATCAAGTGCTATCTCTGCATTTTTGTTTGTTTAGCCACCAGAGCTGTCCATGTAGAACTAGTAACTGATCTTACAACTGATGGTTTCATGAACGCCTTCAAACGATTTGTTTCACGGCGAGGTCTATGCACTCATTTGTATACTGACAACGGTACGAATTTCGTTGGTGCTTCAAGCAACCTTAACGAAATTTACGAGTTGATAAAGAAAGCTCCACAAGACTCCAATTATGCTTCGTATTTTGAAGATAATAAAATCAAGTGGCACTTCATACCGGCCAGATCACCACATTTCGGCGGTATGTGGGAAGCTGCAGTAAAGTCTTTTAAGTTTCACCTCAAACGTGTTTTGCAAGATGTCACTTTAACTTTTGAAACGTTTTATACTTTATTGACTCAGATCGAAGCTATTCTGAATTCTCGGCCTTTATTACCATTGACTAGCGATCCTAATGACCTAGAGTCGCTTACCCCTGGCCACTTCTTAATTGGGGATGCTTTAATCGCTGTTCCGCAAGGATATGTAGCAGACATTCCGTCAAATCGTCTGACTATGTACAAACAGCTCCAACGGAGGATACAAAGATTCTGGAAAGCTTGGTCCAACGACTATCTCCATACTTTACAACAGCGAGCGAAATGGCGGACTGTTTCTTCGAATGTCAAAGTCGGAACTCTAGTCCTCAAAGATGACAACCTTCCGCCAATGAGTTGGCCAACCGGAAGAATAACAGAAGTTCATCCAGGAGACGACCAGAAGGTTCGAGTAATTTCTGTAAAAACAAAAACTGGTGTGGTGAAGCGAAGTGTACAAAAAGTGTGCCCTTTACCAATGTTAGAGTTCGACGAAGATTGAATGTTAATAGTTAATGCATGTTAAATCTTTCTGTTTTTTGAAATACTGTATATTTCAAGGCCGGCGCCATGTTTAGTAGTTGCTTGAGATTTTATATAACCTGCAAAAAATTGTTTCGTTACGGCACCAGCCAAGGTAATAATTAATCACTTTGCTGTCAAATGACATTAAACGTTTTTGAGTATTGAACTACAGTTTTTTATTCAAAAGAGTATCAATCACGGGGTACTCATCCACACTACAAAATATACATGTCTACTTGATTTGCTTACGTAAATGTCGTAGTTCGGTAATATTGGAAACTCAACTGTATTCCTACAGATTCTTCTGAGTAAATTATTTTTGAATTAAAGGTTATTACGCATCTATTATACGGAAACTTAAAACTTATTTAAGTATTGTGAGGAAAATGTTTTTTTTCCTGTCAATTTTTACAGTAAATTTCTAGAAACTACAAAAAAAATCGTTTTTTTTCAAAAACTTTGCCCATCAATAGCAGCGAAACCAGGCACTTTTGTTAAAAAAAAATGATAAAATGGTTTTCTTTTGAACTGGAGAATGTCCCAGCACCCTTCTGATCATGAATGTGCTTACTGGACGTCTTGTATTCAGAGTGGCCCGTATGCAAGATTAAAAGTCTAGCAAAATAACGAAAAATTTTCAATTTCATCAGTTTCAAATTTCGAAAAATTTCCACTGGTTTCGGAAATTTCGGCGAAAAAACGAAATTTGGATAAAATATTTTTATTCTTTCCAATCTTAATTTATAAAGATAAATAAAAATAAATCACACTTCAAATTTGCCACTTTCTCTTTTCTTCAACGTGGTATTGTCAAATTTAAAGAGCAGAAGTTTCGATTTCAGGCAACCATCATTAACTTCGTTTTTTTTTAAATACGGTCATGGATTTTTTTAATCAGATTCTGGTTTTTCTTGGAATTCTGCATTCAGTGATATGGACAATTGATAATTCTATACATTTTTAGGTTAGATTTTGCTGATTTTGTGATGTGATTTTTAACACTTGTCGATAAAGTCACTTTAGTTGGAATAAGCCGAATCTTCACAAACCACAAAGAATAAACTGTTTGATTGGTGGTGGGACCATTGTTTAAACTGTTTGATTAGCAGACTGTCCGATCAAACCACCAATCCAAAGTTTAATCTTTATAGTGTGCGAAGATTCAACCCAATCCGACTAAATTATCGGTCTAAGAAAAAGCCTTGTAGACTGTGTGGAACAAAAAGATTATGAACCTCGTTGATAAAGTCGGTTAATTTTAACAATCACATCACAAAATCAGCAAAATCGTAATAAATTCCTTCTATTAGGTTAAAAGATGGAATTAACTAATGCAAGGAAAACTTCTAATATATAAATAGTTATTTATGGTACCAGTACCCAAGTCACACGAGAAAGATTTATACCAGAGGCCCTCAGGCAGAGTGCTATAAATTCTCAATTGACTTAGAAAACGTAACACACGAGTGGCATATAATGTTTTATCCAAGACATGACAGTTTTGATCCAAAAAGTGGAGAAAATCGTTTATGTATGAGATAATAATTAATAAACTTTCTAATCAAATCAAAGCTACTTGCATCTCAGTAACCTATAAATGTCAGAATGATTAAACAGTGACTTTTTTAAATTTTGGTAAAGTTGGTTGTTTATTTGTTTGTTAGCAAATGTTTAAATAAATTTTGACACTTGTCAGTTTTTCTTGCAGAAAAAGGAAGCTTTTTTGAAGAAAAAAACGTATAGAAAATGGAAGAAAGAGATAAAAATTACATTCTTGAGGATATCCTTACGGAAGCGGAAGAAGCAGCGATGCAGATTTTGCCTGAAAAGTCTCGAGATGCTTACGACAAGTTGAAAATGTTTGAGTTTTGGATGAATTTACGGAAGATAAAAGGGCTCTAGTACACTAGAGGAAAATAGTTATTACTCATTTTTTTCGAAAATTTTCTTTAGAAATTAATAAAATGGACAAAATAGAAAATTATAGGTGGTGGTAGAATCAATTTTTAGAATAAATGTAATAATAAAGTTCGCTTACCTGAAACAAACTAAACACTGATGCAGATTACTGTAAAATACAGAAATCGATTTTTACCCGTCGGTACTATGAAACGCTGTTTTCGACGTTTTAAAACGACTGATAAAACATCATTTCGCAAGCTCTAATTTTGTCCATCCACAGACTAGTTTTGCCGTTTACGGCTCATCAGTGAGGCTTTGACACAACCAGAGCTATCGATTTTTGGAATTCCAAAAATCGTGATGCTATAACCTACGTTGCTATAAGAGGCCAAGCGGCCTGCCCAATCGGCCTGTTAGGGCCGCTTTGTTTTTCTATGAGATTTCTTTTGCTTAGGTTAGTTCAGGTTAGTTTAGGTTAGATCAAGTTGGTTCAGGTTAGTTCAGGTTAGTTCAGTTCTAGTTTTCCTTTGGTTAGGTTAGTTCAGTTATGTTTTTCCTTTGATCATGTTAGTTTAGGTTAGATCAGGTTAATTCAGGTTAGTTCAGTCCTAGTTTTCTTTTGGTTAGGTTAGTTCAGTTATGTCTTTCCATTGTATAGTTTGTTTCAGGTAAGCGAAGCTTACGTAAAATTGATATTATTCTAAATCTTTTTAAGTTCTACCACCACCTATAATTTTCTATTTTGTCCATTCTATTAACGCTTAAAGAAAATTTTCGCAAAAAATGAGTAATAACCACTTTCCTCAAGTTCCTCAGCTCCGATAAAAGGTATCGATGAAAATGTTCTATTCGCTTATTTTTTACATTTTCAAAAAAAATAGCCCCATCTTCACTATGGACCATGATGCTTCGCTCAACTATTCACCATTATAAAAAAAATCTACATTTTAAAATGTGGTAAACTAACGAGCTTTTTGAGAAGCTAATCACAGGGATACAAACCAAGGAAGTCAAAGACATTAGAACGACATGAAATAGAGAAGCTTTTGTACGATGCTCCCGACAACGTGTACCTGTTGATGAAAGTGGCCTTAATAATGGGGATTAGCGGTACTTGTAAATGCGAAGAGTTGATCAATTTGAAAATAGAAAATATTCAAGACAAAGGGAAATATTTTCACGTCGTTTTGCCAGACACTAAAACCAAGAATTCGAGAAGTTTCACCATACTTGAAGAAGAAGGATTTCCTGTCAACCCGATCAATTTGCGTAAAAAATACATGTCTTTGAAACCAAAGAATACTAGTTTTAGCCGTTTTTTTGTTTCTTACAAAAAACAGGAGGTATACCAGCCAGTGTGTGAGCGTAAATACGTTGTCGAAGATACCTTCAAGATTTACAAAGTTTTTGAAATTGGAGGAACCAGCGTTCTACACCGGTCACTGCCTGAGAAGGTCTTCGGCGACTCTTTTGGCCAATTCAGGAGCTAACATGACTACTTTGAAACGTCACGGAGGATGGAAGTCCTCGACAGTAGCAGAAGGATACCTAGAAATTGCATAAAAAATACAAGGTTCTAATGCATCGGCGTCTTCCAGCACTATCAGCAGCTCTACCGATATGGGAGCATCTGGTTCCAATGAACCAATAGCGTTTTCGGTTAATTTCAATATCAATGTGAATTCTGCTTGTAATAGTAATAAATAAATAGGATACTACTTTAAACATGAACGCAAGTTATGATCCATAACTCACTAGTGAGTGTTGGATAAATTAGATTTAACCACTTTTCGTTATACTTTCGGCTCTAGACAAAAGGCTATTTTAGCTATAGACAAAAAGAAATAAGTAAAATAAAATAAAGCCTACAGAATTTAATATGAAAATGTTTAATGTTAAATAAAATAAAATAAAGCTCATAGAACTTAACATGAAAATGTTTACGCTAAGGTTGCACAGTCTTAGTCCTAGTTCTATGAACATTGTTTAGTTTAATTTTAAATTACTTTTGATTATATAATAGCTATTTATGTAACCAGTTACGAAAAGTCCGATTTTGTGTAACGAATGAATGTTTGCGGGACGAGCGCAGCGAGTTCCCGCAATTTGAATGAGATACACAAAAAAGGTTTTTCGTCACGTGTTTCATACAAGATTTTTTCTAATTTTCACTACAAATACCTACTTAGAGAGAGAATTATTACTATTAAACTTCAATATTTACTTTTAAACCACTTTGTATCTACTTAATACCGTAAAACTATAGCAACGGTGTGCCACAGCCGAAACCTGCAACTGGTGGTGACACTAACTTTTCATCACTAGTTACGAAAGATTTTACTTTTCGTAACTAGTTACGAAAAGTAGGACGTTACGTCACTGTCATCAGTATTGAAAAGTGCCACTTTATATGTCAAAATTAGAAAAAAACCTTTAATTATAAACAATTTAAGAAAAAAGTAACAAAAAATGATTTGTAAAACCAATTTTATTTATTAAAAGGTGTTTTTTTATTGTTTTAACTCCATCATCAAAATTTCATTGTCGCCATCACAGTAGTTTAGTTTTTTGACTAAAGTTTGTTTTTGCATCTATAAATTTGATACCCTGTATATCGGTAATCAATCCAGATAGGACTTTTTTATATGAAGATCACACATTATTATTTCCTCATTCACAAAGAATTCATCCTTACTCCTATCTCCACTACTGAAACACACACCACATCATTATCGGGTGAACAAATACAAAGTAAAATTCTGTGCCTTAACAATTAAGTGAAATTTCAACTAAATTCATGACTCCTGCTACTTCCTTTAGGGAAAAAAAAACAAGAATTTGATCCGTCGTTTTCACAGAATGCTCATACTCACTCCTTCCTCCACTGCTGAAAAAATATTACTATCTGGAAACGTGTGCTAAGGGTAACGAAAGTTCAAAGTACAAAATTATTTTTTTCCGGTCGTATAAATGTTAAGTACATAAAACTCTTGATGTAACGTGTGTCCGTGTGTAACGGAAGTCATCAAATCTGAAAAGTTGATTCTACCAAAATTGTGCAAAAAGTGCAAAATGGAACTTTATCTTCAAAAATTTTTATTATTGTGTATCTGGAGATCAAAAATGAAATCTGAAACTTTGATATCAGAAAGTGAAAAATAGAACTTTTTCGTCCTTGGGTTAAAAAGGCCAAAACATCAATTTAAAAAAAAAAAATTCGTTTCTCATACTTCCTCCCCATAAATGAACCAACTGAAAGAGTTGAAAGGGAGCAGTTGAGAAAGGCACATGAATTTTTAATAACTTTTATATTAATAATATATTATATGTATGCTTTGTGTCCTTTTTAATACAATGGAACTGTAGAAAGCGGGTATAGGACAAATAAGAAGCTACTTCACATTTTCGGATAAGCCAACGTTTCGATCTTTATTTAGAGCTTATTCAGGGCTTAATTCAGTTTGAGAAGTATGTCACCTAAGCTATATGTATGTCTTCTATCGGACATAACGCAAAAAAACAATCAATCCACAAACAGACAACGACCACATGAGTTAAGGACAAACGAAACACCAGCCGCCAGGAACAAAATACATCATTCCAGTGGTCTGTTTATGTCTGAGCAAAACGTCATGCAAAAGTATTAAACTTTAACCCACTGCATTTGGTTGTTACACTCATTACACAAATTTCCCTATAATGTCATTTAGAGTAGAATACTGTACCTGATGGATATCTCCCTTTCGATAAGGAATTACGACCTTTCGAGAGGAGGAGTTTTTGCCATACTTTGCTGAACTAAGCAAGGTACTCAAATCCAATACGCTTTGGGCGCGGTACTGAATGATAAAAAGTTTAGTAAAAATAAAGCAGAACGTAGACATAAGCAGATTTTATAAGTTGACCATTTATCTAAAGAAGTTGGAGTTCGAGTTCAGTAAAGACGATAATACAAAGTTTATGCAAGCACCAGTCAAAGTACATTGTTGCGAACTCAGGGTTCAATAATTCCAGTGTCACGATTTAACCGAAAACACTATTTATTTATCCCACAAATACACACAGCTACAATTCGACTACTAAATAACTCACTAATTAACACTTTATAGCCTTCTATTATCATTTTGGTACTTCAGCTTACTTATAGCTCGATTAAAATACGACTACTACTACGGCAGCGTTATTCGTCTTTTATACAAAATCCTAAAAATACAGGAAAGCCTAGAATATCGGTCGCAAACAACGACGTTCTAAATAAACAGAGCAATAAATCACTCGTGACAGTCCCATGTTGAAGCGCCCAGACAGGCGCGAGACGCGAAGGTTCTACCTCCATTGTCGCGGAACGTAACGCTCACCGTAACATTGCCCTCCCCTTAAGGCTGCTCGTCCCGAACAGATATAGTTCCATGGTATCGTGCTAATCGATCCAGATGAACAACCTTCATCTTTGACCTGGGGGTCCGCTGGATCCTATACACCATGTCATTACTCTTCTTAATGATTGTATAAGGCCCTTTCCAACTTTGGCTAAGTTTGGGCGACTTGCCCACTTTCCGCCGCGGATTGTACGGCCACACCAAATCACCATCCTGGAAGCCGCGGGGGTTAGCCAGTAAGTCATATCTTTCTTTGGCTCGATCACTGGAGATCCGCAGTTTATTCCTGACTTGCTCATGAACATTGTTAAGCCTCTCCTTGAGCTTCACCACAAAATTCTTAGAGTTGAGCGAGTCTTTTTCTGGTGTTCCATACATCAAATCCGCAGGAAGCCTCATTTCCCTTCCGAACATCACTTTCGCCGGAGTATAACCAGTGGCTTTATGCGTAGAACCTCGATATGTCATCAACATGAGAGGTAGATGTTGGTCCCAATCACGCTGATGATCTGCCACCATTTTAGACATTCCATGGTGCAATTAAATCTCTCCACCATCCCATTCGACTGTGGATGCAAAGGAGTTGTCCTGGTCTTGCAAATTCCGAGAAGTTCCATGACCTTCTGGAAAACAGCCGATTTAAAATTTCGGCCCTGATCAGAATGAAGTTCGAGGGGGACTCCAAATCTGCAGAACATTTCATTTACTAGAACCTTTGCCACAGTTGTTGCTTCCTGATGAGGCAGGGAGTACGCTTCAGGCCATTTAGTGAAATAATCCATGGCGACCAAGATATATTTGTTGCCTGGCTCAGTCTGAGAAAATGGTCCCGCGACATCAATTGGAGTTGTCCTGGTCTTGCAAATTCCGAGAAGTTCTATGGCCTTCTGGAAAACAGCCGATTTAAAATTTCGGCCCTGATCAGAATGAAGTTCAAGGGGGACTCCAAATCTGCAGAACATTTCATTTACTAGAACCTTTGCCACAGTTGTTGCTTCCTGATGAGGCAGGGAGTACGCTTCAGGCCATTTAGTGAAATAATCCATGGCGACAAAGATGTATTTGTTGCCTGGCTCAGTCTGAGAAAATGGTCCCGCGACATCAATTGCTATCCTATCAAATGGAGCACCTGCAGTGTACTGTACCATTCGGCCCCGTGATCTTGTTCGAGGTCCTTTTGTGGCACAACAAACTTCGCACTTGCGGCACCAAGATTCGACGTCTTCATGATAATTCACCCAGTGGAACCGCTCTTTAATTTTGGCCAAGGTTTTACTGACCCCAAAATGTCCTCCACTGGTTCCGTCGTGAATTTCCTGTAGTACATCCGATCTTCTGCTACCAGGAACAACCAACTGACTACGGTCTTGCCATCCGGACTCTCCCATGTTCTCTTCAGTAATCCATTTTCTATTATAAGAGAGTGTCACTTGGCCCATAGCGCTTTCAGGTTTGGACTTGTACCAGCAATTTCTTGCCACTCTGGTCTCTTGTCGTCAGTCTTTGCCAAGGGTATGGGTCCAATATCTGGATCATTCATTTGTTCTTCTCGAAGCGTCTGTGTGGTCCAGCCATCGTTTATTTCCACCGACGTTCTCCTTACAGAAAGATGTCCCTCACGTTGCTCAGTTCTTCGACAATGCTGACTATCTTCTTTACATGGCCGTCTAAACAATGTATCGGCATTTCCGTGAGACCTTCCTGGTCGATGTTCAATTTGGATCTTCTGTCCCTTAATGCGTCCGGCTTCTGTAAGACTTTTGCCACCCAAATTATTGACTTGATTGATTGACTTGACTGATCCTGGGGGGTCTTAACGGGCTCGGTCAATTGCCCCCTTACATTGATCGGAATTGGTTTTTCTGGAATCTAGGGCGTCCTTGGTTGCCGCTAAATGATGTAGGTTTCTGGAGCTCGGACCAACCATATGCTTTCGCAAAACTCGCTGTAGACACGTTGTCGTCCTCAAGTTGTTCCCGAAATTTCTTTTCTAGCTCGAGAACCATCTGGTTGACAGCCGAGTCCTTCGTTAACGCCGTTAACGGATTGCATTATTCTTTCTTCCAATTGTTACTCCCTAGCTGCGAGATTGTTCATAAATTCTTCTTTGAATTGTTGATGACGTCGCTCCTGTACTTGATCACGTTTTTCCTGCTCTTTCTTCTGTTGTTGATAACTTCACTCCTGTACTTGATTACGTCTTTCTTGTTCCCCTTTTTGTTCCTTATAACGTTTTTCCTGCTCTTCCCTCTGTTGTTGCATAAGGGAGAGGGTGGCAAGTTGATCCTCCATCGCTTGATGCTGGCTTCTAGTCACTAGCATAAACACGTAATGTCCGGCAATGAAGCACTCACTCACAGTTCAGCAATATTAGTCCTCAAACTCCCACTGGAATCCCACTTCTGACACCAATTGTAGCAAACTCAGGGTTCAATAATTCCAGTGTAACGATTTAACACGAAAACACTATTTACTTATGGAACTGCAGATAGCGGGTGTAGGACAATTAAACAGCTACTTCACAGTTGCGAATGCGGCGCCGCATTCGCAACTGTGAAGTAGCTGTTTAATTGTCCTACACCCGCTATCTGCAGTTCCATTGTATTGAAAAGGACACAAAGCACACATACTATTTACTTATCCCACAAATACACACAGGTACAATTTGACTACTCAATAACTCACTACTTAACAATTTATAGCCTTCTCTTATCATTTGGTACTTCAGCTTACTTATAGCTCAATTAAAATACGACTACTACTACAGCGGCGCTATTCGCCTTTTATACAAAATCCTAAAAATACAGAAACGCCTAGAATATCTTAGAAGAAAAATAATTAATACGAGATACATAAAAAAAAGGTCGCAAACAACTACGATCTAAATAAACAGAGCAATAAATCACTCGTGACAGTACCATGCTGAAGCGCCCGGACAGGCGCGAGACGCGAAAGTTCTAGTTCCTTTGTCGCGGAGCGTAACGCTCACCGTAACAATATCTTATGATGAAAGTGGCGACCATTTTTGCTCTGGCTGCTGCTTCTCGAAAAGAGGAGCTTCAGCGAAAATCAGGGATTCTAAGAACCATTCTGCAAGATTCTTTGTCATCACAGAAAATACGTAATTTTGAGGCCGTAGAATACCCCACACCGTCGGCGTCGTTTTTTCGTCAAATATGTGAAAGAAAAGTGCACCGTCCAATGTGTGGGTATCAATACGTCTGGGAAAATGCCTTCGAAGATAGCAGCCTATTTAAAGCTTCCAATCCTGTACAGTATACGGGGCACAGCTTCAGGCCTTCTTTGTCAACCTTCTTGCTTCAGCTGATGGTCGAGAAGAAATAACCAAAATTAAACAGCTAGGTGGCTGGATGTCAACTTCTGTGGCTGAATGTTACCTGGAGGAATCTACCAATCACCAAAGCAACTTGTGTAACAAAATTCTGACTTTGGATCCCGCAACTTGGTCTCTGAACTTCAAACCAACTTCATTCTCTAGTGTCTCCTCTGTACGTGAAGAAACTTTGGATGATCCACCGGTGTCCTGTGATTTGGATGAAAAGCAGCTCAAATTGACACAACATTTGGCATCAGCAATACATTTACAACATGCTCATAATTTTTCGTTTATCATAAACATCAATAAAATAGATAAAGTTGCATTGCTTCTGGGCTTTTGTTACTTACTACCTAGTTTAAATAAAAAATAATTGATGTTTTATTTTCAACACAACAACAACAGTTCAACAGCTCATAGAAAAAACATTGCTCCGAACTTGAGCGGAAAGTGTCTTTCCCGCACTTGACTGCTTGCATGAACACTTGTTAGGAAAATAACTATTCCTTTATGATTATGACCACCTTGCTTACAGTAGTACCTGACAAGTTTGCTTATTATTTTTTTACCTTTCGACATTTCATTTTCATTGTCAAATAGTTGTGCTCTTGACATATTTGAAATGAAAGTTTCAAATACGTTTGTATCTACACCGCAGGCAGATATGTAAAAGTCTAAAACAAGAACCAACAAGTAAGTGCCTAACGCTTTTCCCTTTAACTCCTCTAAAAGCTGAAAAACGCGTATAAATTTACAGACAATAAAACACAAAGAGTAGAACATAAAAATTCAATTAGACACGGGATCCATCAATTGTAGAGAAATTTAATTTCAAGCAACTTTGAGATCCTGCAAGTACCTTCCGGCGTTTGAAGTTTTTTTTCATAAAAAAAGGCAAACGTTTTCCGTGCAAACTTTGCTATTCATGTCTTCACTTAGCTCTCTAATTCACAAAGCAAATTCCTACCTCGAGAGCGCGGGCCTCTCTTATTTTTCAGCGCAAGAAGTTATATTCTCCATAGCCATCAGAATGAAACTGTCTCCATATCTTTGGAGAATACCCGCTCTACGTATGAGAATCTCGGAGGTAATATTTTTGAGATTTCCGCCGAGTATAAACTTTGGATTTTAGCGCCAGCGTTTGCATTCGTCCCAAGGCAAAACGGCTAATTATTCTTGGAAATAGTGGAGGAATTTTAGTGGCATAGTTTAAGGAGCGCTCGAAGAATCGGATTATCATCCACTAAGCACACGTACGTACTTAACAAGGAACTCCTTTTAAAGTAGCTAAGATAACAACGTAATTCTCGCTGTGTGCACATCGGAATGAGTAATGCATATTTAATCAGTTCCCTATTTAATAAATAATAAAATTCGAAAGCGGCGTAGTGAATAATAATAAACAGGGCTACTAATTAAGCTCAATCAGTGCCCGTCCGGAAGTCAAAGCTAAAAACAAAACATAGTTGGTGTCTTAAAATTCATTAGCTTGTTGTGTCAAAGCATTTTATTATTTGATACGTAATCAATTCTTCCTGGTTGTAAAAAGTGATTATTTTGTAAGTAAGTAACGGAATTTCTTAGCTTAATTAGTGAGTTTCTGATGTTAAAAAAACTAAAGTTTTTAGCGAAATATTTTGTCACGACTAATGACTTCGCTGAAAGGTCGCCGTTTTCTGCTACAAACGCGCGTTTATTTAGGGAATAGAGGTGGTCCCATGAGAAACTATCATTAGTTTGCTTTACTATAATAATGTTGACATTATTATGGTATATCGTGCAAATAACTTTGATGTGAAGGTGTGACTCCTATATATACCGCAACATAAACGAATTTAATATCATGATGCTAAAAAGAGAGTCTATCATTATATTTGACACCTAATTCAACAAGAACGCTATTCATGTAATGTAACTCTATATCTAATTTCAAAAGTCATTTTTGCAGTGTTGCCATGAAAAATTTCACATTAAAATAAACTGATAGCCACAAAGCACGTACAAACCTACTTTTACTACCAAGCTTCCGGTTTTAAAAAATGTTGGAAACTACTTACTAGGATTTCTTAAGTATTTCATATCGAATAAAGCTGCTCCTTGACTAATTTACATGGTTAGTTGAAAACTCATCCGTAGATCGCCCTTCCGTAGATTTTTGGCTTTAAGCCGCGAACTCACGGTGTCCAATTTGTAGACCAACCAAAGCTGTACTGATGAGGGGTAGACCCCGAAACTAGTATGCATATAGGTTGATCGACAAATTGATGACCACCTACTCGTTAAAATTAACCGTATAAGAGAGTTGCTGCCAAAAAATTGGAAAGTGTCAGGTCGTTAGAAAACAATGTAATCCACAGGGTGTTTCAGAACTAACTTTAGGGCGTTATGGAGGAGATCATCCAACTTCTGTTTATAAATTCCTATCCGCAAACCTACCTTTTTTTTGAAATATAGGGTGATAAAGAATTATTTTTGAAATTAAATTTTTATTGACATTTCCAATGAAAATGACAATAATAATAATGCGGTTAAAAAACAAATTTTTACCTGGATGGCTGCTAAGAAATGCGTTTGTTTTAATAAATAAAAATAATAGGAAATTTGTTCTGTTTTAGCCATATTTTTCATCATAAAATACCTTTAAGAGTAGAAAATATTGGCCTTTCATGATGTGCTCTTTGTTCTGACAACTTCCAAATTGCAATTTTTTCAGTGTCGTAGATGTTAGAGACAAAACGACTCCAGATGACTCCAAAATCTACGCCACTAGCACAATGAGGTTGTAACCTTCACAAAGTAAATCAACGCAGTGGTAAAAGGTGTAAAAATTTTCATAATCAACAACAATGTATATGCAAAATTTGGATGACTGGGTGTCTTCTATAACCCCCTAAAGTTTGTCAGCACCTTTCTGAAGCACCTTGTGTATGAGAAATTTTAAGTTCCAACTTGGCCCAACTTTATAGGAAAGGTGTACAAATCGGCTTATCTAAAACAAAGATATTTTTTAACAATTTGGTGTATACAGTGTCTCAAAAACAGCAATTAAACTATCGTACATATCAGTATTTCTATATGCAGGGAGTTTTTTTTAATATGAGCCATAAGGTTTACGTGATAAGTTATAGTTCCACCTTTGGTCCTTTTCTATTAGAAGTATAGAGATGAAACGTATTAAGGGCATTCTTTCAAGTTGGTCAATATGGATCGTAAGTATAAAAAAATATTTTTTTTTTGTTCAAAATGGGATCATTTTACAGGCCTGCATTCCCTTTAGCTTGTCATGAAACATGTTCAAATGACAGGCGAAACCAAAATTCGGGAGTGAACAAAGCTTCTATTTGGAACAAAGTAAATACATTTTTGAGGCATATTTACGATCATTCTTGACCAAAGAAGAATATAATCGCAAACTTAACACTTGAACCAATGCCCTTAATACGTTTCCTCTCCAGGGATCACAGGACCAAAGATGAAGATGAAACTTAAAACACTAGGGCTCATCTTAAAAAGACACAGTGTGTATAAATATACATATATGGAGCGGTAGTTGGGAGACTATTTTTGATGTACTAAACTGCTATTTATCCGTTTTTTCAAGTTAGAATTATTCTCCAAGTACTCGTGTAACCTAAAAGGAAGTGTCCCGATGTGACGTCACGTTGAAGTCCCAGTATATGAAATGCTTTGAAAGATAACGTCGGAGAGAGAAAATAAGCAGTTACCAGATCACCAAATGGGTTTCGTGCGGCACGTGACTACACTGGTTGAAAACAAAAAACTATATTGTATTTGTGTACTTTGCATCAACATTACTAAATTTAGTTTGTAAGTAAGTAAGTAAGTTTGAATCCCCCAAAAAGGCCTTAGTAGGATTTAAAATTAAAGCAAAAAGACCAATTTTATTCCAAACATTATATAATTAACTATTAAAGTGAGGTTACATTTGCTAAAATTCTGGCAAAATGACGTCATATGCACGAAACGCATTAACAAAATTAATTTGTTGAAGATATCAAAGGGGTTATTAAAAGCTGGATAAAATTAGATTAATACTGTAAGAGATATCTCTCAAACTGAAGATGTAAAAAATTTTACTGCAATTACAAAAAATACTTAAGAACACTTAAGATCACTTAGGTTAGATGTTTGTAAGTGAACTGGTTAAGAATACTTAAGTTTGTATTTAAGTGGTAAAGCAAAAATACTCAAAAGCTGTCAGATTGGCAGCATGTCAATTGGTTAAAATAATATCCTAAAAGGCTAACCGAGCTCTAAAATTGTTCCCTCCAAAAACAAAAAGGAAAATATCTCAGATGTCTCAGAAGTGTAGTTTACCCCAGAGGCTTCAACAGGTGCTTCAATAGGGTGATAAACCACAGATGGCCTCCCATGTGGAAGCCAACCTCTAGAGTTTCTTCTCCTGGTCTTCCTGTTTGCTGCTCGGTAAAATTTTTTTTTGCCTTCTTCATTTCAAATAAAATTTCAACTTACTCTGTGATATGAGACCGAAGCTCGCAAGAAAAATCAAACAAATTTTATCTCGTCTCTCTATCTAGAAACTTCGCATTATGGCACCGTGTAATAACGTGTCATAGATGGGAAATGTATTCTCAGAAAAGATTTTTGTCATTCGGGGAAACACCACTGGGACGATCTGAGATCGTTATAGTCTATGTATGTGGTGTTGGCGTTTCGTCCCGGGGTCTACCTTGGACTCGTCAGTAAGGCGAGGGAGACCCCTGCCTTATACGCCGGGATGAGAGTTCATAGTTGAAACTTGTATTTGAAGAAAAATTCGGCGCAGGAAAGGCGGTGTGATGTTATGAAGAATTTCGACTAATGCTGCCACCTGTGAGTCAATGGCTGAAGTTTCGACGCTGTCACCTGTGAGTCGGTGGATGAAGTTCCGCCACAATACTCCCCTCTCAGTGACAACGAGAACGGAGGTTGATGGGAGAGAAGTGAGGCTCATTTTGCAAACTGAGGGAACGAAATTGTGTTGCTGTTGCTTGAGCGAGGTGAGTGACGGAGAATGTGCCAATGTTGCCGAGAATGGTACCAGGGAGTGATGTGTGTGAGATAATTCTGCTGTGCAGTGAGTGAAGAGAGAATTTTGCTGGATGCTGCGTGCGGCGGGTTTGAGAGAGATGCTGCTCACCGCAATATCACTGGGATAATCTGAGATCGTTATAGCATATGTAGGTGCTGTTGGCGTTTCGTTCCTGGGTCTACCTTGGACTCGTCAGTAATAGACTGGGAGCCAGCGACCGTTTAATGTTAGTCATTTTAGAAAAACTGAAAATATTCTCCTCCGCTTAATTTGGTATTACAAATAAGGCAATGGATCTCCAGCTGACGCACTTCCGGGGGGTGTCGCTGCGGCAGCCTCTTCGACACGTAAAAAAATAGCAGAAAAAAATTATTTTAAAAAAGCTGAAACTTTGTTGACATGTTTATTGTGTTGTAAACAAATAGAAAAACGTATCCAGCTGACTTGAGAGTGGTGGATTATGCCCCAGCTGGTCATGTTAACAAATGAAAAATATGCATTCAGTGAACTGATAACAGAAAAACTGAAATTTGGTAAACTACTAGTGAATTTAACAAATGAGACAAAAAAATATCTAGCTTTACATTAGTGGGGGAAGTGTCCGGTTGCTGCCATCAAAGAGAAAACGCTGTCCGCGTGGTCAACTTGCGCTACATCTTTGATTTTATCAGCTAGAAACTTGGATTCGCTCCTATCGGTCTAGGCGTTCTTAATTTCTAGGGGTTCAAAGTTGAGAAATGTGAAAAAAGTCGTAACACCCCCCCCCCCCCCTTTGGACATATTGCATCTATGGAACTTTCGATGGTGGGGGGTGAAATAAGACATCAAGAAGAGGAGAAAACAGTTGAATTCACTCCGATCGTTCCAGGCGTTCTCAAGTTACAGGGGATCAAAGTTGAGAAATGTGAAAAAAGTCGTAACACCTCCCCCCCCCCCCCCCCCCTTTGGACATATTGCATCTATGGAACTTTCGATGGTGGGAGGTGAAATAAGACATCAAGAAGAGGAGAAAACAGTTGAATTCACTCCGATCGTTCCAGGCGTTCTCAAGTTACAGGGGATCAAAGTTGAGAAATGTGAAAAAAGTCGTATTATCCCCCTTGATCCCCCTTGGGACATTTTTAAAAAGGAAACCGGAATTTTTTTTGCTGTTTCTGATCGGAATGACTCGTTTGCAGTAACAAACTCGATTCGAATAAATTTACCCTATAAAGAGGTTTTTAAAAATAGTCCAAAAACGCGATTCTAAATGTGCCTAAAAATCAATCTCCGAAGGGTCTATCGCCGAAAATATTGCACCTACGGAACTTCCGATGGTGGCAGGTGAAAGATGGCATCAAGAAAAGGACAAAACAGTAGGATTCACTTAATCGGTCCAGGCGTTCTTAAGTTACAGGCCGTCAAAGTTGAAATATGTGAAATAAGTCGTAACACCTTCCCCCCTTTGAACATTTAAAAAAAAAATCGTATTTTTTTTTTGCTGTTTTTTGATCAGAAGGGCACGCTTGCAATCCCCTAAGAACGTAACAAACTCAATTCGAATGAAATTTCACCAAACGCATATTTTTGACATGTTCACGTGACCAGCTGGGGCATAATCCCCCACTCTCAAGTCAGCTGGATACGTTTTTCTATTTGTGTGCAACATAATGAACATGTCAACAAAGTTTCAGCTTTTCTAAAATAGTTTTTTTTTTATTATTTTTTTACGTGTCGAAGAGGCTGCCGCAGCTACACCCCCCCCCGGAAGTGCGCCAGCTGGAGATCCATTCCCTTATTAGTGATACCAAATTAAGCGGATGAGAACATTTTAAGCTTTTCTAAAATGACTAACACTAAACGGTCGCTGGCTTCCAGTCTATAAGGCGTGATAGACCCCTGCCTTATACGCCGGGATGAGAGTTTATAGTTGGAACTTGTATTTGAAGGCAAATTCGTCGCAGGAAAGGCGGTGTGATGTTATGAAGAAATTCGACTAATGCTACCAAAGGACATTACTCTCAAGCAGTGTCATTGGATTACTTTAAAGCAATTTATCTACTTTAATTTAATTACTTTTCACAAATAATAATTGTAATTGATTTTTCAATTACTAAGCAGAAATATTTGTAATTGGTAATTGATTTTACAATTTGTGGACAAATTGAACTACTTTCAAGGTATTTGAAATACTTTCAAGGTAATTGAACTACTTTTAGAGCAGTTGTACTGCTTTCAAAGCTTAGTATATTACAATACGAGATGAGAGGTATTTTATTACTGTCTATAAATTATGTTTAATAAATATGTAAATAAAATGTCGAGACAGTAATGAAACTTTACATTGCGTATATGTATACTATTTTATTTTCAATCACTAAGTACCTTAAATATAACATTAAAAAATGTTCTTAAATATTATTTATGAATGTAATGTATGTCGTTCTGGCTGAAATCTTTACTCATCAGTAAGCAGGATTCTGATCATTGCTATGGTTTAGAGCAAAACTAACAATCGGGGTTTACTGGAAAGACCAACAATCAGTAGTAGTTATTTTCTACCCTACGTCCAGTAATGGAATTACTTACCATCTTGGAAATGTCACCAGTAATGTGACACTTCCAGAATTTTAAGCAGACAGTATTTCCATCATGTGGTTGAAAATAATAGTATATTATAAACCAAGGTTGTGAAGTACATTATTAGGACCCAAACGTCAAGTTAATCTAAGACGTGAGGGTCATAAGTAGTTCACAACCGCGGTGTATATACGATTTTTTCCACTACTAGACTCCATAAATCTACAACAGAAAATTACCTAAATTAGTAAGATAGTGCTTCGCATATTTTATTCCTAAGAACAAGCTCGTCTTCAATCACTGCCACCTAGACTATAAGGCCGTGAAGCAGAGTCTGTGACGTCACAGTCGTGGTCCAAGGTCACCATTTGAAATGGATGGATTTCAAATGATTTCGTGTATATTTTACGTGATTTTACTGTGATTATTCTGTTTTTAATGCGAATTTTGTTTTTATGAACATTACTGGACTTTAGGAAACGTATTAAAATTTGTGCTAAATTCGGAACTATGCATTTTAGTGTTTAAAAACTGTGAAAATGCCTTACCGGTGCTGTGTCGGGGTCCAACACAAACTTGAAGAATGGACCTAAAAAATCGGTTTTTTGGTTTCCCAGGGATGAAGATTTAAGAGAAAAATGGATTAGAGCCTTTAAAAGAGAAGATTTCGTGCCTGGAGAACATAGTAGGGTACATTTATACATAATTAAGTAACAAGAATTTTAGAGAAAGTTAGGTTATCCCTCAGATTTCGTTTATAAACAAAGCATGAATTCCATGAACTTTGTAGAGAACTGGTGATTTAAGTATGTGAGGTGCATTTTCGCAAGGATGAAGTACAGAAAAAGTTTATTTTTTATAATGAAGAAACAGATCAGACTTTGCAAGCCCTTTTGGACATTCCAAAATTGATCTATGGTAAGAACTTATTACACACTTAACTTATGCTTATAAATTATATAGTCTCCATTTAACTATTAAATCTCTGAGTATGAAACAGATCCCTTGAAGAGATACTTTTATTTATTGAGTTGAGAAATGAACTTGTACCATACCAGTCATATTCCTAGGAAAAGCAGAGGATAATAAGATAATGAAGATAAGAATATTTTTGTCTTCTGTAACATTCATTCATATTTTTGTTAAGTCTTTTTTACACTCTTTTACAGTATCAAGCTGCTGTGGCTTGGATGCATTGTTGTATAAGCTAAACCTTCTAAATAAAAAACGTATGTTTCTTGAATTAACTGTTTTATTTTTAATTGCT
The DNA here is from genome assembly GCA_951812265.1 of Taphrorychus bicolor. NCBI lineage: Eukaryota > Metazoa > Arthropoda > Insecta > Coleoptera > Curculionidae > Taphrorychus > Taphrorychus bicolor. The sequence continues at coordinate 24,252,867 of OX638297.1, read as the reverse complement.
AAGGGCCAAATGTTGTAATAATCAAAACATGTCTTATTTGTGTGGGTTTATCCAACTTCTTAGTTGTAGTCATAATAATTGTATTCTCAATTTTCACCCATTACAACCCGTGTAAACAAAATATCCATGGCAAGGCTTGTTTATGGGTTATAATGGATGAAAATTAGGAATATGATTACGACTATGACTAATAATAAGTTGAATAACCCGGGATTTACTACAATGAAAAGTTGTTGGCAATTTAATCTTACATAATTACCTATAAATAGAAAAAAAAAACAACTTCCTGCAGATTACAACATTTTGCACTTTCAACACATATCACTGCATACAGTTTTTATTACTTTGAGTCCTTGCTGTTACTACACACACTAGCACTCAAATCCTCTCGAAGTAGGGAGGAAGTAGGCTCGATACATCTCTGTTTGTGGAAGTAAGTAGGTAGGTACTTTCTGGACACTGGCACTTTCCAACTACTATTGAGTTTCTACCATTTTGACTGTGAAGACCTCACTAAAGAAGTTCTATGCAGGACATCAAGTTTTTGGTATAAATGGTAGGTATATGATGATCTCTTGCTTATTCCTTTAAGAAAATTAACAGTTAAAAGATAATGTAATTCCTAAAGATAATTCCTAAATTTTTAACAGAAATATGAAGTTTACTGAGTTTGATCTTAGTCATGTAGTACATTTACACCACATGGACCAAATTAGACCAAGGAACAAATTGAGTACCTAATCAACTTGAATCAAAGTTTGTCAAAGAACAGCTGTTTTAGTAATAGATGGAAGCTTTAGCCCTTTTCGGAAACTGCAATCCAATTCCAGAATCCAATTTGGGGCTAAAGTGTTTACACCATAAAAAATACTGTTTGATCTACCTCCTTTAGGTACTCTGAACCAAATATTTGATCCCCAGTGTTTACACCACAGTGACATCATTTGATACTTGGACCAAATGTTTGGTCCATGCAGTGTACCTAAACGAGTAAATGTAATACATGGCCTATATAGGAATACGTTAAATTTTGAAATTTGTAACAGGGTGTTACATAAAGGTACTAACGTTTTGTATAAAAGAATATAAATGATTAGAAAATCTTTTTGCATTCTTTGCTCTGGATGAAATAACTCTTTGGAAAAAAAGCTACATTCTTAATAGGTATATATTAAAAAGTTAAATGAAACCCTCTATACTTGCCTACTGGCAAGTTTACTGTTCTACTTTATAGACTTCAGTCTGGCCTTTTTCAAATTCAGGAATCAGGATTAGTCACTGAGGGTTAACCTAACTTTTTTTTATAAAACTATGTAGGTACTCTGTATTTTAACTTACCCTACTATTTTCTTTAGATATAGATTAGCTTACATCCATTTTTCATCCAGAGATCCTAAAATATTAAACAAAAAAATTTGGCAGTTTTTAACTATCTGGCCAAATATGGCTTTTTTCAATGCTTTTCCATAAAAATGGTTATGTTCTTGCTCAAAAACAAAGCAACTTGCGAAAAAAACTGAATGCCAAAAAAAAGTACATAAAGTCATCTTTATAAGCACACCACTGTTAGAATTGAAAACCACATTTTTTTTGCACAAATAGTAGCGATAGTCACTGTTATTAACTACAAAATTTCGTTTCATAAAGAAAAAAAAATTGAACCCCATGCATTTCTAAAATGGTAATGATTTCGACAAAAGTGTGTGTGAACTTGTTTTGTTATTTCGAATGTCTTCGTCTGCTGGTACTGTGCATTGTATCTTTTTCAATGTCATCATGCAGGGTAGCTATATAGGATTAGGATTTATCTGGAGCGTACACTTAGTATTTAGGGTGACTTTTACAAATTCAAGTGTAACTTCAGATTGAAGATGATACTCCAGATTAACCTACATTGCATTGCTTATCTGTCAGGTAAACAATGCAATGTACATCAAGTCTGGTGTTTTATCCTCAATCTGAGGTTTTACTTGAACTTGTAAAAGTCGCCCTTAGTAGTATTCAGTTTACTACTTGTGTTTGTCTAGCAATGCCAACGTGTTTACATACCATCATATTCAAGAAGTAATAAATAATTTTTTTACGACGCAATGCGTATTGATTTTTTCACAATGAACGTAAACGTAAAAAACACATAAACATAAACGTAAACTTAAAGATACATTTTAATAAAGAGTGTATTTTGTTCACAATGATATTACAATTATGTCTTTCTTTTTTTCGGATTACGACCAACCGTAACACTTACATAAAGTTAAAATTGAAATTTAACTTAAAGTTAAAAACTTTATGTTATTGATATGTAAGAATCTAGTGACTTTTTGACAAAGAAACTGTCAAAAGTATTTGTTTAATCAAGCATACGCATATGTATTTGACCAACCCCCATTGTGAATATAAAAAGACTTAAGATCCCTTTATGGTTACTGTATGTATACCGTATACATACGTACACATTATGTTAATAAACAATAATAAACATTGTGAATGAAATAATTTTCCTTTTTTTTCATTATTTTTAACATTTTCCGTCACTATTATTCTGCTAGACCTCGTGTCCTTTTTTCTCACCTCATAAAAATGCACTGAATGAAGACGTTTTTTGTTTCTATAAATATTTTCCAATAATTATATTATTTTCTTGTAGTTCAACTATTTTTGAGTAGTTCAATTACTGGCATTAAATTAACCAAAAGTACTTCAACTCCTTTACCTAAGTAATTAGTAATTCAACTGTTGTTTACAAATATCAGTAACTGGTAATTGAATTGCAATCACAAATTTTGGATACTTCAACTCCTTTACCTAAGTAATTAGTAATTCAACTGTTGTTTACAAATATCAGTAACTGGTAATTGAATTGCAATCACAAATTTTGGAGTAATTCTATTTCAATTTTTTTTTTGAGTAATTGCGACATCTCTGCTCTCAAGTTAAGTAAATTACCACCAACTAGGTATTATAAAATGCGTTAAAATTACACCTTCATAAAATTTACAAAACAAATTTTTATTATGCAACGTTAACCAACATTTAATTAGGAATAACCGAGCAGGTATAACTTTTGCGTATAGGCAACCCAATTAATTTAATTTAGCAGTCGGGAGGCCTCGCCATAACAATAAACATGTGTTAATTAGAGTTGCAACGAGTTGATACAATTGCTGTGCAAAGGGCTGAAATAATACAATGGTGTCGTATTATTTCATTGTTAACGCGGCTCTACCTAATAAGGTAATTATTAGTGAGCTCTCTCAGATAGAGCTAGGGAAATTTGATATCAACTTATAGGATATCGAATATTAGGTAGCGACCGTTGCCTATATCCATAATGTGGGAGTTTATACAATACCTTATTGGAAAATCGATTATGTTCTCCTTTGGAAGCGTCTTTTTTTTATGTTCCCTCTCAAATACAAAACACTCTCCTGGAAGCTAGATAAACGAGTAAACAAAATTGCAAATCTCTTTTACCTTTCATGGCAGCATCATCCATTAGACAGATTAGATTCTCTCTGTCAGCAGTGGTTCGGAAAGATTAAAGATTAATACGATTTCATATATGGCGAATCCTTAAAAGTATCTAGTAATGGAAAATTTCCATTCTTGTCGCCAGCATTAAATTCACTTTTTTTTCATAAGCATGTTGCAACATTTTAATTAGCATTGAAGCAGGTAAAATCAGCGCACTCTGCCTGGACGACGTTTATGATGCTTTTGGCAGCAATAGAATACCAGAAACACATACACACAGAGCCTGGACATCAAAAGGGACACTGCTTTGAGCATACAGGTTCATTTCGCCCTCAGCTCAGCTGACAAATATTTAACTGGGATGTTCGACGGTGAATATTATAGCACAGGTTACGGTAATGGGATTTTGCAAGAATGTGCTGCAGCACTAAATAAAACAGTTGTCTACCTTGATGAAAATGACCGTAACAATAATAAATTTGGACGAAAATGGCTTGTACACGTATTATGGTGGCTTCAATTACATACAACATTGCTCGTCTAAAAATAGGCAGAGGTTACAATGCAGTAGGTACTTGAAAGTAATCGCAATAATGTCGGCTAGTGAGTGGTGTGTCAAATTCTTTGCCTTTTCTATAAATAATAAGTAAGTAAGCATCTCTTTTTATTCTTGACGTATAAATTAGCTCCCGGATTGAATTACATACTATTAGGATCTCCAACTTGCTAGGCTGCTTTAAAACTCTGGAAAATACTTTATAACCCTGCAGTAACCTCGGATTACATGGGCAGTAAGGCTGCACCAAACTTTATATGCTGAAACTTCGTTGAAAGTTTCCAACTTTCGAAGTTGTCTCTTTCTTTTGCCATTTAAGTATTTTAGAACGTTTTACGTTCCTTTACTTGAAATTTCATGCAACGGCCCTAATTAAATTTTTATTCGTGCGGGAAAAATGGCCTCAAATTGAAATATGAAAGAAAATTGGTTCCCTAAGAAGTGCAATTAAAGTTAAACAAGTTTAATTACAATTGAGGCATCTAATATTGCTGTCTTCTCAACGCCTGTAGGGTGCTGAAACAAAATCAGTTTAATTAGACAAAAGTTGACTCTTGCGATACTCATTTAGCAAACCATTTTGGGTACTTCTAGAAATATTTGGGAGAATCTTTTTAAGTCTCTTATTTCGTACGCATATAGAAAAAGTTTAAGTTTAAATTAAACATATTTTATTTCCAACAGTGGTCCCGAATAAGTATGCCGTGTAAAGGTATCTCGTAACCTATAAAAAAAATGAGGGAAAGGTTTCGTCTTCTTTGTTTCGTTGTGTATAGTTTTTATTCCTTGAAATTTTATTTTAACAGATTTGAAATTTCTACTGCGACTTTTCCTTACATAGAAGCTGATGCGCTTTGCTAAACAACTCACTGACCTGCTGTATAAAAACTTGGAAAATCAAGTGTCATTAATTTAGAAAGCTGCGGGACAAAGTTGTCACCATGCAAATCAATTTACATTACAGTTTTTTACTCGTTGAATAAGCTCGTTTTTGTGTCAAAGTGGCCTCGAAAGGATAACCCTATAAAAAGTGCAATGTAGATCTATAAAGAAAAAAAACAAAGATTTGAACGAAACATGACGAAGATAAAAAATATAAACAATAAAAGAACTATATAATAGTAAGAAATAAAAACAATTATTAGAAATATACCATAAACATCGACAGAAAACGTCTGAAATGGTAAGGAAAATATAACAAAAATGTATTCAAATAGAGGAAACAGTTAGAAGCATTATGTGTGTATGTGTTATGGCTTTAAGCCAAAAATATTTAAAAGTTGTAAAACCTATGTTCCAAGAAGTGCCTTTTTGAACATTCCTATTTTCTATAAAAACTTGATTTTTCTATCGTTGAAGAAGTTCCGATTCATAAATATAGGACAAAAAAAAACTTAAAAAGACTTTGAGTCAAAATTGTCTCAATCGAAATCAAATTACATTATAAGTGTTCGCTAATTGGAAAAGTCAAATCTTGGGTGAAAATTATCTCGAAAGAACGAAAACAACGCAAAATATATATACATATCCATTTATTGTTCCAAAAAACTACATAAACAATTCACAATTCGACACAATAATCAGCCTTAATTCAAGGAACAAAGGGCAGACGCAGCATCCATCGTATCAGAAGGTGCTGATATAGCCCAAAAAAAAGTGCAAATTATACATATGTATAATCAATATCAAATTATCATACTCATTATGTATCAACACTCACACACAAAAATAGCGTGCTTAATATTACATAGAAAACGTATGTATTACAAGTATGTTCAAAATTTGTAATAATTCATATACAGTAGGTTAAAAAATGTAATAGGTCAATCATCCAGGTGACCTCACGAGTTCTTACAAATTTTACTCAAAACGACAGAGAGAAAAGAAAATCTCAAAATTATGTAAAACAGGTAATTCGCAGTGAGGAGAGGAGTAACGACATAAATGTAACAACGTTCAAAAGTTAAATGCAGTGGGTCAACAAAAACCGCAGATACATGAATACAAACAAAATTATCGCAATTTACTGACCAAACAACAGCACTTGTCTTATTTTGGTTTTGAAGGAGGATGCACTTGAAGAAAAATCGTTGATATTGTACTTATTAATTAAAAATGATATTTGGTAAGAAAAGCATTTTTTATATAATTCCTTGTTAAGAAGCGGTATACTCAAAAGATACTGCTTCCTTATATTAGGGTTATGAATATCTGTTCTATATGTATGTTTGTTGTGCAAATACGGGGGAGTTTTAGATTTTAAAATTTTATATAAAAGACAAATAGAATGTGAAATTTGGCGATTGTGCATGTTGCGCCAACTTATTTCCTTCAATATCTCAGTCACATCCCTTCTTCGCCTTATTCCATGTATCACCTTTATACAACAATTTTGCACTTTCTGAATTCGACAGCGGTCGTTCACATTTAAGAAAGGTCCGAAAACACTATCAGCAAAATTGAAATGAGACAAAATCATTGATTCACATAACAATTTCTTGGTTTCGACAGAGAGGCAAAACCGCTGAGAATATATCTGCTTAAACATATAGTAGGCTTTACGGAGGGTCATAGTCACATGGCCCGTAAATTTCAACCTATTCAATATATTTAGATTGATGAAAATAATATCGAAGAATAAATGGAAAAACATATTTGACAAAAATCATGAGACATAATAAGAATTGAGAAATACGAAGAATATTCAAATAAAGAACAACAAAAAAAAAATTAAAAACTACAAATAGAAGTAAGATTTCTACAAACAAACTGATGATGTAGCTATGGGCACCCCCCCAGCTAACTATTTTATAGAAAATTTTGAGGCCAAGGCGTTGACAACGGCAAATAAAAAACCAAAGTGCTGGTTCCGATACGTGGAAGACACCTTTGTTATTTGGAGCATGACGAAGGCGAACTTCAAAACTTCCTCTCACACCTCAACTCTATCCACCCAAAAATTCAATTTTCTATGGAGATAGAGAATGAAGGACGCCTACCGTTTTTGGGTGTTTGCGCACACCGTATACAGAACAACAACACACACTGACCGACACCTCAATAACGAATCAAATCATCCCTGAGAGAAAAGGAGAGTCATAAAGACTCTGTGACAGCTAAGAGAATTTGTGGGCCGGCTGAATTGGAACGGGAAATGAAGCATTTGGAAAGAGTCTTTGGTTGCAATGGATACAACAAGCACGAGTTCGCTAGGGCCGTCCGTCGGAGGAATGTAGAGCGCCGGGAAGGAACAACAGGCGAGGATGAAGAAATGCGCGGATCGACTAGTCTACCATACATCTACAAATAACGAAAAAGATCGGCAGGCCACTGAAAAAGCACAATGTTGAAACTATTTTTAAACCCACTCATACAATACAACAGAGCTTGAGATCGGCCAAAAACTTTTCATTCACAGAGATGCCCTATTGGCACCCGGAGTTTACCGATTACCATGCAGCTGTGGCTCAGTATGCATTGACACCACAAAACGCAGTATCAACACGAGGATTGCAGAACACAAGAAGACTTGCAGGCTGGGACAAACACAAAAGTCAGCAGTAGCAGAGCATGCTCTCTTCGAAGGTCACGACATCCTTTTCAATGAGGTGGATATCTTATAAAAATCGCAGCGTTCCTATCGGAGACAATGAGATCTTTAAACTCAACAACAATTTCAACAGGAAGGAGGAAATTAGGTTTCTAAATGCAGACTGGAAGCGAGTTCTACAACATGCTTCAAGTGCGACAAAACCCCGCGCCACCACTACCCCCACCATTGTCCCTTTACTGCAGTGCGACGAAGGTGGAATAAATAACATGGAGCTCACCCCTTGAATCAGTCAACGTCGGGAAGCACGGGAGATCACTTTGTCCATTGCCTTTGTGGCCTTTGATAATGTCTGCCGCAGCTGTAGATGAAATGTCAGGGATAAATTCCATTGAACCAGGGCTTCAAAGCCCGGTAAACACTTTAGATTTTAAAAACTGCAAAATTAAGAAAAGTGGAACTTTGCACATCATTTCCGGTCACCCTGTATAGCTTCACGTCAGATGTAACTCGTCTTGCCTTTCGACGAGGTCAAACTTCATTAGTATCCACTGTCCAAACCGAATTGTTGTTGAAAGGTCATGGTCCGGATGACCATCTCACTTGACCCTTTCTGGTTTCTTCAGCTGGTATCTCCTCTAGTGGAGGCAGTAAACCGAAGAAAATGCACCTTCACAGCAAGAAGCTTTAATTTTTCTTCTTGTGTTAATAGAAACTGCGGCGAACTTTGAATTTCACCGGAAAAGCACAAATATTTATTATTTTTTCATTTTGAGAAATTTTAACGCGTTTTGCCACGTTTTCCACTGATTTTGTCTCCAAACGTTGAACTTCTTGCAAAACCGTTAAAATTATATCTTTGAGACATTTTAAGATTTTTACAACAATTTCTACTGATTTTAACTCTAAACATGGAGTTTCACGTACTAGCTACGAAATACGTTACGAAATAATATTCACTCTCCTAGATTAATCTTCTTTGTTTCGCAGGACTGTCGCCTATGACTTAAGAAATCTTTTTAACTTGGTAACAGTCAATTTGTTGTAGTTCAAGTACGGTCCTGCAAAATTGTGTTTTAACGTTTGAACGACTTCTAGTAAAAGAATTACGTTTGGATCAAAAAAACCGGTATTCAAGAAATTCTTTTTTTCTACAAATGTCAAATAATGACGCATTTTACGCTTTCATTTGACAAACGAAAACCTAGCCTTTTTTGATGATCAGAATGTGAGTTTACTTTTCCGCGCGTTGCCCAGGACAGCAAGCGAAAAAATCTTTTTCGCTTGCTGTCAACAGCAACTACCACCACTCAACTAATTATTTAAAACGTCATTGTCAGTTTGATTTAAATTTTCAGATTGTGACTTCAGTTATGCAGAGTTGTGATTCACATTATTTGAAATTGATCGTTTGCAGAAAAATCGTTGTATGCATTACGAGCAAAAAGTAACTTTTTTGCTCTCGAGTGATTGCCAACTTGCAAACTTCACTCTCCGAGCAAAAAAGTTGTACTTTTCGCTCTTAATACATAAATAACTATTCCCTGCTAATGTAAGAAGTTTCCGGTCCAAACGACAGCCAAGTCTATAATTTCGTAACGAGTACTACTAAACGATACCGAAAGTACGACGTGCAACATTTTATTTAACGCTTTTTAAAAACAAGGAAAATTAATGAAAATGTGAGAAACTACATTTTGAAAACTTCATTACAGTACTCAGTATTGTAATGAAAGCAGTTATTAAAAAAGTTATAAATTTGGCTTTAAAAGTCTCTGGTGGCGATCCATCAATTGCAGTGTCCGGACAGCTTAACTACTACTAAGTTGGACAGAATTGCTCTCGATGGCTGAAAGTTGGCAAAAAATTAAGCGACAAGTTTGACTCCGAGGAACCCTAAAAATACTTCTAAACACAGTTCGCAACATGTTGCCCATTAAAACTTGATGACAATAAACTTGAGGGGGTGTGAACTTTCTCGGCTTTCTCCGGGGCATTTTGAGGCGTCTTTCTGCTTATCCACTTACATTTTGTGTGCTTAAAGATTAAAATTAACTGTCAAGAAGAGAGTAAACAGAATTGTTTATTTTATGTATATGTGTTGTATATCAAACGAAGAAGGAATTAGCGCCTTGTTACGCCCTGCATATTAGCACTTTCTTCTGTAGGGAAAAGGTGGGATTTTAGAGGTATTTTCCTCTATTTCCTCTGTTTAGAGAAACACCGCTAGTATCAACCATCACATTTAGTGTTTTTTGTGTAGTAATAATTAAATTATATTCGCTCAAGTGATGCCTCATAAAACAACACATTTGTTTTTCGTTTTTGAGTATATTGGGTTCTAAATACCTAGCATATTAAAAGCAAAAAGTAACTTTTTTGCTCTCGAGTGATTGCCGCTCTCCGCTTCGCGTCGAGCGGCAAACTTCACTCTCCGAGCAAAAAAGTTGTACTTTTCGCTCTTAATACATAAATAACTATTAACTACGGTCCATTTTTTGCATGTTTTAAACATAAATTTGGTTGTGTACATTTACTTATTACCTGCAATTAAGTGTTCATTACACTGGTTTTTTTATACTTAATTAGTGATATGGCATTTCTGATGGTAATCGTCGATAGTTTTCACGTCCCACAATGTCGTAATTACGCGTATTGTGATACACAAACCGCAAGTTGTACTACTCAAGCACTTCCTTTCTTATTCCTGCAAATTGGCCATTGTTGGCTGGAATTTTTCCTTTTTTTTGGGTAAGAAGAGAGCAGGTAAGCTTTTAAGTTATCTGAACTAAACTTATCTTTGTGTTCTGAATTGTGCTTTAAAGATAGTTATATCCAGCCTGATTTGAAAAGAGAAAATAACAATCATACAGCGTCCCAAAAAAGTCTGGAATATCGGAGTAAGCGAAAGGGCATTCCTCTAATTTCTTCAAACTAAATTCAAGTAAAAAAGTTCATATAAATATGTGTCTTGAACAGCTCAGTTTTCAAGATGCAGTATGAATTAAACTATAAAGTTTTCTTTCGTAAACAAAATGAGATAGAAAATAGTTAAAAAGAAACGAAAAAGTTATATTTTTACTTGATTATCTTGAAAAAAAAAACTTTTAAAAAGCCAGTGACTTACATTTTTTGTGCAACGCCACTACAACTAACAATAATTATAAACTAGTAAGTGGTAATTTAACACCTTTTTCCAATGAAAAAAAACACATTTCAATGAAATCGACAAAAGAATCTTTGAACCTCGAAATAAACTAATATTTTTTCTTTATTTTTGGCACCATGTATCTTTCAGACTTTTAGGACACAAATCTACATGAGCTTAGTTCAGGAATACCGCTTTGGAACTACGGTCTATCATTTATCAATACCCCGTACATACAGGGTGGATCAGGTTTTTCATGACAAATTTTAAAGGGATATTCTTTCCCCAAAAATAGCCCTAGCTTGCTACACAGGGTGTTCTCCGAAACGGCTCTACGGAACGGCCGCTGGACGGCTGTACTCCGAAACGGATCTCTGCGGTCTTTAGCCGATCCTTACAACAGAGTTTAAAAAAGACTTCCCAGATGAAGCATTTTTCGACTACAATTTATATAGTAAACTAAGGATAATTTTGGACATAGAATATTTCCATAATATTTTTCCCGAAAAACCTGATCCACCCTATATTTCTGAAAGTTTGCGTATTACTGTAATATACAGGGTTTCCCACGCTATGCGCGTCGGTAGTTTATGGCTAAACCATTAAAAAGAGAGATTTTTTTAAATGTTTATGTTGTGGTTTTTATACCGTCTGTCTCAAGAAATAAAATACTACAGTTGTGTTTATACAGACATTGTTTTTATAGTGTGAATAGCCTGTAGAATTTTTAATGTTTGGGTTTTGCCTGCAAATGATAAGCCTGCTACGAACCATTTTCAAGAAAGTGGTAGCTAAAAGTTTGAATTGGCATCATTTAAAGCTCCCTAAAACCTAAGTTATTGAACCTAAAAACAGAAATGGTTTGCACAAGCTAAATTTAATGGTGCAAATTTAGTTTTGTGTAACAACAAAAAATGTTGCATTTCATTTATTTAATTTAATTCATTAAATTCATGTAATTCTATTAATTTATTTCATTAATTCAATTCAAAATCCTGATTCTTTAATTTTAGTGTATTGTGGCAAATTTCAACCGATAATTAAATAGGAATACTCTGAGGATTTTGAGTTTTTTTAATTACCTAAAAAGAAGTGTCTCGGGCGCAACCCTCTATGGGTTTTATGTGGTAGAGGGGCCACCGAAGATATGCCTAATAGGTAAGCTTTTAAACAGGGGAGAATGACTCCCAGGATATGTTGTTTTATTCTTAAAAGTGAAAGTCACACAAAACGCATTCAGTCCGCCAACAGATTCAAAGATTTAGCAATCAAGATCGATAATTCATTATCACAGGGTTTCTAACTAGACAGATAAGAAACTCTTGAACTTTATAATAAATCTACAGAAAGTCTAATTCGGAAAGAGAAGGGTATGGGTGAAGAAATCGGAGGAGAATATGGATGATAGCGGTACGGAATGGGGCCCTACTATCAAATGGCTAAACTACTAATTTGGAATACTCGAATGACCCGTAAATGCTTCGCTACTTTTAGTTCCGACGGTGAGAGTTTGAGGAGCCCTACTAATGCCAGGCACCCGTGTAATGATTGTATGTGGGGCCCTACTACTGCCAGTCACCTGTATAGTAAATGTTTGAGGAGCCCTACTAATGCCAGGCACCCGTGTAATGATTGTATGTGGGGCCTTACTACTGCCAGTCACCCGCGTAGTGAATGTTTGAGGAGCCCTACTAATGCCAGGCACCTGTGTAATGTTTGTGTGTGGGGCTCTACTACTGCCAGGCACCCGCGTAGTGACTGTTTGAGGAGTCCTACTAATGCCAGACCCCCGTGTAGTGACTGTGTGTGTGGGGCCCTACTACTGCCAGACCCCCGTGTAGTGATTGTGTGTTTGAATTTCGGTTAAACGGTTATCCTTACTTTTAACTCTTTAGGGAGCTCTTTATTCTTCGACAGCTAGCAATGGAATCTCTTCCGGTCTCCCGTCTTTTATATTAGTTCAACAATCCTAACAAGCCTACTGCCCAATTTCTAGAGACTGGTCCTTTATTATCGGGTAAGGTTGCCAAACTATTTTAATCTAGCTAGACAGATTTAGCACCTGACAAATGACGGAAATTTAAAGCTGACAACATTGAAATACTAAATAACCAAAAACTGTTAACCTTCTAATCTTATTTTGACACCAAATAGGTTACATGTAAACTGGCCGCGTAGTTAGGCCGCTGTCACATACATTTCCTTTTTAAAAACCCTTCCTCGGTCTCCTCTTAAAGATAAATTTTAGTAACTTCGTTACGATAGGAAATATAAAACAGTAGCGTCACTCTATCACGTGACCGCTCCTTGCTAACAATTCTTCCCCTCTTACTTCGCCTAACTTTTAGGCAACAAGCCGGAAAGGTGGCTGGTAGTCGGGGAGTACCCCCTGACTAAAGCCGAAACCATAATCGAACAACAGTTGCACTTTTTAAGCAGATATTCCTTATGTCCTGGTGTCTTCTTACAATCTTCCAAACTCTTCCCAAATTTAGAAAAACTTTTATATGATTGGCGTATAGGGTTGTATGTAAGATTGTGCACTAGGGGAGTTAATCACTGATAGTACATAATGGATATTCTGACTACTCTGAAGCGAATTTCAGGTAAGGCATCACTTTTTTGATAACGCCAAACAACAGCGCGAGCGCCACCTTGTTTAAACCGTACAAGAGGGTTCCAGCTTTGACGTAATCTTTGTTTAGATTACAAGTTTACACTTGTGACTGGTACATTTTAATACTGCACTGGTAGTAAATACTTCTGATAATGAAAAAAATCAACTTGATGTGCGGCATATCACATCCATTTGATGCGTTATTGGCATCTAGTAATCCCTATTATTATAACTTGTATTAAAGTGAACAAAAAATCAAATCAAAGTTGGAAATGTGCTGCTAATTGCAATATTCCATCCACTCATTTTTGGTGCCCATAATCAAGTAAAACTGGGTTATTATTTTATTGTATCTATGTCGAATGTTAAGTGTGAGTTTACTCCTTTCCCATATCCATTTTTATTTGCAATCACCTCATTGTCGTACTTAACGAGTCTTTATGAAAATGGTCAGCGGACATTTATCCAATATCCACTAACGACTAGTGCTACAAACATTATTTTTCTTAATTTTGTAGTTCACACAAACTGCTAATTAGATTATCTATGAATCAACATTTCACATAAATCACTAACTGTTGTTCTTTTGCAGATGACTATTTTAAGCGGATGGCCTACCATACTTCCTCAACCGTATTAACAGGGCTTTACTATCTATCAGATTACGTCGGATTTGTAGTAATGAACATTTGCTTTGGAATAATTATCCTGTTTATGATCATCAAGTATATTGTAGAAACTACCACTCCTTGTAAGACTAAGTATTACTCAATGGCAATTTCATAACTTTTTCAACTGCAGATAGAACCATTATTGATTTCCAGCAAAAGGGTATTCAATAATACGTAGATTGTAAACCAGAGGTTAATTTATTTGTATTAAATGTAAACTGATCTTTATTAGGCCCTGCATAGACTTTAGTATACAGAAATTGAATCAATAAAATAGATGAGGCAATTTAGGAATAAATTACAGATCATTTTCCTCAGTGATCGTTGTTTTTCTAATAATGGAGAAACTAGATTATTGTTTGTATAATCATTTAGTCAATCATTATTCGATATGAAAATTACCCTGGCTGTCATTTAGATAATAAATATTATTACAAGGTCTCATAAATAGCTGTGCCACCTCTATTAATAAATGCTGTTTCTACGAAAATAAGTAAAGAACTTTCTGTTAAGAAAGAACAGAAACAAGAGTCTGGCAAATACCGAAAACGACCGCGCAATCCTATTTACTAAAAGGGCAATGGATATTGACACCTTGAGTGATGTTTTCACCCTTGACTGGAAGTTAGGCCGCAACAGTCGACTCAATTAATTTACGGTCCGTCCTTCTTCGAGCCCGAAAAGGGTCGTTCCAATTTCATCACAGGTGTCAGGGCCCTAATTAAAGAATTTACACAAATTACCAATTGCAAGTTTTTGCTTAGTTAATTGAACATGCCAGTTTTTGACTGTGTCATATTCTGTGAATTACTCTTACTCATAAGGGAGATGTGAGCCAATGGCGACATCAAGGGCATTGTTACCTTAAAAATATCTTTTATTTTAAACTGACCTCCTTGTATGTAAGTACAGGATAGGGCTATGTTCCGGAATGACTGAATTACCACTGTCGTGGTACAACGTTCTGGTTTTGAAATTTTGTACCGGGTGTCCAGCAGAACCCTGGACAATTAACATGGGAAGTCGGTTTTTATTTTTTTGCGCCTTTATGATTGATTTGATTGAAAAACTTTTAAGAGTAAAGTTGTAGAGCTTGTGGTCAACTATCATCCTGCAATTTTTTCAATACCTCAGTTTATGGCTGTTTTTCTGGAAAAACGCCTCGAAAAGTGCAGGAATTTGAATTTGGCGCGTCCCCCCCCCGCCATGCATGTGCAGTGTCGCCAACTAATTTTCACCTCATAATCACGTTAATTACTACATGATAGTCCCTTAAAATAAATAAGAAAGGAAAAATCGGCTCTGACTTTGACTTAAGAAATTATTATGCACATGCATTGCGGGGATGACGCGCCAAATTAAAATGTTTGCAGTTTTCGAGGCGTTTTTCCAAAAAGCGGCCAAAACTGGGGTATTGAAAAAATTACAGGATAATAGCTGACTATACGCTCTACAAATTTACTCTTAAAAGTTTTTCAATAAATTCAACCGTACAGGCGCAAAAAAATAAAAACCGATTTTCCATGTTAATCTCCTTTGTCCAGGATTGTGTTGGACACCCGGTATAACGCAAACAGTACTATCTGCGCCCAAATTTTATTTGTGTGTGTCATCATCCTCTATCAAGCAATGATTCTATTTATCATTTTCTTAAATAGAAAACCCTATACACTATTAATTTCATGAAATAAATCTCTAACAAGTTCAGAATACAATCTAAAGTGTTTTCCGGGCTTGGAAGCCGTGGTCCAATCGAAATTCTTCCTGACGTTTCGTCTACGGCTGCGGCAGACATTATCAAAGGCGACGAGACAATGGACGAAGTAAACACCCGTGCTACCTGACGTTGACTGATTCGACTGTGGTGAGCTCCGTGGAATTTATTCCCCCGCCGCACAGTAGGAGAATCTACTAGATTAGGCGGCCAAAGTTCAATCTCCCCCAGTGGCTTTAAACTTTCTGAATTTTTTTGTTAGTAAAGACAAAGAAACGGACTGCAAACTTCAGCAAACTGTTTTATTTTAACTTCACTTATTTGAAAGATTTAAGATTGAGAACTTAACCAGCTCAATTTTTAGCCTTCTAATGAACATTTAACTGAAATTTTTCCTTACCTTCATATGAGTCCTTATTACATTGATATAAACTAATGAGTACTCAAAGCATTATTAAATAGCTTAGAACTGATGTACAATTTTACAACTAGCCCCTTTACACTGAGTTTTATTTTACTACACGCCTATTTAAAAAAGTTATGAGTTATAATCATTGTGCACTTGTATATTTTGGCTTACAAAAGAAGTTTCGGATAGGTCCGCTCCAAAAATTGTAACAATTATTATCCGTATACATTAATGTTTAGTCTCTGACAAGTTTTAGCTGCAGCCGTCTGCAGCTGCGCAAACGCATCGCGGTAAAAGCCTACTTTGACGCTTGAAAGTGTAATTTACAGGTAAGATTAAAGGCAAAACGACGCGAACTGTATTTCTCTCTGACAGAAAAGTGGTTTCTATAATTTAGTAGTATGTATGTCGTAGCTCTATGTCCATAAAATTATGGGATGCTCTGTATATAATATTTAGATTTGGCAATAAACTGAGAAGTTTTAGAAATCTATTTCTTAGTAAGTTGTCATTGAAGGCCAAATTCAGGATCATAAAACAACTTGGCATTACAATTGATTAAGCAGTTGTGACAACAGCGTTTATTTTCTTATTTGTAATTTTTTTTTCAATTTGCAACAGTCAAAATAAAACTCATGGTAGAATAATAAGCTCTTCTAATATTATGCATAAAAAATCATTACTGTATTTGAAAAACAAAAGTTGATGATGATTACTCAGAAACGCAACGTCATTTTTCAATTTTTGAATGCCATGTGAAAAAAAGTTAAAAACTACGTTGCTTGTAGAAAGTGCTCTTACTTTTTATGCAACGTTAACATAAAGCGACTATTTGTGAAAAGCAAAATCGATAAAATTCGCTTTTTTTCGCATAACTACGGAACGGCTCAAAATATTTCAAGTTTTTAAACATCGTCTTGCTAAACTCCAATATTCCAAATTTTTCTCCTATTTAACCCAAATTCTATCTCTTACCGTTTACGTGATCCCTGTGCTCGACATCTTTATCTTGGACACCCTGTATAGTTCTTAGAAAATTACCAAAAACAAATCAGACGATTTGAGTCAGTCTGTCCTAAAATTAGGTTTCTCCAAAAACACAAAAATTTTCATTTGTGAATGTTTTGGGTCAATATTAATTTTATCATACTCTAAAAAATTCTTGAATTCTTTCAATTATTTATTAAACTCTTTGAGCCATATTTGAACTTTTTAAGTCAACTCTAACCAATTTCATCGTTAATTTCAACCTGTATTAATTCAAACGCTTC
Organism: Taphrorychus bicolor; assembly: GCA_951812265.1. NCBI lineage: Eukaryota > Metazoa > Arthropoda > Insecta > Coleoptera > Curculionidae > Taphrorychus > Taphrorychus bicolor. The sequence goes on along the minus strand of OX638297.1, from coordinate 24,235,457 downwards.
TATGTAGCTTTTATAGAGGCTTTGAGTCAGTTTCAACAGGTTTTGGCTCTAATTTTAGTATTAGCTTTTCCAAAAACTCCAAATTGGCATTTGAAAACATCGTGAGTTAATTTTAACAGATTTTGGCTCCAATTCTAATTTAAGTTTCTCTAAAAACTCGAATTTTGCCTTTTTATTCTAAGTAAAGAAAATGTAATTATATTAATAAAATAATTCTAACCTGAATTTCTCTAAAGCTCCAAATTTGCGTTTTTAAACTCTTTGAACCATTTTTAAACTTTTTAAATCAATTTTAATTGATTTTATCGTTAATCCCAATCTGCATTTTTTAAACTACTTTTATTAGGAGTTTGTTTATGTAAACAGGATGATACAAAATTGTACTTCTTGATATGAAATTTAATGATTTCTTTTAATATTCTTTTAATTTTGGCTTCGCCTTTGAAACATCGGAAAGAATATGTAGGTTTGAATGTAACGGTTTTTACATTTTTGCATTAACTTCCTAAGATAAACTCGAAGCTTTTCTTTGACCTCTATCAAAGACCAAAAAGGTGTAAAAATAGATAATTGAATTTTTGTTGAAAAATTTATATGAAACATGAAATATTATTAGAACTCAAAAGCGAGTCTAAAAATAAGAAAAAATCCGCTGAAAAATAATGTTTATGTCAAAATGTGCACTGTCGCTTCATCATACATAAACATCAACTTTTGATCTGAAACTTTTGTTCTAGCTTGTACAGAAGGGGTGATGATAAATAGAGATGGGTCACCTAGTATATAAATTTAGCGCCTTTCTTCCACGTGTCAATTACTTCTAGAAATCAGGGCATTACCTCTAAAATACCACAAGAACTGAATTTTTGTCAAACTCTGAGGATAAATTTTAACCGACAATCCTAAGTTGAATTTCTGGAAAAACTCGAAATTTGCATTTTTAGGCAGAACGAGCTATTTTTTATCGCTTTTGCCATATTTCGAACTGCAAATTTGAATTTTTTGACGCTTCGGGAATTTTTAATCTCTTCTGGTCCTAACCCTATTCTGAGTTTTTTTATAATCTCTATAATTTTTTATAACTCCAAATTTGTATTTTTAGGTGTTTTGAGTTTTTTTAACTGATTTTGGCTTTAATTCAAACCTGAATTTTTTTTCCAGAAACTCCAAATTTGTATTTTTATCTACGACTACTAAGTAAATAGCAAATAACACACGCTCTACTTCGCTAGTAAGGAGCTCCCTACGCACGCTGAACAGTCCACTCGCTACCAATTCGTAATTTTAATGGCGGGTAGCTGTCAAATTGAACTTTCTTCAATTTTCTGATTTGATAACATTTATTTCTAATAGTTTCAAAATGTCTATTCCTATAGCGTCGCAGATAAAGTATAGTACGAAATGCGGATTGTAAAGCATTTATGTACTTATGGAAATACGCACTCGCTGCGCGGCGTCGTGCGCAACTTTTCCATTCGTACGTAATAAGCTTCTTACTACCCTTATTACGTAATATACTATTACATGCTTTGATATACGTTTTTGGCCCTAATCTCAACCTGAGTCTCTCTCAAGTCAAATTTAAGATATTTTGATATATACAAGTTACCGAAAACAAGAGATCAGACGATATGAGTCAGTTTGGCCTGGTTTTGCCCTAAAATTGGTTTTCTCCAAAAACAACCAAAATCTTTATTTTTTGTTTATTTTTCGACGGTTTGAGTCTATTTTAACCGATTTCTACCCTAATACTAACCCAAATTTCGAAAAAAAAATTAAATTTACGTTTGAGTTAATTTTTATCGAATTCTGTCCCCCATTTTGTATACTTATGTCCAGTTGATTGGAGCTATAAAACACATCCTTAAAATAAATGAAACTAGAAAATTGCGTCCCAGGTAGAACGGTTTTGGTGGTCAATTGGCGGATAGGGACTAAAGGCAATTATACTATCAGCAGCAATTATACAGTAATTTCTTCGCTGACGTTTCGTTTAATCTACTTAGACATCTTCAGGGCTACAATGGGGAAGAAAGTTGGAACATTGGTGCAACACACAACTACCATACAAATACACACCTGGAAATTGTACACTACTTGAGTCATAAAAATTGAAAATACCGTGGGCATATCATCTTGTGCCTAGTTCAAATGATATACCCACGGTATTTTCAATTTTTATTACTCGAGTAGTGTACAACAATTTCGAGGTGTGTATTTGTATGGTAGTTATGAAATAGCCACCAATGTTTCAACTTTCTTCCCCATTGCAGCCCTGAAAATATTTAAGTAGATTAAACGAAACGTCGGCGAAGAAATTACTGTATAATTGCTGCCTTTAGTCCCTATCCGTCAATTGACCACCAAAATTCTTAAGATATATCATAGCTTGGGCCCAGTTAATTATGGCCACGTAAACTGATGGTTTCTCCCACTGTGCCGTCGCTCTGCAGTGGAGGGACTGGGGTGGGGGTGCAGCAGACATTATCAAAGGCTATGAGGAAATGGACGAAGTGATCTCCCATGCTACCTGACGATGACTGATTCGGCTGTGGTAGGCTCCGTGGGATTTATTCCCCCGCCGTCGCTCCGCAGTGGAGATAATGAGGTGGGGGGTGCAGGCCACCACTCCTTCAGCTCTATTAGAATGTAAGTAAATTATATGTGTGTTTCTATCTAAATAAAATCAAGATGGCTGGTACCTGTCAAACCGGGCAGCCAATAACTTCGCTAGCCCTGGATCCACGTCGGCCTTAGAGGCCATACGATCCCCAAGTATCAAATTTTTAAGAAGTGTAATAGGAAAGCTGCTAATCGAGTGAGCGACTTAAAATGATTTTCGAAATCCAACAATTTTACCTGTACAATCGAAACGCCTTGAGATAGATTTACGAAGTTATATATTTCTGTGATCTGCTCCTTCAGCTCTATTAGACTATAGGTAAATTCATATGTGTTTCCACAAAAAAAAAAAATCAAGATGGCATCGTATCTGTCAAACCGGGAAGCCAATAACTTCGCTAGCCCTGGTTCCTAGGTCGGTCTTAGAGGACATACATGGGGGCCATACGACCCCCATGTATCACATTTTTAAGAAGTGTAACAGAAAAACTTCTAAATCGAGTGAGGGACTTAAATGATTTCCTTGTACGCATCATTGTGAAATAAAGCTGGTAAATAAGATGTTTAGCAAGTTTAGTTAAAAATTGGATCTTAAATTTTCTCGGATAAAGTATATTATGGTTAGTTTTTGAATGTCCAATGCGAATTATTGTCTGACCAATACCGACAAATCTCCTTATCTAGATATATCTATTAAGGCAACAAGAGCTTTCATCAGAAAATAAAATACGACCCACACAATCCGGCTCCAAATCTATCAGATCCATCATTAATTGAGAAAATTTCATTCTCTTTTGAGAGCTTTTGAAATAAGGGTGTTCCGTAAGGTGTAGTTTAATAACCTTGAATTTACTCCTCATGGACATTTGATTATTGTTGTGTGTAAGAGTAAATTAGGGAAATAGAATTTTTTGTAATTTATTGTTTATCAAGCAAGACATTCAGTAATTTATTATCATCAGTAGAAGTAGCAATACCCGAATGTTCAAAATCATGTCATATTAGTTTTTGACATTTAGTGGTTGAAATTTGGTCTTGTTCAACAGTATTTTAATTAATTTGTTTTCGATTTCTTTTAAAAGTAAAATGATGTCTTCTAGAGGAAAAATGCAGAATGATGCCATTAACATGCTCACGTATGCCTTGTAGCTGAACTGAATAGATGGCAAAAAATAAAATGGGTAAATCCTGAGCCAAATTTAAAACGAAAACTTGTTACACAGACGTGTCCCAAACGGCTTATGTTTCAATCTATAAAATGTTAAAAAAAATTGTTTTCTGTTTTCTTTAACTCCCTTCTTATTTTTGATTGAACAATTTTTTTTAGCACCCTATAGATCGAATTATAAGCATTCTATTGTCTTGAATTTGGCTCATAATTCACCTATTTCAGATGTATAATGTCTCAATTCATTGTTTTCTAAAATAGTCATTATATTCTTACAAGTAGGTACTGACCAACAAACTACTATATTACATCTAGAGAGACCCTTCTGTTTTACAGTTTTGGCAAGCAGGGAGTATCTTAAAAATGACGGCAATATCCGATGGAATTGACGTCACTTGACGTCGAACATCAGTTCATTTGAAGTTGTGAACTGTCAGTTGATATGCTTTGATAATGAAATTACGTAATGGGTACCTTAAAAATGGCGGACCTCCGACAGAAAAATCGGGCCAGTTTTAAGGAAATATCGGCATTTTATAGGGTCAAAGACCGACAGCTGGAACAATGATAATAATACGTATCACATATATTAAATTAAATGTTTAACCTTTCGTATATTTTCAGAATAATTAATCATTTTGTTATACTTTATTATTCTGTTTTTTTTTAAAGAATCTGGATCTGTGTTATTCAAAACAGGGCCCAAATCAGACGATCTCCTGCTGATCCAAATTCGACTGGCTAAGACGTCAGCCAGTCATTGTTGACAACAATTGTGTGGTTGAAACCTCCCATCTCTGTTGCATAAGACATATCTGAACGTTGGAGATCTAATAAAAGTAATAATACGCGGAGTGTTTCATTGAAGAAAATGACAAATGGCATTATTAGTTGATAAACGACACGCCAAAGGAAATTAGTCCCTGTACAGTAGATAGTAATGTTTGCCTTATACAACATATAAAAACTCAGAATGCTGTAACTTCTTTCGTTCAGCTGAAATTGTGGAGTTCAGTCCAGTCAGGCATTCCGGAACATAAACCCCATTCTTATATTCTATGTTGAAACCCATTTTAACCATGAATTTAATAATCATTTATCCACGACCATACTATAATAATCACATTATTCTTGTACATTCTCAAGACTAACGATAATCAGTATTCACTTGTGAATAATGAACTTATGAATACTTAAAATAGGCCATAAAATGAAGTAATTTACCGTCCACCCTCGTAGCATTGAAATGAACATGCGGTGACATGCGTGGGTGACTAGACCGTCATCTATCGACAAGACGCATCAAACGTCGCGCCATTGAATAGCGAAACCAGTCGTGATCGTGGTTTTAAAATTGTAAATTATCTTTGTGGCATCTATAACCTATCATATTTGAGCAAACCCAGAATCTTGGTCGTGGATAAAGTATAGTATTCAACGCGCATTTAATGAGCGTTATTCTCTCGGGCAACTTGTGCCACTCGCTTCGCTCGTGGGCTCAAACGTTACCCTCGAGAATAACGACTCTCATTAAATGCTTGTTGTATAATATACTATTATCCACGACCATACTATAATAATCACATTATTCTTTTACATTCTCAAGATTACTACTAACCATTATTCACAAGTGAATAATGAGTTGTCATGGAAACGAAACATGTCGTGGACAACTGGCAACTCAAAAAGTAAACTACCCTATACGTGAAATGGGTACTTACCCCTGGTTCGTTCAAATAATTATCCTTCTATTAGGATGTATTGAGACAAATGTAGGTTACAGCCTCTGTTCTTTACTAAAAAATGTACTTTTAACTAAAAAATACTTAAATAGGCTTTAAAATGAAGTAATTTACCGTAAACCCTCGTAGCACTGAAATGGACATGCACGGGCGACTAAACTGTCAGCTATGTGACGCCTCAAATTCGGAATGACGTAACCCTATAGTCGTGACATTTTCCATTTGTTTCAGTTTTTAGTTCTTAGTTTGTTAAAATCAAGTTAAAAATATGGATTCGGACACTGAAAATTCAATAAACGGCACTCCACCAGACATTATCGAGTCCGCAAAAGTAGCATCGGTAAATTTACTTCCCGAAAAATCAAGTAATCTGTACATGAGCATTTACAAGACGTTCATGAATTGGAAGCATACAAGAAACATACATTATTTTTCGGAGTCCGTTCTTTTGGTATACTTCAAGGAACTAGCCCAGAAGTATAAGCCAAATTCATTATGGAGCCAATATTCCATGTTGAAAAGTACCTTAACTTTAAATCATAAAGTTAGTATTGAAAATTACACAAAATTGCGCGCCCTTTTATAACGCAAATCGGAAGGATTCCATCCTCCCACCAAAAAAGCAAAGATATTTTCGGCTGAAGACATAAACCGTTTCCTATCGAATGCAAGCGATTTAAAATATCTCTCGACAAAGGTATGTACATTATCTACAAATTTACTTAATATCTACAAGATTTTATTATTTTGTAATGTTCATCGATAGGTGGCCCTTGTAATGGGAATAATGGGAGCCTGCCGAGGTGGTGAGCTTTATTCAATGAGGACTGAAGATATTCAAGATCTTGATAATAAATTGTTAACAACAATTCCAAATACGAAAACAAAAATCGTAAGAAGATTTATCGTGCCAGAAAAAATTCTACCCGCTATGCAAAAAATATATGGATTTGCGTCCGGAAAATGTCAATAACAAGGTATTCTTTTTAAATTACCAGAATGGCAAGTGTACGCGACAAAGAGTTGGAATCAATAAATTTAGTGCAATGGGAAAACAAAATCGCAATGTTCCTGAATGTACGTAACCCCGAAACTTATTCGTCACACAGTTTCCGCAGATCATCAGCAACTCTTCTAGTTGACTCTGGAGGAGATATAACGGCATTAAAAAGACACGGTGGTTGCAATTCAACTAGCGTCGCCGAAAGTTATGCAGATGACTCTTTGGACAATCGAATAGCTACAGCAAAGAAACTTTCTAATTCTGTATTGAAATCATCCTACCCACACTCTCCACCCATTTCTTCTGATCAAGCGCCTCAAGCTTGTACTTCTACCACATCTAACTTTATTTCAAGTAGCAATACCAACTATTGCAATATAGATAACTCCTTTCCGCCCATCAAATTTGTACACTGTTCTAACATAAATGTTAATATTAATATAAATAAATAATAAGTAGTTTAATTTACTAAGTACTGATTTATAATAATGGGTATATGTACTTCATTTTGAATTTGAATTGTTAATTTCCTATCTACTGACATGTACTTTCACAGAATCTCAATTCAAAAACACATTCATAAAATTTATCGAATCCAATTGAATATTTGTGCGGTTATCTGACAATCTTAAATTCCAGGGATTGTCAGAAATTATGGTTATGCTTATTAATAAGATTACGAAGCTGTCTGAACGTTTCTTATATAGGACTTTCTTACTTCTACAGGAATTTGTAAAATCATTTCAATATTTTTGGTTTATACTTACTTTAATTACGTTTTCTCTGTTAAAATACGCATGATTAAGTGTATTATTAGTTCCTCCAGGGCGACTATTCTATGTTGAAAACGCAAATAGAAAGTAACACATGCTATTGTTAACTTTGTTGTGTGATTTAGTGAGGTATCAGTTTGTGCGAATACACCCTGTATATTTATTTTATTATTGTTATGTAGTGACATTGTCAATAAAGATTAATAATTGCTACATAATTAAAAAAAAATCTATAAATTTGACTGGCATTTAAAATTGTGAATTATCTTTTTTGCCCTTATAACGTACAATATTTGAGAAAACCCGGAATGTTCGTCGTGGATAAAGTATACTTGCATTTAATGAGCATTATTCTCTCGGGCAACTTGTGCCACTCGCTTCGCTCGTGGGCTCAAACGTTACCCTCGAGAATAATGACTCTCATTAAATGCTTGTTGTACAATATACTATTTCACACATAACTTTCAGTTATTAAGGTGTTAATATTTTTCCAATTCATGTAATTAGTTCAGGTTAGTATTTCACAAATATATATTACACAAAAATTAACCAGAAAAGATTGGTTTTTGAGTTAATTTTTATAGATTAATGGAATAATTCTAGAGACTTTCTGGTAACTTTTTCCTTAGAATGTATGTCATAATTTTAGCAGGCTAGACAGGACATAGTTTAATACTGCCTCTCTTGATCAGCTGGTTAAAAGCATTTCAAAGAAGTCCCAATTAGTAAAGTGATTGAATTCTTTGACTCGAATTTGGTAATTGATAAATTACCTTCAACCTGAATATAGAGCACTAATCTAATACAAGGTTCAAAGCAAACATTACATGTAAACGCGTGCAATAATTACATCTTTGTCTGGCTTGTGCAGTCGGGGGTGAGCGCACTTCAAAGGGCATTCCTAATTGGCCAACGTCAAAGTTTTGCATAATCTGAAACTGCTGTTGCGGTCTAATTCCTAATTAGGTTACAGACCTTTTACCCTAAATGCCTCATCGAAAGCTCCAACTTTTTCCGAGTAGAGAGTCACCATTTGCCTATTTCTACACTAAAACTACATGATATATTTGGTTATTTCATCTATTATCATACACAATTCAACCGTAAACTTTCAACTCCCAAAACCCGCACTTTACCGGCCATATCTCACACTAGTGTGCATTTAAATTCAGATTTAAAAACTTTTATTATAAAATACAGGTTTAGTTAAATGCCTCCCACGTTTCCCTTTAAAGCAAACTTCCGGTTTTGTAACTTTATTATCTCGAATACATTTGTTTTACTTTTTTTGTGTAAAGTGGTAGCTCAAAGAATCCCAAATTGAAAGATTCTTTCCCCCAAATCTAAGCCCAGAAGGTATAAGATAAGACAGCGACCCTAGTACATAATAAATTTGATTTTATCAATAAAGTAATTTCGGATGGTCCTAATCTTGGGGGCAACAGTTATCGGAAAATGACTGAGGTATACTAGAGGAGGAAATGCTCGATTCGGGATCGATTTATTGTCTCGGGTAGGTAATAAATTATTATCTTCTTCGGCATTGTATTTGAAAATTTAATCAAGAATCGACTGATAAATAATAGGATATTATGAAATGAACATAAAATGCACCTGAAGGAATAAATCTATTATCCGTTTCAGTTCTGACTTGATATGGAGGCTCCAGGATCGTTTCAAACATGTATTACTGACTACTATTCAGCTGGGCAATATGAATTTATATATGTTGGTAGTTTCATTACTGCCCTACAGCCCGCTATAAATGTACAGCAGAACATGTACAGTTCTTGATGGACTCAAGTGAGTTTGTTCTGCTTTTATTTCGCAATTTCTTTTAGCAAGGGCACTGTTAGTCTTCATATTGAATGTATGTGTTCCCAAGTTTATTTCGTCATGCAGCTGGCACTGTGCCTTCATGGCCTCACACTCCAATTCTAGTACCCTACCAATTACTTGAAGGCAGCTTGACCTTTAGGATCCCGCCGGCGAAGAATCGAAAAGTGGTATTAGCTTAACTTGGAGCCGATATCCATGACTAGACTTAGCCTCAACTAATTCGTTCCTGAATTGTTTGCCTAAACGGTAGTTTGGAGTACTACCATCACTTGTTGTGTTTTGCCCTTTTTGAGTATCGGCAGTACAATGACAGCTAATTTTCGATGATTTGGAAAAATTCTATATCTTTATGAGTTATTGATAATATATATGCACTAGTAGCTCAACAATAAGTTCTATTATATACTTAAGTAACACGCTGGATATACCATCATGACCACAACTATACTTATTTTTAAGGCAAGTGACAGTGTTTATTATTTCCTTGTCATCGACAGGTTCCAGCGAAATGATTTCCCGGCAACCCCCCTCAGTGGGTGCTGAAAACGGAATATCAGGCAAGTTATTGAGTAACTCTGACGGGGCGTTAAGTAGAAAATCATTAAATGCATTCGACATTTCTTTATTCTCCTCCTCATTTAATACTTCCTGACCTATTTTTTCAGATTTGTCTAATATTTTGCTCACAGCACCACCTTAGGTATGTTGTTAGAGGACTTAATCTTATCATTGTAATAAGACCTTTTTTTCTCATAGAGTTTACTTTATTTTTGTCTTTATGTAAAGTAACAAGTTGCAATAAATTACATTCAAGTTTTGGAGGTCCGTTCAACCTTGGGTTACTACCCCTTGTTTTTGCTGTATTGAATAGTCGACAAACATTTTTTTCTGATTTTTCAGATAGTTGTGTCACCAGGATTTATATTATTGTGGTAAAAAGGCAGCTGCAGTCTGCTCTCTTCTTTGTTATCAGTTACTTTCGTGGTTGATCAGTTACTTTCGTGGGTTTGTACATTGGCCGCCCTTAGATGTTCTGCGGCCAGCTGCATGCTGATAGGACCACCGAAGGGAACGCGAAGTATGTCCAACAGTGCCTTTGGTCTCCCTTCTCATTTATGTATTGTCACGCCCGACCGTCGGTCCACAGAGATTCGGGTCGAAGCGGCAACGCCGCTAGACTTAACGAGAACCGAGAACAGTCGCCTCCGTTCTCGAAATTACGAGAATGTGTACAGGCCGGGTATATAACCAGCAAACCGCGCGAGATGGGATCGAATAGATAGTGAAGTGTAGTAAAAAAGCGAAATAAGCGGACAAGTGAACAGTGCGAACTATTAGTAGAAGGTAATTGTGTTTTAATCGTGTTGTAATAGTTAAAAGTAAATAAAAGGTTGTAGCAATTGACGATAAATTATTGGAATCCGTATCCCGTAACAATATTTACGGTCTGAGTCAGAGTGCTTCTGGATATTTTCTAGTCAGGTCTCTTATTTGAAGCAAGATTGGTGACATGTAAATATTTTTGTCTATGGACAATGACATAGGATGGGCTATTGCCTTTGTTTTTGATTTTTTAGTCTACATACGATAGATGGTTAAGAAGATACACACATCTCTTATGTTGGTGTCAGTGATACCCCACGTTTCGTGAGGGGTTTCGTTCTAGCGTCCCCTAATACTTGGGTTTAGTTTCTCCTGGTGTTGTTGACCAGTCCTGGGACCGCCTGGGCAGGTAGGCTGTTGCTGTTCACCATCATCATTGAGATCTAAACCGATAACATTTATCTATTGCAGAACTCGAGCAGAAGCTATGAAATATCTGTCCTTATAACGAGAGCTGATTTTTGTTTCCTATTTCAAATGCAAGCAATATTACCTGGTGCTCCCGATGTCGTATTGTGTCGACTTGTGTTTAAGATTCTTCAAGGCTCCGTAAGGGCAACTTCCACACCAGTTTTCCTGAACCTGTTGATCGGTAAAAATGATGGCTTACTTGCCATTTCTACGTTTTTTTTTCAGGTTTAAGGTTTTCTCTGCCATTTTGTCGCTCCCTGGGTTTTGGGGCTTAATGATGAATTTCCCTTTCTTTTGATCTTTCTTTTGAAATTCATTTGACTAGCTACGTCATTTATGCTGCTACGCTCCGAAGCAGGTAGAGTACCCTCAGGTTCCACATCTTTTCTGTCCTTCAGCTTACATCTTCTTTTACTTTTCAGAGGTACGTTAGTAGCCACCTGTGAATTTTATCTGCTCACAAACATTTTGTCTTGAAAAAATATGTCTCGATTAGTTTTGTGAAATTACAATAGAGAAAACAAGCAAAACTCAAAAAGATAAAATTGTTAGATAGACAGCAAAACTTAGTAAATATACCTGAAAACATGCACCTAAAAACAACATGTACAAAAATTAAAAAAACTCTGAGACTTCAGGATCATAACTCTTTTTTGGCGGTTCCTAGGACTTCCAACGATCCTTCGTCGATTTAAAAGACCGTGGTCTGACGAAGGCCCGATTCCACGCGTCAGTTCGCTCTTCTTCAGGCCATGGTAAACCACAAAATAAGTATCTTCCTTTATCTGAGCGCTTTTGATGTTAATCTATTATAGATATCTCTCGTATGTATGCTACAAATTTTTTTGTGTTGTGGTAGATTGGTTGCCCATACAAATCTATGTCTAGCACGCCTAAAGGGCAAGCATCGCTTTCTCAAAACGACCCCATACAGGGGAGAGGTAGCTGTCCTAAACTCTTATCGGTGGGACCGGGGTTTCAACTGCATTTTGAGTTGCAGCCTGTATAAGTCTAAGCTGGTTGGCCGAGAGTGCCTCCTAGAATATCCCTGTAGCCGTTTCCTTGCAACTTGTTTTTGGGCCCAATCCTTGACTCTGGAGAACAGAGTTTTCTCGAGAAGTGACCTCATTAATGCTTGTCTTTGCGGTCTCATTCTTCGGGAGAACTCTACTCTCTAGTTCAAGAATCTGGCACCTGGTGTGCTAAACTCTGAGGATCCTGCTTATTGCTCCTTTCTATCTTGATGAATTTGAATTGTTCTTAGTGTTCGCTCCCGAGAGCGTCGAATGCTTTACTGCTCGATATGGCTTTTGCGAGGAGTATTTAGAAAAGAAATTGCCAGATTTTTTGTTCAACACTGATGTTACTTGGTTGCTCTGGATACCGGCGACCACCGGCTCCTCAGATGCCTGAGGGCAAAGAAAAATCTCCTTGCTTGAGGTGTTTTCCTTTGATTCCTCCAGCTCTTTTTCCATAAGAAATTAGGGAATTCACATTAAGTCCAGCAGTACTGCAGCAAAGTTACTTATACCACGGTTTGAGGACTTCCCTTGATTACACCCTTTGTGACACGGTCTCCCCTGTGACATTAATTTCCAAGCACGGTATCACCTATGATATGAGGAATTGTAGCGACTTACCCTGTGCAGATGCAATGTTTTAGGTTTGATAGAAGAGGCAACTCTCGTAGCATGTGCTTGTTCACCGCAATCTTTAGTCTTCTACTATCGTTAACTCAATGAATCCATGGCTCATGATCCATAGATGCTGTGCAGAAAGCGTGCTCTATTGGAATTCCTTGTCGCCCCTAACAGCACCCGTACTATTTCCTAGAAGAATTTATAATTCTTGATGAAATGTATAGAAGTAGGTAGGTGTGGGAGAGTGTATACTTCGTGCAATTTTCTTTAAAATCCTTTATTGGCGGACCGGTTTCGGCACAAAGGCCATCATCAGTGCCCAAAAATCTGTTGACGAGCATAGTTTTGGCTTTCATTGTTGTTAACTAGCGTATGTAGGTAATACAAGAGTGAAACTTACTCGTCAAAAGATAAGGGAAGCCAAGGGCTAGGCGTCATCGCGCCACGGTACCTCATCAATAATCACAGGCAGTCAATTTACAACTTAGCAATTGGGAACGTGAACAAAACATGAAAAGACACTAACAGACCACACGTAACAGGCACGAAAACTTAAAACATGTTAAAATGTTTAAAACCTTAAAAACTTTCAGGTCCGAGGAGGATTTATGTTGTGTGTTTAAATTAATTAATTTAGAGAACCGTGACCTCCTCTTTGTTGGTGTGTGACCTTTTAACCGCAATTGAAAGTCAAACCTCGTTATTAATTTGAACCTGGCAATACGCTAAAGCGCCATCTGCCGCTCATCGAGTGTAGTGTACCAGAACCAGTAGAATGAGAATGGGAATTTCAGACTCGCAACCACAGATGTCCCCACCCCCGGCAATAAGATACAGACAGGCAACCAGTCATACGGTCTGTCACCGTTGTTTATTGTTGTTTTCCGAGACCGAGAAGAGGCCAAATGCAACTTGTTATTAATTCAGGAGTCTTTTATGCAGGGGTACGTAAGATCTGTTGAGATTCACCCGTACGTTTAGACATTCGAGATTCGCCCTCAACTCCCGGTCAATCTCCCAGTCCTCCTCTATTCAAATTTTTTGAAGTGATGTGATGAAGGATTTTAGAATTTGCCTGGCAATCAAACGTATGATCATGCTCTCATCTTTTGGGAATTACTTGAGAGAGTCATACGTTTGATTGCCAGGCAGATTCTAAAATCCTTCATCACATCACTTCAAAAAGTTTGAATAGACGGAGGACTGGGAGATTGACCGGGAGTGGAGGACGAATCCCGAATGTCTAAACATACGGGTGAATCTCAACAGATCTTACGTACCCCTGCATAAAACACTCCTGAATTAATAACAACAAGTTGCATTTGGCCTCTTCTCGGTCTCGGAAAACAACAATAAACAACGGTGACAGACCGTATGACTGGTTGCCGGTCTGTATCTTATTGCCGGGGGTGGGGACATCTGTGGTTGCGAGTCTGAAATTCCCATCGGACCCATTCTCATTCTACTGGTTCTGACACACTACACTCGATGAGCGGCAGATGGCGCTTTAGTGTATTGCCAGATTCAAATTAATAACGAGGTTGCCTGGCAATCAAACGTATGATCATGCTCTCATCTTTTGGGAATTACTTGAGAGAGTCATACGTTTGATTGCCAGGCAGATTCTAAAATCCTTCATCACGTCACTTCAAAAAATTTGAATAGACGGAGGACTGAGAGATTGACCGGGAGTGGAGGACGAATCCCGAATGTCTAAACATACGGGTGAATCTCAACAGATCTTACGTACCCCTGCATAACACACTCCTGAATTAATAACAACAAGTTGCATTTGGCCTCTTCTCGGTCTCGGAAAACTTAAATTACATATACAATTTTTTTATAGATTAAGTGTGGGTCTTACTAGAAATCTCCTGGCGCCTGTGGGTGGTTTAGCATAAGGGGTTGAGTAGAAAGCGTAATACACCTTTCCACTAAAGGTTTCTTTGGTTATTCCATTGACTGGCCCATCAGGAGTAGTTACTTGTACAACCTGAAAAACTTTTAAGGTAGTTTTTTTTACCCAAGAGGTTTATGTGTCTTAATTCTTAAACTTGATGTAAAAAAGTGATCCTAAAACTTACCTCACAGGTGGCAACCCCAACGAATAACAATCCTACAAGGATTTTAGATTTCATTTCTGGAAGATAAAAAATCAATTTGACTAACCCAAAGAACCACTTAAATAGCGTGATTTCTCAATCTTGAAGTACGTAAAAGACAGATAATTTTATTGTTGTATGTTTAAGTACTTTTAATCAATAATCTTGTTAATGATCTAATCAGTTGGTGACGGGTCGACCCTTTGGGACAGTGGATACAACAATAACAGAAAAAAAAAACAAAAACGCTTGGTGCTCAAAAATTTAATTTACCACTAAAATCATTTACTTTTGGTTGGTTTAACGTATGCAAATACCATTGCACTCTTGACCGGTATAATGATATATAATATTGCTTGCATTGTGAGTAAAAGTTTAAGGATACAGTTTCATCAATTCTCTGGTGTACCGAGACGGGACTGTCAGTCAATCCTGGGAAGACAAGAGCTTGTGCTCTACGCCAAAAGGAGGAACTCTACAGGATTTCGGTCATCCACGCTGTACGCAGAATCTCTGGTGTTAAAGCCTGAGGCAAAATACCTGGGGGTGATCATCATCAGCGGGGTGACCTGGAAAAGTCACGTAAAAAAGGCATGCAATAAGGATACATCACTGACATGGGAACTGCGCGAGGTAGTGGGGTCTAAATTCCCACGTCCTGCACGGGTTCTACACTGCAGTAATCAGACCGAGGATATTCTATTGGTCCGTAGTCTGGTGGCCAGAGATGGACAGGGCCTGCTATGCGTTGAGATTGGCCAGACTGCAGAGAGCAGTCTGCCTAGCCATAATTGGTGCGTTCAGAACAGCACCCGGAGCAACTCTCAATGCCTTATAGGGTCTGCCGGAGCTTCCAATCTGGGTGAAGAGAGAGGCGATGGCTTCCTGCAGGAAGGATGATTGCTGTGACTGATGGAAGGAAACAGCCATGGGAAGTGGTCAAACGCAGGTCGCCAGCCTCATCCAGCGGGACATTCCAACTGTCCTGTCGCACGAGGGGCGCTCTTGCGATTGGTTGACACTAAAACAGCCATTTAGAATAAACATCCCAGCAAAGAAAGAATTAAAAGAAAAACTGCTTCAGCAACCCTTCTTCGAATCAGGTATGGTATACAGACGGATCAAGAATGGCTGATTCACAGCAGGCGAAGGCGTTTGCAATACTCGAAGTGGCCACACGACGAGTGAAATAAGGAGCAGAACAGAACATCTTCATCTACTCCGAAAGTCAGGCGTCCCTGCGAGTCAACTGCAGGAACAGGACGAGTTCAAAGCTCATACAGGACTGCAGCGATGTCCTAGAGTCTCTGGCTCTACGTCACTGGTTCCTGGACCTAGCGGCATTTAAGGGAAACGCCGATGAATCGGCCAAGCGTGGTTCCTAGGTATGCTTTACCGGACCACAGCAATGGCTACTAGCAAGAAACAGGTACGTCTCTCACACTCTGAATGAATCGGCATGGGAGAGTACAAGGATAAACTGGGCACAGTCAGGAATATGTAGGCAGACCAAGGAAATCTACCCTAACTCAAATAGATAAAAGGCCTCTTGGCTACTGGGAAGAAGTTGGCAGTGCCTGGGAGACCTTACAGGAATCCTCACTGGCCACTGCAGGCTAAACAGACACATGTACCTCCAAGGAATGGTTGACCTGTATCTACCCTGCACCCACTGTGGAGCAAGGGGAAGAGTCGTCATACTACTTTCTGGGAATGTGCTATAGGTGGGCGCGATTGCGCCACAGGATACTGGGAGCCGCTTTCCTCCATCGAGAGGAGCTTCCGACTCTGAGATGGACAGGACGAGGACGAGTCGACTTGTGGAAGTCAGCCCCTCAATCTTTACTACTATTACTACTACTTCCTCCAATTCTCTAAAATTATTTGAACTGAAAATATGCACTTTTTTAATAATAACACTGTCCATCGAGAATTTGATGTAAAGAGAATCAGCTTTTTATATTGTTGCCAAACTAGTCAAAAGGGAAATTGCTTGCGTTTTTTGGTCTATTTGATACAAAACTCTCAATGACAAGAATCCAACTATATTCTGTAGCTCTACAGCGTGATTATTGAGCCACAGATAAAGACAGAACATCCCGAGGTGTCAAGAGTGTTTCTCTCTGGTCAAGAGAAATATGCAGAACCTGGCAACACCTGGTTTTGTTTGACGCTTTTCACTGTAATTTGCACAACTTGTAGTCATGAAAAATGAATTTCGAAAACTATAGTGGTACAAAACACTCTTACGAGTAATACTAATATGGTAGAGCAACACCAACCTCTCAAGGTTTATGCACTGCTGGTCACCTGCGATTAGGTTTTCGGTACCTAAAACCTACTTAAGCGGAACTACATTGTTGATTCTCTTAAGAGACCACAGTAGCTATGGAAGTTCACAATAGATGTCGCCATGTTCTGAACATCCCTTTTGCCCGAAACACACTATAACTATTTGACTAATAACGTTATACATAGCGTCTAATAATACCCCTGACTATATTACGTGTGTTTTTAAGCCATAATTGAGCGAGGTAGTCTACTATATCCCTGGGCTTGACCGGAAAATCGTATGGAAATCGTAACAATAAATAACGGTGACAGACCGTATGACTGGTTGCCGGTCTGTATCTTATTGCCTGGGGTGGGGACATCTGTGGTTGCGAGTCTGAAATTCCCATCGGGACCCATTCTCATTCTACTGGTTCTGACACACTACACTCGATGAGCGGCAGATGGCGCTTTAGTGTATTGCCAGATTCAAATTAATAACGAGGTTTGACTTTCAATTGCGGTTAAAAGGTGACACACCAACAAGGAGGAGGTCACGGTTCTCTAAATTAATTAATTTAAACACACAACATAAATCCTCCTCGGACCTAAAAGTTTTTAAGGTTTTAAACATTTTAACATGTTTTAAGTTTTCGTGCCTGTTACGTGTGGTCTGTTAGTGTCTTTTCATGTTTTGTTCACGTTCCCAATTGCTTAGTTTTAAGTTTTAAATTGACTGCCTGTGATTATTGATGAGGTACCGTGGCGTGGCGCGCATCACACGCCTCGCCCTTGGCGTCCCTTCTTTTGACGAGTAAGTTTCACTTTTTTATTACATACGCTAGTTACCAACAATGTAAGTCAAAACTATGCTCGTCAACAGATTTTTGGGCGCTGATGATGGCGTTTGTGCCGAAACCGGTCCGCCAATAAATGATTTTAAAGAAAATTGCACGAAGTATACATTCTCCCACACCTACCTACTTGTTTGTTACCGTGTACACGGAAGATAAATTTGGAAATGTATATAAGCCGAATTTGCAAAAATTCAATAAGATAGCTTACACATACTAAACTAGCATCATCTCATTGAGATGATGTGTAGCAGAGCCACATATATTCATCTCCTACATCGCCCCATTAAGAATTTACCATTAAACAGGTTCACGAATTATGAAAGAAGATTAGCATGACGAAGTAAAGCAAAGACCCCTCAAAACGTTGTTTCCGTTAAGCCCCGCGACACTGTGACTTACGTAATTAAATTACTTGTAAAATGTAAACAACGCTTAAGCGGCTTTGCCAGAAGATGGGCTCTAACTTCATCCAGAGATTGTCACGAGACGAGACCTTCCTTAATTTTCCTCGAAGAATGCAGGACGCGCGTTTAAAGTTTTATTTCTCCTAAAACTCTTAAAGTTTGACATAAACATGCGAAACGGGAATGAGGTTTTGACTTAAATATTGTGTCTTTCTAGCTTTAGGAGTATTACGTTTCGCATTTATATGTATGCGCCCGTCTCCAAGTTTTCATACAAAGAACGTCAGAGTGTTTTTTACAGCCTTAAGAATATATAACAAATTTGATTTTTATCTATTTAAAGAAGTGCTTGGTAAACGGAAAGTTTTAAGGAAGGAAGTATATCGGCTCCGGAGAAAGGCGAAGTTTGAAACTTTGAGATTCAATGTTATTCCAGTGGAAAACAAGCTTACTTAAAGAAGTTACAAAAGTTTCAATCTAAGAAGCTTCTTTATACTTTTTTTGTTTGCAAAGGAATAAAATCATAGTTTTTCTTAAAAAACTTTCTGATAATTAAGAGAGATACTAAAAAAATGCTCTCGGGTGAAGTGAAATAAAACATTTTGTTTTCACTTTTCATTAAGGGGCGTTTAGTTTGAGCGACTTGGCATCAAATGTGATTATGCCTACTCATAAATATGCCTACTCAGGCAAATAAATTAACTTGTGCAAAACAGAGAGCCGTAAGATCGGCCAAAGACCGCAGATATCCCCTATCGGCACCCGGAGTTTACCGAGTTCCATGCAACACGAGGATTACGGAACACAAGAGGAGTTGAAGGCTGGGACAAACACCAAAACCAGCAGCAGCAGAGCACGATCTCTCCGAAGATCACGACATCCTTTTCAACGTGTTGGATATCTTATATCAATCGCAGCGTTTTTATCAGAGACTAACGAGAGAGGCCATTGAGATCTTTAAATACGACAACAATTACAACAGGGAGGAAGAAATTACGTTTCTAAATGCAGAGTGGAAGCTAGTTCTACGACATGCTTCAAGTGCGGGGACACCCCATACATCCACAAAGTAATGGACAGATTTCCTTCGGAAAACACTTTAGATTGTACTTAATTGTTTTATTGAATAAAAAGAGGTATTTTGAAATTTTAAAAAAGAAAACAAAAAAAAATCAAATCAAAAACTCTTTGTGTATCAATATATGGATGTAAACTTAAAATACAAGATGAACAGACTAGGGATTAAGCATTGAAGAAGGAAAAGGAGGCAGGGAAAACAAAAGGTAGAAAAAAAAGCATGACAAAATAAAGGAGAAATAAAAACAGAAAAACAGACTAAGACTAGAAGACCTAAATATTAAGTAAGAGACAGACTATTTAAAATCATTACAACAGGAAAAGGTTTGGAATTTAGGATTACGACCAAGGCGCTAAAGAGAGTAAAAAGGCACCTAAAAGAATTTTTCTCGTCACTTATAAGCATATAAACGTCACAAATAAAATTTCAATAAACACTCAGATTTCTACACTTGGTTTATAGAATGTCCCTACTTAGACTTGTAATTGATGTTCACAACTCTGCACAATATAGGGCTAAAATATGCAGCAAAACGGTTATAAGTCGGAACAAAGAAGGGAAAATTTTGGTACATAAATTAACACTGTATTCGGCGTTGATGCCCATTTTTTCTCTTTTTTTGAAGGTAATTGGGTTTTTGCCGAATCAACAGTACTTAAAAAAACATATCTCTGTCATCAAAAAACTTATTAATTTGACGTATATTTTGTTCTCTCGAGATAGTTAATTTGTCATGTCATGTCAGGAAATGAAGAAATCATAACTGGTCTCTTTGATACTCTCAAACGAGGCAATAAAATTAGTCCTTTTTCGCTGTTAAAAAATAAGAGAATAATATGGTTAAAGCTGGCGGTAGTTTTAGGTCACTTATTTTTTACCTCGGGGATATTATTTTTATTTCACGGTAGATGCACTTTCTTTATTAAGATTTCTTATGCCATTATAAACCGGTAGTGTTTTTCTCAAGTGTTTTATCATTCGCCCTGAAAAATCGTCTGGCAGCCACGTAGAACGCTGAAACGCTCTAACAAATGCGGGCAATCAGCAAATCCTCCTGGCGCGTTTCTTTAACGTGGCAATATTATTCAAAAACTAAATTTAACGGAAACCCCTGACCTGTATGAAGAAGGATTTATAACCAGGATATTACACACCTTTAACCTTAGAGGTAAAATTCCTATTATTTCTCTTTAAGTCATTGGTGAAAACAATTTTCTCTGTGAAACGTGAGGAGAGACGTTTCCTAGTGAAAAATGTCAGGGCTTTTTGTCTTAGCCGGAAATCCCCCAGGCCAACAGTCACTTTCTGCCATCGCATTCTGGCGAATGATTCAAAAGGCATCATTGTTATTTATACGATCTTTTGGGGATGCGGAGGGTGGCGTAGGGGTTATCGACCGTCTTTGCGACGCTCCAGACCTCGAATGATCGCAATAATTTCATCAAGTGGCGCCAGACAGTCGGATGCTGAGAGTGACTGGGGGTGACTAAAGTTTGGAGAGAGTGCCATTGCAAAGGGCGTCTCTACAAAAAATATTCTAGAGATTATTGACTGTTCAAGTATCTTTATCACTATTTACTTGTATTTTTTAGGAAAACCTGATTTCTCAATAATATATTATTTAACTGTTTTGTGCTTTGCTACTATGTTTCGATCCAAATGGTGTAAAGACCTTCTTCTACGCCTATGGCTCCTATTGTCATTTGTTTATAGAGCAATTCAACAGAGTGCATCCCCAACAACGCGTACGCGACGCATAAAAGTGTTTGTAAATGATTTTCGCGGAAAATGAAACGACCCGAGTGTGACAAAGGGACGCCGAAATAATTTTTATGAATCATAGTTATGTCAGTTTTTATGAGTTTGGAATTGTCACTCTGTGATATATTATGTATAATGTAAATTTTGAGAGTTGGACTGGACACCGGATTTAATTTTTTTTTGAAAAAAAGATGTTTTATTTCCTACTGTATTGCAATAGAAGGCGTGTTCGTTTGAAAACATCTTCTAGTAGGCGGTAAAATGTCAAAAAAAATGATAAAGGAACAAAAGTCTTTAAATTACTTTAATTATAGTAGTTTTCAGGAAGATATTCATCTAGCCACCCATGACATTGTAAACGCACCTTTTAAAAACAATTGAAAAGTTACCAGAGAAGTTACTAAATTGGAGGTTGGTGCGAAGCGAGCTTGACAAACGCATTTGTCAAGTTTTAACCTCAAATTTTGTAATTTTCCAACAATACTACTTTATTTCTCAAATTTTGCTCAAATCCAATTATTATTCTGCATTTGTAATGTAGGAAAAGTAAACTAGCTTAATAAACGACTAACTACCACCCAGAACTATTAACACAATTCATCGCATGACCCAGAAAACTCATCTGCAACCTCCAACTTCTGCAAAATAAGATGCCAGAGTAGAGTTACAAATACAAAAATTGAGACATCAAAACCACATTCATTTTGTTGATTGTGTGATGATCCGTGATGAAAGTCCCAGTGGCCTTTTCATATATCTAGGTACCTATATGCCACATGCCATCCATAATTATGAGCACTTTGGATCTTGAGCTAATATTAGTGAAGATTACCCCCCATGATAAAGAAAAGAATATTTTGATGAATTTACTGTTATATCATTTCAGTTGTCATTTGGGTAAAGCTCCATTGTTAGATCAAAATTGACCGTTTCATTCATTTGTAGGTATTTAGAGAAGTGTATTTTTGATTTTTTAAATATATATGATTTTACATTATAAATGAATTATACTAAAAGAAGTTTTGCCTAATTGAGCATTTAATTTCTTAAACTACCTAAATATCAAGAAACTAAAATGTTTGTGTGGTGATTTGGTAATTGTCTGATTTAATATTAGGTTTGTTCCAACATGCTAGAGAACCATTGCAGAACATTTAAAAAATCATTTTGTTCAACTCATCGGCAAACATTTCAAATTGAAATGAGGAACCATCTTGACATGGTTGCAGAACCACTCTGGACAAGCACATTGTTTGTTTCAATTTCGATATCATATTAGTAAGTTGTCAAGAATGATAGACCCTTCTGGACTGGTTTCTTGGTGGAACTTATTTTCAACTAAAGAGAGCTACAGTTCTTTTACATTTCATCTTTTTCAAACTCAGTTGAAAATGTTTTGACTGATAATAGTTACGTATATGCATAGAATTTGAAGTAACTTTTAGAAACAAGTAAAGGCTATTTATTAGTTTGAAATTAGGAACCCCTTGGCAAATAACTTACTAGTGCTGGAATAAAAATGCTATTGAAGTTGGAAGAACTTTTTATTTTATATACAAAGCAAAACAAGTGTAATGTGTTTAATGGAAAAACTTATTAAGTTGGCTGTGAATTGTCAGGAGACAAGAATGCTGGAGTAATAAAGTACCAGCTACTTTCATTGTTCTATCCTATATTCTATGAAAACTTCACAACCAACCTCTGTCCACATTTTGGAAAATATTTAAAATATTAGAACTCACACATTGGTAGTTTATACTGATTACAATATAGTATACTTAAATAGTTTATATCTGACATTAGGACTTTACCTTCCACTATAGGATGTCTACCATAACATGATTTCGGAAGTGTGTAGGGCAGGTCAAGGTTACCTAGTTGCTTGTATAAATTTTTTTCTCAATTTCTAGGACATATCTTGGGCTTAAAAGATGCATTTGAGCGTTTGTTGATTTGGATACAAACTTTCAAGCTAACTTGTATATTGTTTTGGAATTTTTAGTGAAATGAGTTATGAGGTAGAACCATGACATGACATACAATAAAAGATTTCTGTTTGGTTTCTGTTTAAATCTCAAGTATAATTAAAAATTATATTTGCAGAAGAAAATAATTACATACACATGCCGCTAGCTTTCTTCTAAGAATTGAATATCCACATCAAAGGCACACTAAGGGTCGTCGTGTGTACATTATACAAGACACGTAAAATTTATGGTGGTTCAAATATTAGAATCCAGGATGTAAACTTCAAGAGGCTCCTTTTGAGGCTCAGTCCTTAGCAATCACATTTGCAAAAAATGAATATACCGAACATGATATACAGGAGTATGATAATATATAAAAACTTAGTTTTATTTTGACAAATGTTAATTGCATCCTTCGGAGAGATTAACACTTACATAATTAGCACTCTGTATAACTGAGAACACAACGGTCACTCTCAAATTGGATCCCACACAATCCCGTAACAGAACATTTAAATTTATAAACAGAAACACACATATTTTTTGTTCAGGTTAGTCCGTTCGTCCTTCCTTTGGCATATTCATGGATAATTGAGATGGTCAAACGATCATTCTTCATTTATCTTGGATATTGCAAAATCATTCAGTAGCACCTTGATGATGTGACTTGAATACTGGACACTGGCCAATTCTTTTTTCTTTGGTTTTATTATTGTCTGCAAGTGGCATTTTCCATTTCCCAAGCATCAAGCACTTTCCTTACAGTCTTCAAACAAAGTCGTCTATATCAAACAATCAATAACAAACAATCCATGCAGCTGCAGCTCTGTTACTGGAGTTAAGGAAATTGCGAGGAAAATGGTTAAAAAATAGCTTCATTCTCCAAGGGATCAAATCCATGGTAGGTCCTAGGTTTATTCCAATTTCTGCTTTCACTATATGAGTTGATGAGTAGAAAAGTAGTAATATAAACATAAAGGAGTGATGATAATAGGCAGTTTAGTTATTTGATAATTGCTCACGAAAATTGGAATAAGAAAAAAAGAAATATGAGAAATACATTCACAATATTTACAAAGATACTTTCAAGGAATCGAGGGACGTTACGACGTAATATTATGCTCTCTTTCTCAAAATACCTGCAGAAAACAAGGATACAACCTAAGCGTCATGCCATTTCTTAAATTTTAGCGGAATGTCATAGATACCAAAAGAAAATAAGAATTTCCCCAGATATCAGTTGAAACATTTTTGGAAGAAGGGCTGCCACTACAAAACCGATATTTCCATGGCTGGCTAGATGAATATCTTCCTGAAAACGACTATATATCATCCTTTTCTGTCAAAAACTCATAGCTTTCTAGATGTCACTTTCCTAATGAATACCACGTACTTTATTACGTTGACGTTTTCAGTCCGCGAAATGATACATTACTAGTCCTAGGTAAATAAGTCATTTTTTTCGGAATGAAATTTAAATTTCATAAAGTGCGAAAAAAGACAAGGCTTATTTTTAACAAATATTTTATTTATGACATTATCTTCTATATATTCCGTGTTCATTATTAAACATCATGTAGAAAAACTATACATATTTGGCAGAAAAAAATGACATATTCAAAGTAAATGGACTGTAACGAACTTGCTATTTTAATTGTGTTCAAAAGCTTTCGAATAATTGGGAACTCACCTCAATATGTCAAATAAATGTAACCCAGGCTTAACACGTTGTTGCTAAGGTGTCTATCCAAGGAGTTGTTTATCCTAAAATAGATATAAAAACACGCATTTACCCCATTCACGGCAGTCAGTTGCCCACATCCTGGGAAGAACACCTTCTCCTAGGCCAGATCTAATACCTGAACCTGATCTCCTATTCCGATCCTAAGAGTAAGTTACAGGTTAAAGGAGCAAATTAACTTACTTTATAGTTGAGGTTAACTAAATCGGGTGGAGCATTTCGCCTGGTAGACATAACTCGGTCGTCTCTTTCTTTCGCATTAAACTAGTTCATTTTTTTTACCTCGTTGAAGCATTTCACTAGGAACTTTGGTTTAAATCTTATAGAAGAAAGAGACAGCTAGCTGGGAATCGTGACCATAACCCCCTTTACATTTTCGTCTCCAAATTGATCCGAATATCCTTACCCGTCATTTCCGATTCCGAGGTATCAAGTATAGTTTATTGTGCATTGGGTATATGATTTTGTTTGTAAATATCGTTACAACGTATTAGTATTTATAAATATAAAGACCGTTTCACAACTTGTTTGTGTGGCTTCTGGGTGAAAGGCATAGATTACCCAAATAGATGTAAGTGTCAAAGTCAATCAACTGAAGTAACGATTATGACAGGCCAAATTTTGCTCCCAAACCAAAGCTGCCACAGCTGACAAGTGACACAGCGCATTCGCATTGCATTTCCATTAGCGATCAACTTAATCATTTACCCACCCGAATCGTAACAATTATCCATACATAGGTTTTTTTTTATCCACAGGTAATGTCTACTATATCAATTAAATATTTATCTAGTAGACTGTGTGAATATTACATAATTTTCCAGCCAGCTAGATGAATATCAATTTGAAATGGCATTAATTTTAAAAACCACTTACTTACCTGCTCTATTAAAAGAATAAACTATTATGTACGACAACCCTTTATTAAAACATTAAAATACACGAACATTGAGGCCTTATTATATACAACTTACGTTTTTATATAACTTAAAAGGGAAAAAAGATCTATTTAAATTGTATTATCACATAAACATCTAAAAATAACACCTTCTAAAATTATTCTCTGTGTCCGACTGAATTATCAGGAACAAAGTGTTTTCTTTTTGGGCTTTTCTAAAAAAAGAAACATACACATTAAGAAGAAATGAATATAAAATATTGTGATTTTGTGATACTAATAGTTTTACCCCCCTAACACTTGACTTGGTAGTTACACAATGTTTTTCCATATTGCAAAAAATTAAATGAATAGATGTTGTTCAATGTTATCAATTTTCTGTAATGAAAGTTCAGCCATTTATTGGAGAATATTGGGGAGAGCTTTGCTTTCGCCCAAGATGCTGTAGACATATCGAAAAATCTATTGAGTGCGTCAGATTCAAATTTTGAGGAATGATTTTTATTATCAAACTTAAACTTCACAGTAAAATGTTCCATTTAGGGCCATTTGCACATCTTCCCCAAAATGTTGATCTAAGGTGGAACTTAAAATGTCCCATATAAAATGCATTGATGTCACTCGATCTGTCACTTACCAAATGTTTTAAGAAAAGGTGTGCAAATGACCCTTAACTATGTTTATACCAAGCAAATTTAGGTTAACCTAAAGTTAAGGACCCCTAAACCATAGTTATAAACATGAGTAACCATGTTAAGGCCTTAAGGGGGCCAATAAAAGAAGCCTTAACTAGATGCACTTAAAAATTGCTTGGTGCAAATGGCCCATGATGCATTATTCTTAAGTAACATAAAGGACACAGACACAATTAAAAACTTAAGCAATAGGTTTTATGTTTTAAGGGTTTTCTTAAACTGATAGGCCAAAATATTGTACTTGACCAACTGAATGAGGAAAAATGCATAAAACTTATTACTTAAGTTTTTAATTCTGTCTATGCCCTTAGTTAACAAGAAGTTGTGTCAAAAAATTGTGACTTTTTGTTATGATGGATTCATCAAGAAAAGATAAAATTATTTGAAATAATTTGTCTATCCAGATTACAAGTAGTCGGTCAATTTTTTTAAAAGTTTAAGTAATAACAAATAAAGATATGTTGGTCCTTAAGTTAATGTAGAAGTAAAGTGTTCTACAGCCATTAAGATTCACTTTTACATCTCAAGGGTAAATTTAAAGTAAAGTAAAGTTAAACGAAAGAAAATTTAAGTATTAGACAAGTCAACAACACATGCGAGTATAGCCCATGGTGAGATATGGTTTAACAAAATTCAGATTCTGCACCTCCAGAGCTGTACAAGGGTGCAGACTCAAACAAGGTAGCGAGACTCAAAACTCTTTAGGGGGATTGAA
Source organism: Taphrorychus bicolor (assembly GCA_951812265.1). Lineage (NCBI taxonomy): Eukaryota > Metazoa > Arthropoda > Insecta > Coleoptera > Curculionidae > Taphrorychus > Taphrorychus bicolor. Next base: position 24,208,387 of record OX638297.1, on the reverse strand, counting down.
ATCTTCATCAGTCAGGAGCTCCACTTTAAAAACTCTACACATTCAGCGTCAAACTGCTGGCGATAAACAAAATTATATCAAGTCCTTCCTTGCAGAAAGTCCCATGGACATATTGTGCATAATGGAACATTGGATGAGAAAAATAGGCATTGTATAGCTGTTGGGCCATATGATGACTGCTCACTACTGCTGTAATAACATTGGTAATAAAGTAATAAAGTAAACTGAGGAAGAAACGATGTAATATTTTCGAAATTGACATTGAAGTGTGGCCTTTTAAAAATTTAACAAAGGAGAAACAGAAATTAGACATTTAACAGAAGTCCATTTACTTTGGGCATGTTTGTACTGTTTCCAAACCTGGTTAACCACCTGGTAAATAACTGATTTGACATTTGATATACGAAGGTTTTGATAACAAAATTAATGATCATCACTACCATCAGTGACCAGCTGTCATACAATATTAAAGAAAGAGAAAGAAAACGGGATACAAGGTTCTCTTTTCAGCAACAAATGGTTTACTCTTGGGTTTACTATTTTTACATTTGAGACCTGATACCTAATAAACCATGAAAAACAATCCAAATTTCATAAACAGTTAAAAAAAAACACACAATGTTGACAGGTTAACTGAGAAAACCGAAGACTGATGTTTGGTAGCTTCAGAGACACTCTTGGCGTACCATTTTCAGAAGCACCATTCCATGTATAACTGGTTTTTCAGGATTCACAGGATTATCATAAATAACAGAACACCTAATCATAACCGAGGTTGCAAATGGTAAACCTGTTTTGATTAGCGTCTGATTTTGCTGAATTAGCGTTTTGATGAACGTACGTCATAATTTTCTGTAAAAATTTCAAAGCTTGCTAGATGAAGTTTTATTTTGAACACCCCATACATGTGGGAACAATTTTGAAGAGTAGGAAATTTTTTTGTTTTTTAATAAAATTTGCCCCTGTACTTGAGGTTGGGACACAAAAAAGAGGTTTCCTACTTATGTACCTAAACATATTTGACCTTTGTTATCTTTAATTAAGACAAACTGATTTTTTTGCAAATTTTATAGTATTTGAAGTCATGTATAATAGGATTACTTTCATATTTCATTACCTATATGCAATTATGACATGATTTTTAATAGCAATTTTGATTAGAAAAATGAGAGTTGCACTGAGACAACAACAGTGCACTTCCTGTCTCTTCAAATAATAGCCCCAGTACATTCTCATTAAAACATGAGATTGCACTAGGATCAAACTAAAAAAAAAATAGCTACTATATTTCATGCTGACAATGTTGCACTGTGCAAAACTCACTGCATCACTTTTCCAATAAAACATACCAAACTGCACAAATGTTACCAATCATCAGACATAAAAATTGCTCTAGTTTTGCAATAGGGTCTCGAATAATTCAAAAAGCTTAAATCTATAATAGCTGTGGCTGTTATAGTTATGTACTGAATATAGGAAGTCATCTTTATGTTCTATAATTGTAATTATTTAAAAGAGACTCTGCCCAAGTCTTAAAAAAAAATATAGGGAGAAAATACAGCTGCCTCCTAGTTAACTCTTGGGGTAGAGGTAACTCACATTTATTAAACAGCATATTGGAGTAATATACTTTGCCTTATACATGTAAAGCCTAATGAAGAAGACAACTTATTATAGAGACAGAGTCAGGGACAAAGTTATAGCAAATTTAAATTTCCACATTTGCATTCAAACTGTGGACCTTTTTTCATGCATCTTTTTAATAACTTTATAGACTATAGACGCAGCCTACCACAAAAAAAGCATTCTTTTTTTTTTTTAGTTAGTTCTCTATGCATGTATAATGTGTACCTACTACTAGGAAAGTAACCAAATTCTCCGACAAACTGCATGGAAAGTAAGTAGAAATTTCTATTATTATGTGATAAAGTTGCAGTTACTAAAACAAAAAAAAAGCATCTATTGTACTTTAATCTTGTCTATGGACTTTTGCGAACAGTCCAACCCTTTGAGAAACAGCAGGACAGAGACAACCAAATTTTAAAGTGGACTATTCTGTTTGCTATTGACTTATCAATCCATGTTAATTATAGCTTTGCAGTCCCTTCTTGCTTGCATAGAAGTAGTTCTTTGAATCACAATCACCAATACCTACACAAAACAAAACTGTTTTTCAAATTACAATTATGCATAATATTATGCATGAGATTAGCTTTAGTGGATACTGCTTCAAGCCTACTTACTGGACTACTACACTGGACATTGTTTTGACGTTTTTTAATTCTTAAGGAGGATCTGGGTTACTGTGGCGGGATCCCCCGCCAAATTTGATTTTTGTGCCTTGTTAAAATCAATGTTTCAATCAACCAAGTAACGGCTTCGCTTAGGGCCCCTTAGAGGCTGTATAGCGGGCCCCCGCCGTCGCGGGGCTCGGCGGTATGGTTGATAAGCCACTGCCTCTGCCCCTCTTATTTTCTAGGTAGGAACATCGCCATTACCACATACCATTAATGTTGCACCTATGGGACTTTTGTTGGCGGGAGGTGAAAGGGGACATTAAGAAGAGCAAAAAACAGTTGGATTCACTATAATCGGTGCGCTCGTTTTAAAGTTACAAGCGGTCAAACTTGAAAATTGAGAAGAAAGTCGTACTACCCCCCCCCTTAGACAAATTAAAGAAAATTTATATATATATTATAATATATATATTTTTTTTTAGCTGTTTTTGATTGGAAGGTACGTCTGCAATTCCCTAAGAATGTAACAAACTCAATTCGAATGAAATTAATGCTTGAAGTAGTTTTTTTTTTAATTTGCCATAAACACGATTAAGAACCTTTTGACGAATTGCAACTTTTTTAATTTAACCTAATTTTTCGTTTTTATTTAGTTTTAAGGCCTTTTTTGCCTCACACTCCTTCTTAGCCTTGTTCTGCATTTTTAACGCATTTACCTTTTCTCTATATTGTTCTTTTCCAAGTTCTTATTATTTTTCCTTTTTTGGTTTTTCATAAATTTTTTCACCGTTTACATATCTATTGTTTTATATTTATTCATCAAGCTCCACTTCTTTTAATTCTTACACTGCTTTTGACCTGCTTTGTTCTTTGTATGATTAATTTGTATTGTTTCTAATCCGCGATATTTTCCATATTTATAAGACATTTGCTTCATTTAATATTTTTAATAGTTATTTTACGTTTTCTATAATTTGAAGACATTTTATTGAATCATTTTTCAGCCACTTTCCTTTTGATATTTTTTTATTACTTCAACCCATTTTCTTTTCCCAATTACATTCTGTAATATTTTCTGTTTTTTATAATTGTGGGTCAATTGCTCCCCTTTTTAATTCCTGTATCTTTGATCATTTTGTCTCATAATAATTTTTCTGCCAACAAAGTTCTCTTCTTCGTTTTTGTTTTTTTTTTATTAAATTTCTTCTCTCTAGTTGGTTTACGTCTATTCTTCCATTCGCAAAATTTTTACTCCTTTCTATTTTAGATCATTCACTATTTTTTCTAATACTTCTTACTTTGTTTGTCAAAACATGTACGATGACTTCAATGTTCCCAAAAAAGTCCGAGAAGTAACAGGGAAATGCCATGAAAACAACTATAAAGCTTTGGTCAACGAAGCAGCAGAAATCATCATAGACTCTGAGAAAAAGAAGGATACCTGGAAAACATATCTGGAGAATCTGTTTCATGAAATACGCAAAGAACAAGAGCCAATTTTAGGAGAAGGACCCTGAAATTCTGTTTGACGAGGTGAGAGCCGCCATTTCGGAAATAAAGCCACGGAGAGCAGCTGCTCTGGACCAAATACAGACTGAATTACTAAAATTACTGAACGAAGATAGAATCAAATGGCTGACTTAATATTTAACAACATTTACTTAACAGGAGAAATTCCAACGGATTCGTTGAAGTCAAAATTCGTCACACTTCCCAAAAAAGCAAGTGCGAAAATCTGTGGTGATTTTAGAACAATAAGTTTGATGAGTCATCTCTTAAAACTATTTCACAAGATAATACGCAAAATAATATATAGACTTTGTGAAGAATAGATCGCACCGAATCAGTTTGGGTTTGTGAACACCGTCGGTACAAGAGAGGTCCTATTGGGTGTTCAAGTATTGTTTCAAAGATGTAGAGATGTCAGTTGTGATGTGCGTGCTCGCTTAATCGATTATCAGAAAGCGTTTGACCGAGTCCAACATGATAAAATGGTCGACATACTGAAGAAAATAGGAATGAGTTAAAAAGATTTAAACATAATTATAAACTTGTATTGGAACCAGATGGAAATTTTAAGAATAACCTCACACAGAACCAATAAAAATACTGCGAGGAGTGAGGCAGAGCTGTATTTTGTCCCCTATCTTATTTAACGTGTACTCCGAATAAATCTTTCGAGATGCACTCGACAACATTGAAGAAGGAATTACCATAATTCCACTAAACTTGATAATATAAGATATACAGATGATACCATCATGTCTTGCAGAGAGTCTTCAAGGGTTACAAGAGTTGATGGATAGGGTGACCAGAATCAGCGCACAGTACGGGTTGGAAATGAACATAAACAAAACAAAACTCTTTATGGTAAGTAGGAAAAATATCACAGAGGACAATATATACATCAATCACAGTAGAATACAAAGAGTAAAGCAGTACAGGTACTTGGGGACTATCATTATCGACAACTGGGACAACTCACAAGAAATACGATGTCGCATCTAGAAGGCCCGTCAGTGATTATTAAAATGAGCTCGCTCTTTAAAAGTCCTAATATGTCGTTGGACATGAAGGTCAGATTCTTGCGTCTTCTCGGTCCTTCTGCATGGCGTAGAAATCTGGACCCTGAAAACACCAAAAGAACTGAGGCATTCGAACTTTGGCTGTACAGGAGAATACCGAAAATATCTTGAATTCAAACAATTACCAACACAGACGTAATGCGACGAATGAATAAAGAACCAGAACTGCTAGATACCGTAAAGCGTCGGAACATTCAGTATTTCGGTCACATAATGAAGAACCCAGATAGATACGGGCTATTACAACAAATCTTCCAAGATTATCATCAGAAGTGCACCGGGCCGAAGGAGAATATCTTGGTTGGCAAATCTAAGAACGTAGTTTGACAAATCATTAGAAGATTTTTCCGAATCGCCAACAATCAAGTAGGAATAGCCATGCTGAAAGCCAACATCTGGAACGGATAGGCACTTGTAGAAGAAGTTATCGCTCGATTTAATGAAACTAGTAAATTGATGGTCTAGACTGATTTAGGTCTGTGTCAGTTCAGAAACTGAAAATTGAGTCAAAAATAGAATATTATACTGTAACGGTTAAAAACTGTCCCTAGAATAAGTCTTGCAAATGCGGATATTTGTCGTTTATTTGGGGCTGAAACGTTTGGTGTTCTGCCCGAGCGTAAAGATTGGAGATTGTTTATTTACCTTTTTTTGCTAACCTGTGGAAGCTGGATAGGGTTCGCGTTTTGTCTTGTCAGGGCTCTCAGGACTGTACTGGCAGATAATTGCGCCCATTTTTCTTGCCTTTGTTTCAATTTCAATAGGATAGGCCACAGATTTCATTAAGTTTAAAAAATTATAACCCCAAAACTTGGAAAAAACAAACAAACAAACAAACTGTCTTATTTCAAGTGTCGGGTTTGTTGACTGATTTGTTGACGGATTGGCAATAAGTTAATTGTGTAGATATGGAGGTGACTGCATATCAGCCTAAGTGCTTCCGCTTCTTGGCCGGAAGTCCGCCATGTTTGAGGGGACTTTGCTAATTCTCTGCTTGCACCTAATAGCCCGTTGTTAGCTGGTCGTAAGTCAAACGTTATTTTATGATAATGTTGCGAACTCAGGGTTCAAAAATTCCAGTGGTACGATTTAACACGAAAACACTATTTATTTATTCCACAAATACACTCGACTACTAAATAACTCAGTACTTAACACTTTATAGCCTTCTATTATCGCTTCGTAACTTTATCTTACTTATAGCTCGATTAAAATACGACTACTACTTAACCGCCGCTCTATGCGCCTTTTATATACAATCCTAAAATTACAGAAAAACCTAGAAAGTTCTTTATAAGAATTCTTGAATAATCTCACATAAAAAAAACGGATGTAAACAACTGCCTTCTAGATTAAGCCAGCCGAGCAATAAATCACTCGTGTCAGCCGTGACGCAGCGCGGATAGGTCGCGAAGCTCCACCAACCAACACGCTCCCATGCGTTGCCCCGCCTCCCATGCGGCGTTGCTGCGAATCGTAACATTGCCCTCCTCCTAAGGCTGTTCGTCCCGAACAGATAGAGTTCCATGGTATCGTGCTAATCGATCCAAATGAACGACCTTCACCTTTGACCTAGGGGTCCGCTGGATCCTATACACCACATCATTAATCTTCTTTATAATTGTATAAGGTCCTTCCCAATTTTGGCTAAGCTTGGGCGACTTCCCCACCTTTCGCCTCGGATTGTATAACCACACCAAATCACCATCCTGGAAGCCGCGGGAGTTAGCTAGTAAGTCATATCTTGTTTTGGCTCGATCACTGGATATCCGCAGTTTATTCCTGACTTGTTCATGAACCTTGTCCAGCCTCTCCTTAAGCTCCTCCACAAAATTCTCAGAGTTGAGTGAGTCTTTTTCTGGTGTTCCATACATCAAATCTGCAGGAAGCCTCATTTCCCTTCCGAACATCACTTTCGCCGGAGTATAACCAGTGGCTTCATGCGTAGAGCTTCGGTATGCCATCAACATGAGAGGTAGATGTTGGTCCCAATCACGCTGATGATCTGCCACCATTTTAGACAGGTAATGTTCCATGGTCCGATTAAACCTCTCTACCATCCCATCCGACTGTGGATGCAAATGAGTTGTCCTGGTCTTGCGAATTCCGAGAAGTTCCATGACCTTCTGGAAAACAGCCGATTCAAAATTTCGGCCCTGATCAGAATGAAGTTCGAGAGGGACCCCAAATCTGCAGAACATTTCATTTACTAGCACCGTTGCCACAGTCGTTGCTTCTTGATTAGGTAGGGCGTATGCTTCAGGCCATTTAGTGAAGTAATCCATGGCGACCAAGATGTATTTGTTGCCCGACTCAGTCTGAGGAAATGGTCCCGCGATATCAATTGCTACCCTCTCGAATGGAGCACCTACAGTGTACTGCACCATTCGGCCGCGTGATCTTGTTCGAGGTCCTTTTGTGGCACAACAAACTTCGCACTTGCGGCACCAAGATTCGACGTCTTCATGATAATTCACCCAGTAGAACCGCTCTTTAATTTTGGCCAAGGCTTTATTGACCCCAAAATGACCTCCACTTGTTCCGTTGTGCATTTCCTGTAGTACATCTGATTTTCTGCTATCAGGAACAACCAACTGACTGACTACGGACTTGCCATCCGGACTCTCCCACGCTCTCTTCAGTAGTCCATTTTCTATTTTAAGAGAGTGCCACTGGGCCCATAGCGCCTTCAGGTTTGGACTTTTACCAGCGATTTCTTGCCATTCTGGTCTCTTGTCGTCAGTCTTTGCAGAGAGGATGGGTCCAATATCTAGATCGTTCATTTGTTCTTCTCGAAGCGTCTGTGTGGTCCAGCCATCGTTTATTTCTACCGACGTTCTCCTTACAGAAGGAAGTCCCTCACGCTGCTCAGTTCTTTGACAATGCCGACAATCCACTTTACACGGCCGCCTAGACAATGCATCCGCATTTCCGTGAGACCTCCCTGGTCGATGCTCAATTTGGAAATCGTACTGCTGCAAGCGCTCGATCCATCTGGCTATTTGGCCTTCAGGGTTTTTCATCTGTAATAGCCATTTCAAGGCTCCATGGTCAGTTCTAATCAGGAACCTTTTTCCATATAAGTAGCGATGGTAATGTTCGACTGCTTTAACGATGGCCAACAGTTCCTTTCTAGTGACGCAATAGTTTCGTTCTGGCTTACTTAAAGTCTTACTGTAGTACTCAATGACCTTCTCTTGCCCATTTTGTCTTTGAGAGAGTACTGCACCTAGACCACAGTTACTTGCATCCGTGTCCAAAATAAAGAGTCCGTCTTTTATAGGGTAAGCCAAGATTGGACTAGAACAGAGGGCAGCTTTAAGCCTTGCAAACGCCTGACTGCAATCGTGGTTCCACAAGAAAGGTGTTTTCTTTTCCGTTAATTTGTGCAGCGGTTTTGCGATGTCAGCAAATCCCTCTACAAATCTCCTATAGTAAGTCCATAGTCCCAAAAAGCTCCTTACTTCGTGTTTGTCTCGGGGAACTGGCCAATCTTTAATGGCAGATATTTTACTTTGGCTAGTTTTAATGCCTTGTTCTGAGATAGTATGCCCCAAGTACTCGACTTGCTTTTGGAGCAGGCTGCATTTCTTGTAGTTTAATTTCAGGTGAGCATTCCGTAACTTGTTGAAGATTTCTCTTAAATTCTTCAAATGCTCGTCGAAATCACGTCCCATGACAATTATGTCATCTAAGTATACCAGGCAAGTTTTCCAAGTCAGCCCCCTCAAGACAAGTTCCATTAGTCGCTCGAAAGTTGATGGAGCATTGCACAATCCAAAAGGCATAACAGTGAATTGGTATAGTCCAGAACCAGTAGAAAATGCAGTCTTTTCTTTGTCTTCGGGAGCAATCTTTACTTGCCAGTACCCACTTTTTAAATCTAGAGTGGAAAACCACTTTGATCCCGATAAAGTTGCTAAGGTGTCGTCTATACGTGGCAATGGGTAGCTGTCTTTCTTGGTCACATCATTAAGTTTCCTGTAGTCAACACAGAACCGCGTTGAACCATCTTTCTTCTTAACAAGAACCACAGGCGACGACCATGGACTAGATGATTCTTCTATGACGCCCTCCTTTAACATTTCATTCAGCAAACTGTTAACTTCCTTTTGTTTAGCCAGAGGGACCCTTCGTGGATGTTGTCGTATTGGCTCGGCATCTCCTGTGTTGATCTTATGGACAACTAAATCGGTTTGACTGTCGTTGTTCTTGAAGGTAAACATATCAGATTCATCCATAGCAAATTTTATAGCAGACTGAAGTTGTTCCTTTGACAGGTGACTCCACTGTCGCTTAAAAGCATCAATAACTTCTGGGGAAGCTTGGTTAGAAGATTTAATTTTGGATGTCTCTGCTTCGACACAATTGCATACCCATTGTACAGGCTCATAATTGGCAAGAACTGTTCCTTCTTTGAGCTTGATGGTCCTTTCTCCAATATTGGCAACTCGTACTGGCATAGTCTTCTTCGTGTCGGTCAAAGTTCGGGCTACCATGATTTCAGTCGTCAAATCCAGGTTCGGTTCTATAAGTCCTATGGACCACCCAGGATCATTTTCAGAAGTCACTGTGATAATTTGTTCTGAATTTGGAGGAATTTTCACATCTTCTACCACCAGTAGACGGACACTAGTTTCCACATTTCCATTGGTTAATGCAAACTCCTCATCTCCAAATGTGAGAATATTCCGTTTGTGATCATAGGAGAATCCATGTTTCCTGATGAGATCCATTCCCAAAATAAACTCGTCTTTGATCCTGGCAACCAACACTTTATGCCGAACTTCGAGTCTTTCTCCAATAATGATGGTGACATCGACTTCTCCGTCTATAGGGCAAGACTCTCCAGTAACTGATTTTAACATAGTAGGGTTGGGCAATGGTTGTATGGTATATCCGACAAGCTTATCTGGCCTTACAATGGTCACATCTGCTCCTGTATCGATGGTAATCTGGATCTTCTGTTCCTTAATGCGTCCGGCCACTGTGAGACTTTTGCCACCCAAATTATTGACTTTAAATATCCTGGGGGTCTTAGATGCCCCGGTCAATTGCCCCCTTGCATTGACCGGAATTAGTTTTCCTGGGACCTAGGGCGGTCTTGGTCGCCGCTTGGTCTTCTAAACGACGGCGACGGACTTCTTGCTCTATTACGGCAATTACTCTTGATGTGACCAAGTCTGCCGCAGTTAAAACATTTTATGCCCCGATTGTCTGTTGATCGAGGAGTTCTTTCTAACAGGGCTTGCATATTGACTGCCATATCCTTCATCGCTTTATGTAAACTGGCCATGGATTCAGCCATAGACGTATTCGCCTCTTCATTGCAAGTTGCCATTCTTACACGTGGAGATGAACTAGATGACACTCGTGACGCCTCGAATTCCAGGGCCCGAACTAGTGCCTCGCTGATATCCTTGGGCCTTACTAGACGTAAGTGGTATCTCATGTCACTATCGCGAACTCCCTCAATGAACCTTTCGGCGGCAAATTGCATTTGAAAAGATTCAGGGGCCGATGGATATGCCAGGTGAATAAGTCTGTCTATGTCCGCCTCAAATTCTTGTAGGGATTCACCTGACTTTTGTTGTCTCATCCTTAGCTGGGCCTGGAACACGGTTTCTTTGTGCTCATTCCCAAATCGTAGTTGCAGAGTGTGTACTAAAGACGCATAATTACTTTGATCCGCTGTCGACAGAGATTGGAGTAACTCAGCCGCTTTTCCACGAAGTGCTACCACTAATGATGTAGCTTTCTGGGGCTCGGACCAACCATTAGCTTTTGCAGCTGCCTCAAACTGAGTTTTATAAATTTCCCAGGCCGTAGTCCCGTCATAATCAGGAGGCTTAATTTTAGCGTTGGCTGTGCTAAAACTCTCTGTAGACACGTTGTCGTCCTCAAGTTGTTCCCGGAATTTCTTTTCTAGCTCGAGAACCCTCTGGTTGACGTCGTTGACGGATTGCATTATTCTTTCTTCTGATTGTTGCTCCCTAGCTGCGAGATGGTTCACTAATTCTTCTTTGAAACGTTTCTGTTCTTCCTTCTCTTGTTGATAACGTCTTTCCTGCTCTTCCTTCTGTTCTTGATAACGTCTTTCCTGCTCTTCTTTTTGTTCCTTATAACGTTTTTCCTGCTCTTCTTTTTGTTCTAGATAACGGCGCTCCTGTATTTGATCACGTTTTTCCTGTTCTTCCCTCTGTTGTTGCATGATAGACAGCAGGGCCGCAAGTTGATCCTCCATCGCTTGATGCTGGCTTCTGGTCACTGGCATAAACACGAAATGTCCGGCAATGAAGCACTCACTTACAGTTCAGTAATATTAGTTCTCAAATTCCCACTGGAATCGCACTTCTGACACCAATTGTTGCGAACTCAAAGTTCAAAAAGTCCAGTGGTACGATTTAACACGAAAACACTATTTATTTATTCCACAAATACACTCGACTACTAAATAACTCAGTACTTAACACTTTATAGCCTTCTATTATCGCTTCGTAACTTTATCTTACTTATAGCTCGATTAAAATACGACTACTACTTAACCGCCGCTCTATGCGCCTTTTATATACAATCCTAAAATTACAGAAAAACCTAGAAAGTTCTTTATAAGAATTCTTGAATAATCTCACATAAAAAAAGAACGGTTGTAAACAACTGCCTTCTAGATTAAGCCAGCCGAGCAATAAATCACTCGTGTCAGCCGTGACGCAGCGCGGATAGGTCGCGAAGCTCCACCAACCAACACGCTCCCATGCGTTGCCCCGCCTCCCATGCGGCGTTGCTGCTAATCGTAACAATAATATCATCAGATGAAATGGGAAACATGTGGGACAAACTTACAGTATACATTTTGCTTATTTTCTGATGAGTAAAAAGGGTAGCGAGAGCAGTACATTGGGTGACGTCCAAGAACGCCTTTCGACAACGATGGTAATTGTCATTCGTCAATTATTCGTTGCGCGCTGGCGCTCTTGACCAATATCTTTTCCCCACCTCCACCTTTTACCTATTGAAAATCGGAATATTGGAGAAGATCTTTCTTTCTGGATCAAGACATGTGGAAGAGACCACTCATCTCTTCGCTGCTACTCATTTCGACGTGAAAGTGTAACCACCACGTGTGATTTAGTCGATTTGTAGTAGTATTTCAACTTCCCTTAGTTCGTGTTAGTTTTGTGGTAACTCGACCAGTTTTTTTGAGACAGTTTTGGATGAGGGAAGTTGAACCGAATTTCGGGATTGTGCAGCAGGAGGTAAGTTCACGTCGTCCATCTTTCCGGTTGAGGGGTTTTTCTTTTCCTTCCACTGAGCCTTTTTGTATTTCCTTTCTATCAGAGTTTGGGCCTACAAGCTAAGCATTTGTCAACCTATACTACGATCCGGGGCCACATAAGCCACTGTAGTGTAAGTAAAATAGTAACCACGTGTCAGCAAGGTTAATGTGAGGGCTGAAAGCCGCCACTCCACGTGTTTATTTTGTTCTGTTTTTGGGAACCCTCGTGGACGAGGTAATTATTCATTAATTTATCTATGTTTAGAGTTTTATGATTTTTTTTTATTTGTTGGATATTTCCAATCCAATCTGGGGTCATTACAGGGTTAAATTGTCTGGGTGGATTCTATTCAATTGTTGAATAACTTTTGTTTATTTTATTTATTGATTTCAAGGTTACAAAGTCAATTTGATGTAAAGAAGTTCATGAGTAAACTTTTCCTGTCACTTTATTAGTTAACTTATTATTGTAATCGCTTCACGAAACTTACTTTTAAATGAAAAAATAACTAGGTCAAGGGGCATCTTAGTAAATAATGTCCTTCCTAGGTTATTTCCAAGGGGGCCAACAGCCACCATTATTGTTTCCAAGGGGGCTGACAGCCACCTATAATGTTTCCAAGGGGACAGGCAGCCATCCTTTTTGTTTCCAAGGGGGCCAACAGCCACCGTTATTGCTTCCAAGGGGCTACCAGGCACCATTATTGTTTCCAAGGGGTGCAAATCACCACCTTATTGTTCGAAAACCACCACTATTGTGTGTAATAGGCAGACTCACGGACGTGGACGGTAAATTACTTCATTCTATGGCCTATTTTAAGTATTTTTCAGCGAATAATAATTTTTTTGCGAAAAGGACACACTGTAACCTACAAATGGAAGGATAATTATTTGAATGAACTGGTAATTGCTGGTTTCATGTTTAAGACAGTTTACTTCTTGAGTTGCCAGTTGCCTACGACATGTTTCGTTACCATGACATCTCATTATTCACTTGTGAATAATGTTGATTATTCACAAGTGAATAAAGGTTAGCATTAGTCTTGAGAATGTACGAGAACAATGTGATTTAGTTTAAAGGTGGTAGACAATGATGTGCATTTAAGCGAAATATTTGGGACCATTGGCTTTATTGAGTTTTTTACACGACGTCTCGAGCAGTGAAATCTCTGCTCGTTTTCGAGTAAAACTGAGCATTAAGCTCCAGACTACTTGCTTATGTACTAACACAGCATTCCGCCTACCATTCCTATTGGCCGGATCGTCGCCACTGTCGCGCGTCAAGTGATCAGTACTCGTCCGCCGTATCAACGGATGCCATACTGAAGAGACATCGCAACTTGGTTTGGACGGTGGCAAGTTGGACGCCCTCATTGCTTCCAGTCTAAGATGTTTCGCTTAATAATGTGATTATTATAGTATGAGTGTGATTATTTTAGAAACCTTAATGGACGATTTTCCGAGCGTTGTCGACGACAAACTTCGTTCAAAATTAATCGCAATTAGTCCTTGCCAGGCGCAATTTTTTTCAAAGAGAAAATAATGATAGGTCATCGTGGGTCGACAGTCAATTCGCAGCGAACGAAGTTTAGATATATACTCCATGTCGAGTGATCGAAGAGCCTAATTAGTTTTTCAAGTCTCATTGAGCGATTATTCGATTGAGTTCTCTGGATCGTAACTTTGCCTGGTATTTCGCTTTTAGCTTCAGTTTTCAAGCAGTTTATCAATTTCGTTTTGGTGTAAAGCAACGCCAAGCCGCGCTTTCATTTCCAGCCGCAATTTTAGTGATTTTACACTTCCTGAAGCAATGATTCAATTTACACCACAATATTTGCCAGCTAGAGATGAAAATCAACATTACGAGGCCAAATCTCGACACAAGTTCATAATTGATTCAAACTGGCTGATTTGCGATGTTAAATTTAATGCTGAAACCGTGTTATTTCATCGGAATTTGAAAATGCCAACTCTGTGTTTTTCTTCAAATTTGATTACACAAAGTGACTGAAAGAGGATCGAAACTAATAAAACTTCTAATGCAGAAACAGAAACGATATAAATTTTATTTTATTTGAGTAATATAAAGAAAATTAAATTTAAATAACCCTCTTTTCTTTCAGTAGGCTTTTAAATGGTAAAACCAATTTTGCTTTTGACGGTTCTTGCAGTAAAAACTTTGCTATCGTTATCTTCAATCGAAAAGTTTTTGTTTTATAGGCTATATTTTCGAAAGACTGCCTAAATAGCTTAAAATCCTGGATAAAATCCAATTTAGTATATATTCTCCTGGATTTATGTGAGCTATTATCCAGCTTTTAGTAGATTAATTATATCGTTCTTTCCATAATTTGAAAAATGTACGTGTGTCCTATCCACGCTCTTAACTTTCTAATTGAATTTAAACAGTCTTTTGTCTGGAAAAGGTCCATGGAGCCGCAGCATTACGGATTTTGACGATCACAAAACTGAAACTGCAAAGTTAAGTTGCTAACCGTATAAAGAGCACTTTCAGAGAAACTTCAAAGTAAATGGGAAAACAAAAGTTCTTGCCGACACAGGAAAACGCTATGTTGCTGCATGTGAAAAATAATGCTTTTCTGTATGGTGATGATTTTTTGATGCCCTAATGCACCTAAGTTTCACGAAAAAAAAATTAGCTCAAACAGGATAAGGCATAAAAAGTTCATCGCTCCAAATGCATATCCACTACATTATGCAAGTTAAAAAAGTTTTCCCACGTAAGCCTTCGAGCGAGTGGCTTCTATTAAAACATAATTAAAAGTCCGAAGGAAGGAACTTTATTAATAATAAGGCTTTTTAACAGTTTTAATGAATACTTTATGCAACAAAAAGTCGGTTTAATTTAATTCTTGTTAGCGGAGGGCTGCCTGTACGGTTTTTCGTTGCC
Source organism: Taphrorychus bicolor (assembly GCA_951812265.1). Taxonomy (NCBI): domain Eukaryota; kingdom Metazoa; phylum Arthropoda; class Insecta; order Coleoptera; family Curculionidae; genus Taphrorychus; species Taphrorychus bicolor. The sequence goes on along the minus strand of OX638297.1, from coordinate 24,193,378 downwards.
CAACTTTCCTGGAAATGTTTAGTTAAGGGCCGACGAACAGTATTTACAATTTTTGTCTTGGCATAATTTTGATACGCAAAGTGAAAATATCGCCATCTGTTGAATCATCGTGAGAATAATTGGAGATTTATTATAGATTCAAGATTTGAGTTTTTTATAGCTGCTTTTATGATCCCCTCTTGTGCTAATAGTACTCTACTTCATCTTGTTACCACACATTATTCCAAAAAACTTTCTCCAGCGAAAAAATTCAAAGCTTTCAATAAATATAAATTTTCATTAACGCCACTCCACTCTCCTGTATCTTTTATGTTGTTGGCGTAATTTAATATAAAACAACTCTAGCAGTCTGGCACCTTCAAAGGCAAAATCCATCCACTTCTTTTCAACTTTTTCACTCCTAGTTTTCTCCGCCTGTGCTATTTCTATTTATTTAACTTGAGCCGCCAGCCAGTCCATTAAGCTACAAGATTGGATTTCTGGAATCTATAAAAGTGTTTATACGGTCAGCATTAGAGCTGACCGGATCTGTTGGTTCAGTAAACAACCGGAGGGATGTGAAGAATGACGGGGTAAAATCACGATTTTTGCTGTTGCGATATTAAAAACCCTGCAACCAAAAGCAATACCCAATTTGCCCGAGAGTATGGAGGGAAAAAACTCATAAACTTGAATTTCAAAATGAACAAACCTAAGCGTAGCTAGGCCATAAGCTGTAAAAAATTCAACATGCAAAAATATGGATGTACACTTTTGGGAAGCGCATAAAGAAGAACGGCCACGATATTGTGTCATCTTGGTTTATATTTTACTGCAGCCTGCGGTGAGATAAATTTAAGTAGATGGTACTGCTACTTTGTGGAGAAAGTCTTTTAAATATTACTAGTTTAATGGATAATAGTAGAGCCAGACGCTCTCAAGCCAAAGAGCTGCAAAAAGAAAACTAGGAGGACCTGCTTCGCATTTACGAGGAAGCATGTATAAGTTCTGGACGTTTGAGTTTTAATGGAGCTTGAAAAGAGAATGTCTTCAACATTATTGACCACTAGAGAGAACGTAATGAAATTAAACGACTATTCTTTAATTTTATGTGTTTGTTAGAAAAAAGCACTTTTAGGTTAAAATAATTTTTACTTAGAACTTAATTCTTTAAGGGCTCTTTCTATACAGATTTGTACATACTTCTATAATGTATTGAAATGTATATACGATGTACGGTCAAATGGAAATAAATAAAGATTTTCTTTCAATTTTAGGCTTCCGCAAGATGTTACATGGTTAGAACGATTTTTGTATTCTTGCAGAGTGTATAGTTATGGAAAATATTCATAGATTCTCACATAATGCATTACCTCCAATAGGTTATGTAAAACTTGATTATCTGTTAAAAATATTAGGGACAAAAATTCAAAATAGCTTTCGCTACAGAAATATTCAGTAACACGTCATACTTCGAAACATGATTGGTATGTTTCGAATATTTTGGTTGGTTCAACATATTTTAAGTTTTTTTCTATAAGAGCGGTATTTTACAACACTGAGGTTCCAATTTTCCACAAGGCACAAAAAATATTTAATCAATTTTCATATGAAATGTAAAGAATAAATACGGTAAGTTACACCTACAATTAGTATGCAAAAGTTAATTAAATGTACACAAATTAAATGACGTGGAAAAGGAATATGTAAGAATTTTGGATTTTGAAAATTTGCTCTACAAATCTTGATTTTTAGAGCAATGATGGCTCGAACTTTTTCTCTTCTTCCTTTTACTTTTTTTATATCTCCATAAAAGAAGTTTTATTTTTAAAGTTTACTCCTTTCAAGAACTCAAGAAACACGATTCTCTTACTGAATCCGCATTAGAATATTTTGAGATTATTCTCTAGACGCACGATGAGATGAGTTTCCCAAACAATCTTGATTCTGATTTTTTTAACCTATACATTCTTAGTTCATACTGAATGAAATTTAATTTAAAAGTTGTTTGTTTTGATGAAAACAGAGACAGCTAACCAATATTTGGACTTTTTTTATTTACATGTTCAGGAAGTCAACTAATCGAAAGAATGACGACAGGGACTATCCCACATAAAGATGAATAAAATGAGAACATTGAAAATACTAAGTGATACTAAGTGGATTAAAATGAAAACAAATAGACCATACTAAAACTTAACAAGATACTTTTTTTTAGTTTAAAACTTTTGAATTTGATATTTAAATTTGAAACGGAAATTTGAAAACTTATCTGCTTTTGGTATTTCCAAATCCTTGTAGCTATACATAAAGAAACAAACAAATAGAAACAACTACTCCCAGGTCTAATACCCAGAGGGCATTGAATTATACCGTTTGTTTCAAAGCTTAATTATTATAGAAAGAATCCATAAAAGCAGAGAAGAAATAAAAGAAGGGGCTCTAGAATAAAACTCAAATTCGACATAACATCATAAAATTGAGTTTCTTTTTGAAACATGTGTCAAAGTCACTAAATACATATATAAATATTGCCTTTTTGCATATTTTAAATTAAAATTTTCTGCGAAAAAACAACAAAATTCGATCATTGAAATTTTTGTAGATATTTATGGTCTTTGAAATGTTATTAAAATTATTCAATGTGAGGCATGGAATTTTGAGGGCCCACAGTGCCCTTCGATAAGTTTGGTTATTTAGTGCAATCAATCAAAAGTTTGAATTTGTTTGGATATTCTAGAATGCAGTATTAAGTCACAGGAGATCAAATTCGAATCGGAAGAGATTAGCAAACCTGTGGGGTTAGCCGAAGAATAGGACTAACATGGGCTGCCCTCTGCAGGTTCAAACATGTATCCAAATCAGACACTCCAATATGCCTCAAGCGCAAAGTTTTTGACCAGTGCAATCTCTCAGTACTGACATATGGTGCAGCCTTAATTTTCTTCGCTTGAAAATTAATCCTACGTTTCCTTGCGTTATGTCTCAAAAGTGGGTGGCCAGAGTTCAGAACTAGGTGTAGTTTTCCCCCAGGTTTTCCTTATAATATTGACTAGAATAGTATATCTTGAGTTATATGGGGCTAAGGACCCAAAATCTACCCTCAGATCGGAGAGTGGTCATGGGTAAATATGGTCTCAATCTAAAGGAGTCACCCCTTTTTATGGCCCCTCAGAAACTCAAGATAATTCAACACCTGATGACTTTGCAGTATCGGTAAAAGAGGGAAAATACGGAGAATAACTAAGAAAACACAAGATCTACCAATGTCTCAGTTCATATTATCATATTTACTTTCTGATAAAAGATGTACAATTTATATATGTACTCTGAAGGGGTAACCCTGAAAATGATAGTGGTATCGCCACAAAATCAATAACAGCTGATTCTCACCTAAATGTGTAATATAACAGGGTTTATCTATGAAAGTAATGTTTACATTGGTTGAAGGACAAAAATATGGGGGTTATTTTCCCATGCAGACACCGGTGATATATTTAGTTTGGTTTACACTCATTTGTATGAGAATACTATTAAAGCGTGAGTTATCTGGGGCGTATTTGGAGTAGAAGTTCAGAGTTAAGTGTGATGAACCTGTAGTTCAATAAGGAACGGATCCACCTGTGGTTTCCGCGTTGGGATCGAACTTGCTTCGAAGCTGGGCAGGAGAGCAGGTACTTGAGGCAGTCCACTTGGATCAGCAGCCTTTTGTGGAATTCACTTGAGTGTCGAGGTGTTCCGGAGGGTAGTAGAGGTAGGAAGTTTGTCCACTTAGCAGCAGGTGATACTTATCACCCTTAAATGTTGCAGGTTCACATTACAGGTACATCAATTAATAGTGGGGAAAAAGAAAAAAAGGCCTGAAACAAAGATATTTCTCTCACCGTCGGAGAATCACGGACATCAACGGTAAGTAAAAAATGAACTTTAACGTTGAAGCATGTCTTGAAGCACACTCTATTTTAGCTTTTTGAAAGAAATGAAAAGGTACATACCTGAGGGTCATGGATGGCATTATGGAGTGTGCACCATGTGGTATATGCACTATGGTAGGTACTTGAGAGTCGAATGCTTTTATTAAAATGACTTACAAATCGGTTTCAATTAATCAAATCAGTCACTGAGGACTAAATAAAGGTAATAAAACCCAATAAAAATGAAGATTGATCCTAATAATTGGTCTTTATACTATACCAAAATAGTCAAAGTTTGTACTAAACTTAGTATTATTACAAAATTTAACCTGTTCTCGACCGTTAATCAACAAGGAAAGGATTTTCTCAGGTGATCGGTCAGTGACCAGAAAATCGTTTCCTTAGTATTATTGTTAGTGCCCTTCCAGTTGATTGTATTTAGTGAGGTCACACATATTAACTAAAATTTATGTTTTGCTATTGTCTTGATTTTGTGAACCCATCGAAAGAAACTCAGAAATTAGGGATGGGTAATCTAATTATTTCAAATAAAGTTTGATATTTCCAACTTGTCCATCCATCAATTGAAATAAAACAAAAAAAAACGTAAAGATGATTCAGAAACATTAATATTGACGCAAAAAAACGATCAACAAAATAAAAGTTCGAACAAAATCGAGTTTAAAGTCGGAATTTAGTTAAATTCCGAGTTCAAAGTCGGAATTTAGTTAAACTCCGAGTTTAAAGTCGGAATTTAGTTAAATTCCGAGTTCAAAGTCGGAATTTAGTTAAATTCCGAGTTTAAAGTCGGAATTTAGTTAATTTTCCATTTCAAAGTCGGAATTTAGTTAGATTCCGAGTTCAAAGTCGGAATTTAGTTAAACTCCGAGTTTAAAGTCGGAATTTAGTTAATTTTCGAGTTCAAAGTTGGAATTTAATTAGATTCCGAGTTCAAAGTCGGAATTTAGTCAAATTCCGAGTTTAAAGTTGGAATTTAGTCAAATTCTGAGTATATGATTGACAAATCAGTGGCGTAGACGCAAGGTTAATAAAACATTTCTATTCCATGTTGTATAAGAACGGCAAAGTATTCTTTGTTAAATGGATCAATATTTTGTTAACTACGACGTCATGACGGGTGTCCTAATTTTAAGACTCCTATTTTGATTACTTTTAAGAGCTATGATCGATATCTCGTGACGTTTTTTGCAGTTTTTTGTTTTTTGGTCTACAAGAAGAGTTACGGAGTGTTTAGAAAAAGTTTTGCACATTCTTATAAGTGTTTTGCGGGAATACCCGCGCCAATAAAACACATAGGCTTTAAAAGTTCATTGATTTTAAAATCATTGGCGTATATTGATAGTTAATAATGACAAAAAAATAAAATTGTAAAGATAATAAATAAAAAAAGAAAACTGCTAACATAAAAGATCGATACGACATAATTTTTCGCAATTTTGAAATCGTTTTATCTCAGAAACCACTTAAGATAAATTCATAGTTTAAAAAAGCTCTGAAAGAACGTTTCTTCTAGAACTAACTTCCTTGAGCAATCTTTAATTAAACCAGTTTTATCAATGATGATAAAACTGGTTTAATTAAAAACTGGATAAAAATATGTGATACGGTGTAAAACTTTAAAATTGAACTCACTCCATTTGATTGGCGTTGGGCAGAAAAACATTTGCTCTGGGGAATGGCAGAGTGGAACAATAATTGCATTTTTACAAATAAATGTAGATTTTTGTTGTATGCATCAGATCGACGTATTTTAGTGTTGAGAGGCCGGAATGAACGAAACCTGCAAGAAAATACGGAAACGAAAAAAAAAACGAACCCAGAGTGCCATTTGGGGGGTGAAAGTGTCAGCGTATGGGGAGGCGTAATGGGAAATGGAAAGACTGACTTAGTGGTTTTGATTGGTTTTAATTTTAACCTGAACTAACCTGAATGCAGATAGATATCGATATTTGTGTATGAATGAAATTGTTATTCCCTTCGCTCAGAACTTTGGAGATGATTTTATCTTAGTTGACGATAATAACGCATGTCCACACCGGGCTCAAATTTTTAATGAAGTTCTGAGAGAGAATGGCATCGAGGGCATGAATTGGCCTGCTAGGACGAAGTGTGGAGCAGAATGAAACTAAAACTGAAAGAAAGGAAGCAAGAATTTCAAAACTTGGATGAAATGGATGGAGGATGAATGGAGGTGTGACACTTAGGGAGGAATGGGAAGCCATTCCCCAGGAGATTATCAGAAATTTGGTGGAGACCATGCCAAGGAGGGCGGCTGAGGTAATGCGAGTTTTCGGTGGGCCCACACATTATTAAGTACATAAATTCGTAGATTTAGTTTACCTCATTAAATTTTTGAATTGCACTCGTATCTTATTCGAGACCAAAAAACAAAACTCACCAAAACCGTTCCGATATTTATCAAACCTATTAAATAACACTTCACTTAAGTTAATAGTACACTTCTGAAGTTACAGCAAAGGAGCTGGGAAATCATTAACAGTGATTATGTCACAGAAGTAATATTAAAGTTTTGCAAAAACATACGAAGCAATCTTTATGAACTAGATTTCTACGTCACTGATTTTGTACTTAATGAGCTTTTAAATTTAGTTTATATCATTAAAACCAGGTGACCTACACTGCTATACAGAGCAAAAAATAAAAATACTCCAAACTTTCTGAAAATAGCCTGTAACTTTTTCTTGAGCATAAAAACGAAAACCGCCGAGCATGTCCCGAGATATCTACCAAGCCTATAAAATGACATGACAAAGTTGAAAAGTTAAGATTTACCGTAGATGTCAAATAATGCAATCAGTTCAAATTTTACATTTTTGCGCCGTATTACAATTATAAAACTGGTTTAGTTAAAGATTGGTTTAGGTAGTTAGTTCTAGAAGAAAAGTTCTTTCAGAGCCTTTTTAAACTATGAATTTATCATGAATGATTTCTGAGATAAAACGCCTTGAAAATTACCAAAAATTTGGTCGTATCGATCTTTTTTGTTAGCAGTTTACTTTTTTATTTTATTATCTCTACAATTTTATTTGTTTGTCATTATTAACTGTCAATATACGCCAATGATTTTCAAATCAATGGACCAATCAATAGACGAAAGTCTATTAGTTTTATTGGGGCGGGTATTCCCGCAAAACACTGTAACTTATAGAAAGGTGCAAAACTTTTTGTAAACGTCCCGTAACTCTCCTTGTCGACAAAAAAAAACAAAAAACCGCAAAAAACGTCCCGAGATATTGATCACAGCTCTTAAATATAATCACTAGAGGAGCCTCAAAGTTTGGACACCCACCATGACGTCGTAGTTATCAAAATATTGATCCGTCTTTTAAAATTTTTTTGCCGTTCTTGTACAACATGGAATACAAACGTTTTATTAATCTTGCGTCTACGCCACTGATTTGTGAATCATATTTAACTAAGTTCCTACTTTAAACTCGGAATTTAACTAAATTCCGTCTTTGAACTCGGAATTTAACTAAATTCCGACTTTAAACTCGGAGTTTAACTAAATTCCGACTTTGAACTCGGAATTTAACTAAATTCCGACTTTAAACTCGGAATTTAAAAAGAAAATCTTGTTGGCCCTTCTACGCCTTCGTAGTTATGATTGCAGAGAGATGAACCGTAACAAGGGTGAGAAAACAGCTTTAGCTTTGCATCACTTCGGGGATGATCACGTTTTCGATTTCGGGGACGTAAAAGTGCTAGATCGGGAGAATCATTACTTTAAGAGGAATGTGAGCAAGATGATTCATATTGCGCTGAACGAGACTGTTAACAGCAGGACAGACACGCAGGGACTCAGCATACAGTATAAGAATCTAATTCATATTTATAAAGAATTAACATCTTAACTTGTATTTGCGGAACTAAATGCCAAACATTCCTGTGTTAATGCTCTGGCTGGGGTCTACGACAATAGTCATTTACTGTTGTTGAGACAAACAACGTGTCTCGTTGATCTTGTAAACTGAGTCCTTTTGTGCTATTGTATGGAGTATGTTGTTCTCTATGTTTGCCTCTTTTTTATGTTATCATGGATGTGCAATTATTAAATATTGACACCACCCTTGTTCTTAGAAAATAGGTAAAGCCTCAAATATTTTAATTTTGTTTTAAATGAAATGCGTTTTCTGTGTAGTGTCATTGTTTTATTAGTAGATATTATATAAAAATTTTTTTTAAAGAAAAGCAAAAGAATTTTAATGCTCTTAAATAAGAAAAGAGTGTCTATGCATATATTCATCAGCGTATCATCAATGTTTGTACTTTGTGGTCACCTGTGCAAGTATTTAAATTATCATGTTTGTTCCTTCCTTTTTCATTAAGTAGTGTGTTCTCATTATATGTCACAGCCCTGAAGAAGACGTAAATTGTGCGTCGAAACGTTGGCCGTTTTTCGATCTACAAAGGGTTTCATTTGTCCTAAACCTGCTAACCACCTGAACTGTAAGTGCTAACGACGCGAACCACCATCACCATGTTATAAATAACAGTAGCCTCACTCCATCACCTGACAGCTCCTTGCTAACAATTCTTCCCCTCTTACTTTTAAAAATCTAAAATTAGTTAATAACAGTGAACCAGGGGTATTAGGAGGGTCAAGAAGACCACTTCTAAAAAGGGGGTTAAAACTGTAAAACAGGAAGGTATTTCCAGATGTAATATACTAGCTCAGTGATTGGATGGGTCCAAGGCAACTAAAAGTAACGGTGCGAGTTGCCATACAAATGGCGAAGAGAATGACATAATTGGTGACCGCAATATGGTGACCATATTGCAGGCAGAAATAATAACAATAACTACATGTGCTCAAGAAATTATTAGGAAATCTTATCATCAGGAATCAGGAGTAAGATTTGAAACATCACAAATAGCCAGGTTGCTATGCCGTATTCGTTCTAATCTAGTACGTTCTAAAAGAGTTAAGAAATGCGTAGACAATTGTATTCCTAGACGAACACGGGAGATGTGACAATAAAGGACAGCTTCAATACCACCAGAAAAGGAACCGCAAAATCGAGAAAAGGAAGGACTGAATACCAAATATGAAAATCCACATAACATTCTAAATGACATAACATTCTAAATTATTCTCAAACGAAAGTTCAACGTTTTAATGATCTTACGATGATACTAAGCAAGTTGTCTTAAGGACTATCTTAATTTCCAGCAAATTCTTGACTTTTCAAAATTGAAATTATACCAGAAATTGGGCTTTGACCAAGCAGGGCCCAATGCCAAAAAACGTTTTACTTTTTACAAGAGTTGTTTCACCTACACTTAGGCACACTGTATGTGTTGCCTGAAAATGAGGTTTTATATTGCTGCCTTGATATGTAATCATGTTACTTCATCCCTGCAAGAGCGTACAATTTTTATAGAAAATAAAATGTTTATAAAATACCTTGTTATCGCTTATGTCATAATTTGGTAGATAAACATAGATCAAATATGGAGCTTAAACTTCTAGTATAGTTTGAGTTTTTTTTCTAAGTGCAAGTGGCCCTTAGCTCGGTAAAAACCTTTACTAAAACTACCTAATTTCTAGCATTTAATAACTTTTAAGTTTTTATTTTGGACCAAAATGCTTTCATTTATTTTAGCGAAACTGACACCTTCTCCTTAATAGTAACATTCAGCTTTACTTCTGGTTCCTTTCTTTGCCCATTTGTTATTTAGGGCGAGTTGAAATGTTTGTCAATTTGGACAGACATTAAAGACATCTGCTTGAGTCTAGAGTGTGATGCTTTTATGTCCTACTTTAGGCTAGTGGCAATTTAGGCTTGAGAAATATTTCTATAATATTTTTAAGTTTTAATTATGTTTTTCTTCATAAATTATGCAGGCTCTAGTGTACTTATTCACCCCTAAATTTTCAAGCCCTTTTTTGATAAATTTGTGAAATTAATTTTTGAATTGAAAACTGAAAAAGAAAATAAAGTTTTAGCTGTCACTAGATATTACTTTAAAAAAAATAATAATATAATAATTTTACTTGTATCACAATATCGCAGTTTTATCACAGAAAAGTTTGGATTTGAATTTACTTCTACTAAGATGGGCAACTCCTTCAAGTACAAAAAACAAACCACAAATTCCTCGAAAGTAGTGTGCAGATGGGTTGAGCAACAAATTGATGACCACCTGCTCTTTACACTTCGTTTGGGTTCCGATAACCTGCGAGGTGCAGAGCATTAAGAGCTTCTTCTCGAACTGAGAGCCATCTGCCATGCAGCAATAGATCTAATAACCTGGTAGATGTCGCCAGCTCTGCACAACATCTCGCCGTTTTTTTTTACGTTTTTCGGTTTAAAGCCGCGACACACGGTCTCCAATTTGTCGACCAGACAAAGATGTACTGATGAGGGGTAGACCACGAAATTAGTATGCTGATGGGTTGATCGACAAATTGGTGACCACCTACTCATTATTAAGAAACACGTTTTGCACCATTGCAATTACCATTTGTCCCTAATGTCACAATTTAAAAGTTTTCGCATTGCATTCGAAGGATATTTTCGTGATTTTGATGATAATTTTTTCGTTCAAATCGTGTTCATCTATCAAGAATCTAATAAGGACATTTAAAAGAAACTAAAAAAAAAACTATTTAAAAATAAATAAAACTTGAAAATCAAAGAATGAAAAAGTTCCAGATCCAAATATGCAAGCTACCCTTTTTGATACAAGCTACCTTTTTATGAAAACTTTGAAGTTTTTGCATAGACAGTCTCTAAAGCTGTATAGCTCTAATGTCGATTCTCAGTTATGTAACCGCTCCGGGGCTGGTACATTTGAGGGAAGTCGTTATTACTCATTTTTTTCGAAAATTTTCTTTAGGCGTTAATGGAATGGATAAAATAGAAAATTATAAGTGGTGGTAGAACTTAAAAACATTTATAAAATGCTTAAAAACACAAATAAAAAAAACAAAATGTCAATTTTTAGAATAAATATAATAATAAGCTTCGCTTACCTGAAACAAACTATACAATGGAAGTTGATGATTGATGACATTTGTCACGATACAAGTGACATTTTTGAGAAACTCTGGGTAACCTTGTAAATTATGTAGATTTTTTTGAAAAATATGGCAAAACGCACTACTTCAGAATTTAGTCGTTTCTAATGCGAACTAACCTAACCAAAGAATCCCTCATAGAAAAGCAAAGCGCCTGCTTTGTTTTTAACAAACCTGATCAAAGGAAAAACCTAACTGAACTAACCTAACCAAAAGAAAACTCGAACTGAACTAACTTAAACTAACCTGATTTAACCTAAACTAACCTGATCTAACCTAAACTAACCTGACCAAAGGGAAAACATAACTGAACTAACCAACAAAGGACAACGAGAACTGAACTAATCTGAACTAACCTAACCAAAAGATTTCTCATAGAAAAACAAAGCGGCCCTAACGGGCCGCTTGGCTCCTATAGCAATATAGGTCTGTATTAGCAATATAACTTTTACCATATTTTTCAAAATAATCTACATATTTTACTCAGAGTTTTTCACTAATGTCACTTGTTGACATTTGTGACAAATGTCTTTTCAATTTATATCCTCATGACAATGCTTAGTTTGTTTCAGGTAAGCGAACTTTATTATTGTTGCGTACTCGGGGTTCAATAATTCCAGTGTAACGATTTAAAACGAAAACACTATTTATTTGTCCCACAAATATACACAGGTACAAATAACTCACTACTTAACACTTTATAGCTTTCTATTATCGTTTCGTACTTTAGCTTACTTATAGCTCGCTTAAAATAAGACTATTACTATTGCGCGCTCGCGTTCTCCTTTTATACACAATCCTAAGATTACAGAAAAACCTAGAATGTTCTTGATAAGAATTCTTGAATAATCTCACATAAAAAACAGGTGGTAAACAACTGCCTTCTAGATTAAACCGAGCAATAAATCACTCGTGTCAGCCATGACGCAGCGCGGTTAGGTCGCGAAGCTCCACCAACCAACGCGTTGCCCCGCCTCCAATGCGGCGTCGCTGCGAATCGTAACATTATTATATTTATTCTAAAAATTGATAATATTATAAATGTTTTTAAGTTCTACCACCACCTATAATTTTCTGGTTTGTCCATTTTATTAATTCCTAAAGAAAGTTTTAAAAAAAATGAGTAATAACGATTTCCCTCAAGTTTACCAGAGCCACCGCTCTCACTATACTGCTTGATATACTACTTACTGTCTTTTCTATATTTTTATGCATAATTGTTGATTTAGGGATAAAATTCCTGGCCTATATAGCAAGAACGCTACTGTTTTGGTGAATTTTACTGACAAGCCAATATCAAAACGACATTTATCCCTCGCGTCACGAAAAACGCCTGTTTTGCATGACTGAACATTGAATTAGGAGCGATAAAGGCTTATCCATACGGTCTGCTCTACGACGTAAATCTCGGTTATCGTGACAGGTGTTATCCAAACAAGGACAATTTATTGGTTCAGCTTATGTATAAGCACGTAAATATTTAATTTTAGGCCCACCCGGGCCTCTGTTTTAGAGTAAGTTGTACAGTTTTGAATTTTAAAATGTCTTATCTTTGAGGCGTGTTCGGTTCTTGGCCCATTGCCCGCTTTCTTTACCTCTTTCGTTCCTTTTTGTACAGCCACAAGCGGTTTGCGATTTCTCTCTTCCAAGAAGACAAATATCCATCGTATTAAAATTTTACATCGGAACATTAACCACGAAAGTGCTCTTAGCGCAAAACGTTTCATTAGGTCATCTCGTCCGTAAACAAATCCACATTACAAAAGATGGAACTTTTCGGAATAAAGCTGGAACAATTGTGTTTTTAGCCCTTCTGTTTGCTTTAACGTTGACGGAATTAATTAGAATGGAAATTATTATTTTTGTCGGGATTCGGATGGTTTTGTTTGAGGATCACTGGGAATAGAAAGCGTGACCGGAATATAGGGAAAACATAGAGCAGAAGGGAATTAAATCGTACAATGCTTATTTGATCTCTGATATGAGTTTACGCGATTCTCCTCCGGCCTTTGCACAAGTAAGTCAACATTCTAACTTTTTTTATAAGTCAATATGTGTGCCCATTTTTCTGTGTAATTTCGATCGAGTCGCTTAAAAAAATAAACCGAAATTATACGTTTCCAATTTAGTTCAAACAGAGTAGGCCCATGGGGAGAAAATCTGAGAATATCAGAAAAGAACATATCTAATCCATAATACATGATACGATAACATGAGGGAAATATGTGGGTTTGTATTCTAGAAAAAGGTCACCTGGCAAGAAAGAAAATCAATCATTTCCTTTGATGGTTCAAGACTTCCCATTAAAAAATTGAATTACATTCAGACATGGTGTAAAACTTTAAAGCTGACTTTATTTTCGCACTCAGCGCGGCCCCATTCCGAACAACCATTAATCAAAGTTTAAGAGCACTATGTATGTTCGCTAACGGTAAATGGAAGAAACTTTTCCGTTTCGCATTTACTTTTCTGTCATTGCATTCCCTTCCATAAATGTAACTTTCAATATAAATTGCCCGGTATGGGGCTGAAAATCCAACAGGAGAAATTACATAAACATTAAATAGCAATTTACAGCCAGTTTTCTAGGAAACAGGAAACATTTCCAAGGGACCGTAAAAATTCATATCCTTTTTGGGAGCGAGAAAACAAGTTGTGAAATATAATATTAGAAAATGACGTTCCGATTGGGAAATAAGCAGAGATGATGAAGTATTTTTTAAACCCGAACAACAGAAAAGTAAAGAGTTCACGAGACACTAGACAAAATAGTTATTGATGTATTAAGAGCGAAAAGTACAAGTTTTTTGCTCGGAGAGTGAAGTTTGCCAAACTTCGCTCAAACTCACACTCGCATCACTCGCGTGCAAGCACTCGAGAGCAAAAAAGTTACTTTTTTCTCGTAATGCATACAACGTTTTTTCTGCAAACGATCAATTTCAAATAACGTGAATCACAACTGAGCATAACTGAAGACACAATGTGAAAATTTAAATCAAACTGACAATAACTTTTAAATATTTGGTTGAGTGGTGGTAGTTGCTATTGACAGCAAAGGAAAAAATCTTTTTCTACTCGCGTGCGCGAAAATTTAGTTTTTCGCACGCATTTGAGTGCGGAAATTTGTACTTTTCTGCACTAGTGCGGGAAGATGTACTTTTCCGCACTAGTGCGGAAAATTAAAAAACCGGTTTGTTTACTATTGTTGGTATGGAAGAACGTAATAAGAACCAGTAAAACTACCATGATTTATAGTTGTCAGAAATGGTGGCATTAGGTGCTTGGTAGACCATCTTACTTATACCTGTACTGCATCTTTAATTTTAGTTTTGCAAAAAAGGCAGGATATCGATACCGCATTTTTTAAATGAAAAGGTTGATTTCTTTAATTATTGCTATGTGCGATAAAAGTAAGCAAACATTATTCATCGCGCAGCTGAGGCAATAAATACTAATATATTGACAAAGTTTTAGGACGACTTTTACAACTATCAGTAAAGCTTCACTTTGAAGTTAAAATACCAGATATGACGTACATTTCATTGTTTCAGTTTGTCAGGTAAACAATGCAATGTACGTCATGTCTGGTGTTTTAACTTCAAACTGAAGTTTTACTGATAATTTTAAAAGTCGTCTTTACTCGTAGAAAAAATATTGTTCCTAACACTTGCGGAAAGTACCTTTTCCGCATTCGACTTCATGGCCGAACTGCAGTCGCTTGCAGAAAAAGATCACTTTCCGCACTTGTTAGGAAAATAACTATTTTCTACTCGCGTGCTCGATAGTTTACTTTGCCGCACGCAGTTGAGTGCGGAAAGTTGTCGAAAAAAAACCTCAAATGGCTGCTATTTTGCTTTAGATAACCTTGGTAACAAGGGTTGGTATGGAAGAACGTAATAAGAACGTATTTATTTAAAGTTGTCAGGAATGGTGGTATTAGGTGACTGGTATACCATCTTACTTATACCTGTATTGCATCTTTAATTTTAGTTTTGCAAAAAGGCAGGATATCGATCTCAACATTTTTTAATTGAAAAGGTTCATTTCTTTAATTATTGCTATGTGCGATAAAAGTAAGCAAACAGAGAATTTATTTCTATATTAACGAATAACAGGTATAATATTTAGCGGTTTCCTGAACGAAATCAGGAATTACTTCCTCACTTGAAGACGACATGACGATACGATATGTTTTTGTAACTTTTCAAAACTGACAGATGTTTCAAATTTAACTTTGTTTACAATTGTTGTTATGGAAGAATGTAATAAGAGCCAGTAAAATTCCCATGATTCATAGTTGTCAGGAATGGTGGCATTAGGTGCCTGGTATACCATCTTTCTTATCCTTGTACTGCATCTTTAATTTTAGTTTTGCAAAAAAGGCAGGATATCAATCTCAACATTTTCTAAATGAAAAAATTGATTTTTTTAATTATTGCTATGTGCGATAAAAGTAAGCAAACATCATTATAAATCATACAATATATACACCATATATATCAATAAATACCGATATATATTTTTATTAAGAGAATTTTACTCGTAGAAAAAATATTGTTCCTAACACTTGCGGAAAGTATCTTTTCCGCACTCGAGTTCATTGCAGCAACATTCAACTGCAGTCGCTTGCGGAAAAGTCTCACTTTCCGCACTTGTTAGGAAAATAACTATTTTCGCTTGCTGCCCTGGGGCAACGCGCGTAAAAGTAAACTCACATTCTGATTCTCAAAAAAGGTTAGGTTTTCGTTTGTCTGATGAAAGCGTAAAATACGTCATTATTGGACGTTTGTAGAAAAATATCCTTTATCCAGTGTCTCGTTCCAAAAAAAAAAAAAGTAATCTTCTTGATACCAGTATCGTCGCAGGAAGAAAACAGTCCTTTTTATGATGTAGAAAATACGTGGCCACTGTAACATATTTTTCACGGCATCTGAACGTAGTGTGGTAAAATCATACTTGCTAAGGGAAGTGTTATGTAGATGTTTAACAATGACTTCTACGGGTCATTGTTAAACATCTACATAACACTAACTTTGAATGTACTTTTTGTTATCCAGTCTTTGACAAGAATCCCTATAGGTCCAAACAGCTTTGAAAAAGACCAAATATATGGTCGAAACGTCGGCGATTTGAGAAAATAAAGGTATTTCACTCTACCCTATCCTGAATCCGGTAAACTCCATGAATTTTGTTGTGTTTTTTTTCAGTTCTTTTTTATTTTTTCTTTCAGTTAGGTTGTCCAGTTTGTTTTTTGGCGCTCTTTTGACTTTCTTCTTTCAACTATTGACTTTCACATTGCACGTTCTACAGCTTTGACTTCGATGCGGCATGAACCTTTCCTAATTTTCAAGTTTGTTTTCAAGTTGGTTAGTGCTTATCATCGTTTTCCATAGAGTCGTGAGTTGCCTTTGATTTTTTCATTTATGAAGACTTTAAAAAGAAATGTTGCCTCTTGTACGTGTTAGAAACGTTGACAAAATATGACTTGATTCTTACATTTAACGAAACAACCGAAAAGGCTTAACCGTGAAACGAAATTTCATCTTGAATTTGTATATACGAAAGTTCATTTATTTAACTTTTTCAAAAATACAGTTTAAAGTGTTTTCCGGGTGTTACACTCTTATTTTACCTTAGTGTACACTAGAACGGTTCGTGATACAGTTGTGCACATTTCTTCTTTAATAGCTCTCTGTAGGGCTTTAGTTTGTCTAGCATGACATTGACATATTGACGCATTCACTCTGAAATTGTACACTCTTATTTTACCTGAGTGTTCACTACAACGGTTCTTCTTTAATGGCTCTCTGTAGGGCTTTATTTTGTCTAGTCTGACATTGAAATATTGACGCATATTTTCCACCTTTGTTTAGCTTATATAGATTTATAAGATAAGTTATCATTTGGATTAATTCGAAATTGCATATCAAGCGATTCTAGTTAATTGGGCAGAAGGCACTTGTTCCTTGCTCAAGAATGAAAGTCATTTTCTGTCCCTTTGAGGCACGTGGTCAGTTCTTTGAAGATTTAGCCCTAGTGAAAATTCACACGTCCTCGCAGCTTTATTAAGACCAACATAGTTATATGTCTTGTAGTTGCCTTAATCGGCCTTGGCCAATTTAGTATTACAGACCTTGTGCCGTGTCGGTGATAGGCATCCTGAATAGTACTCCGTTCTTTTCGCCAAGGATCTTATGAAGGTAAACCCCTCTCCTACATCAGTTATTTTCTCTTTGGATATCAAGAATTTATTTCCCCAGTATTCCACCTGATGAGTGTGTTGAGCTGGTTAAAGCCCTGTTACGAGATGCACACGTGCCTCCACTAACTATTGATCACCTAATCCTTCTGCTTTCCATGGTTCTTAGTCAGGACTTTTTTCAATTTAATGGCAAGTGGTACCGGCAAAAATCAGGAATGGCAATGGGTTCCTGCCTTTCACCATTATTGAGTGAGGTATTTATGAGTAATATTGAGAAGAAAATAATGGCCAGCGATTTCAGAGAGTCTTTGACATTCTGTAGAAGATATGTGGATGACATCTTTGTATTGTGGATAGGAGATGACAGGCCTCTACTTCTCTTTCTCAACTTTGTCAATAGCCTCCACCCACGCTTACATTTCACAATTGGGAGGGAGAACGAACAAAAACTACCTTTTCTTGATCTTCTAATAACCCGTAGTGGATCGGAATTGAACTTCGAGTTTTATAGAAAACCGTCCGCCACACACAGTGTAATTCCTTTTAATTCTAAATCATTTCATTCACACAACTTTGCAGCGCTCAATTCATTTTTTTATAGATTGTTTAATGTCCCACTTTCCCGAACTGCATTAAAAAAAGAGCTCAACATCATTAAAATACGAGGTGCTCATTATAAAACTTCATCTAGCAGGCTATGAAATTTTGATAAAAAAGGATTGACATAATCAAAATAAGTGGACTTTTGTTTCTCCATCCTTTTCTTTTGACATTTCACAACCAACTAGATGAAGTTTTATAATGAACACCCCGTATATTGCCTTCAACAACGGATATCCGCTGCAAATCATAAACAAAATTTATTACAAGTATTTAAATAAATATAAAATGTCTTATAACATTGTTCGCCGGGGCTCTGATAGAAAGTTTAGGTGCTTGACTTATTTCGGCAATATTTCTTTGCGTTTGGCTAGGGTTTTTAAGAACTACAACATTTTTCTTTCTTTCAAGACCATTAATACTCTAAAGAGGCATATCATAAAAACGAAGGATACCACTGAGAAGCTTTCGAAGTCAGGTGTTTATCGCCTTAGCTGTGTTGAATGCTCTACTACCTAAATAGGACAGTCGGGTCGTAGGATTTCTGTTAGGGTTCGGGAACATCTTAGTTGTTATAATAAGAATAAAAACTCAGACATAACTGAAACCAAATCAGCATTTGTAGATCATCTTTTGTCTTCTAGGCATGCCTTCCCCGAACTGGATTCAGTTAAGCTTATCCATCAGTGCAACAAGGGCAAGCAGCTGGATCTACTTGAGAAATTGGAGATCGACAAGGCAAACAAAATTCAGATGTCACCTGTGTCAACGAGATGTTTAATTGGGAACCACATCTGGTATTTTGCAATTTGCAGAACGAAGTGTTCGATTCATAACAAAAACTATCTGTGTCGGCTTCCGAATGACTCGACATTTTACCTCGGCACAATTTTGCTTTTATTTTGCTCCTCATTTTAGTATGTAGGTGGATGTTCGGTGTGTTGTAGATTTTAAAGAAAACGTAATGTAAGTTTTTAATTTTATTTTTGCCTGCTACGTGTATATTAGGTTTTTACTCATATTTTAGGCGTCTGATGATGCTCTCAGGAGCGAAACTCGAGTAACGCAATTATATAATATATTATGAAACTTTGGCTTTGAGTTGGTCAATTTTTTACTTGTTACAAGGAAGTCTCTTTGAGTAAGATGGACTATTTCTTCGATCCTGAATAGTCTTTAGTAGAACGCTCGTGGAATCGAGGTAAGTATAACGTCTGCTAGTCCTACAGTTTGCACTTCTCCTGACTTGGAATTTGAGTGCAGGTTACTTCGTTCTTGGACCTGGGCCGAGAACTGGTATCTTGCTGTCCTTGGCATTTGTAAAAGTAGTGTGAGTTCTGGGAAATCATAGCTAGTGTTCCTCTATACTATTGGTGAGCACAACTGCCCTCCAAGTTTGGTGACTGTGGAACAACCCGAACCCCGTTCTAGCAGATGAGTAACTAGACTAAGATTTTATAGTGCAACATTAGCAACTTTTCTTTGTTGTTGTTTCTTTGTTTCTAAAATATTCAGCTGAATTACAACTGTACATTTTATCTACATACTAAAGTACATTACTAGCACTACCACTCCCCGCCTCGGCGTCGCACTGCAAATAAAGGGACTGGGGTGGGGGTAGTGGTGGCGCGGGGTTTTGGCGCTCTTGAAGTATGTCGTAGAGCTCGCTTCCAGTTTGCATTTAGAAACGTAATTTCCTCTTTCCTGTTGAAATTGTTGTCGTGCAGTAGGTGGATTAGCGGTATGGTGATAAAATAATGACAACTCAGCTTTCCCGGCATTGCCAAAGTTTCGACCATGTATATTGAACTTTATCAAGGCTATAATAGACATAAAACATCACATATTATATATAATATTATAATGGCAGGACAAACAAAATTAAAATTTCAAAATAGAGACATTCAGACATTAAAAAAGTATAAAAACACAAATTTAAAAAAATAAAAAATTATAATCTCCAAAAAGTCCTTAAAAATCCCATTGAGCATTTCTAATTAAAAATCAAACAAACATAACATGCATACAAACAATAATTATTTTTTAATATGCCGAAGTACTGTACAATTTTTTAGAATATACAGTGTCCAATGCCCACGTCATGGGCCAGAGACTTAACACCAGACGAAAAAAATAACATTTAAAATTAGGCCCAGTGCAGGCGTGCGGCGAGAAGCAGGATGATCACAAACCAAATGTGGGGTCATGTAGGGAGGAAGAAAGGGTTCGGTTAAGCTGTTCATTTGTCGCAAGCAGAACCAAAGTAAGAGTTCCTAATTCTTTCGCATATATAACATTTAAACCTTATAAGTCCGTCCTGCTATTTATGATGTTATTTACGGTTATATAGATCATTTCAATAATCATGCATTTAGCATAATTAGGTTTCCTATCCAGTATCTTAACACCGTCAAAATCAAAAACGTGATCGAAGAGAAAATGATGCTGATCCAAGGCTGTCTGTTGCTGAGCAATTGTATAGTAGTACCCTCGTAATAACGATTACAGTGGCCACAGGGAAATTTATACAGGGTGATTCACGTTACTCGACACGGAAGATTATGGCTAAACTTTTAGATTTAAAAAAAGTTTTGTATATGGAATAGATGGGGGTCTATTGGAAGTACATTTTAAAATTATTGTCATTGTATACAGGTGGTCCCAAAAGTATAAAATTGATTAAAGTTGTATTTTTTTAAGTGAGACACCTAGTATATTAATGTGTTTTCGGTACCTACGGACAAAAGTAAAGGTAGTTTTATTAAGGTTTATGTCATCTGAACCGTACCGTTCTTCACATATTCGTGATTTTGTGAAAATGCAGCATCAAATTTAATGTTTAAAATCTCAGCACTTTTTTTAAGTGAGACACCTAGTATATTAATGTGTTTTCGGTACCTACGGACAAAAGTAAAGGTAGTTTTATTAAGGTTTATGTCATCTGAACCGTACCGTTCTTCACATATTCGTGATTTTGTGAAAATGCAGCATCAAATTTAATGTTTAAAATCTCAGCACTTGGTTTCTTTTCAACCACCAAAATTGGCTGGTGGGCTAATAGTACATTGGATTTTTTGCGGTGTGTATTAAATATTAACTACTGAGCACCGAATGTCAATAAATGAACACCAAATTATTGCAAACTTCAAACAGTAATAACTCGTGTAATTTAAATTAGACACCCTGTATTTTATAGTATCATTAGATGCAGAATTTAGTTTCCTATCAGAACTATTAAACATTCCTATAGCTCGGTCTTCGCGGCGTTTTCTTGGAAAATTGATTTTTTTCTGAATTTGAGCTGACATAAACGAATTAAGTAATCTACTTTACCTGTTACAATACCTGATTTTGAGAAAGCAAAATTTATTATCATTAGTACTGGGTGTTCACTAGAAAACTTCATTTAGGAGGCTATAAAATTTTGATTATAAACAGAAAAGGATGGTATAATGAAAGTAAATGGACTTTTGTTTCTCCATTCTTTTCCTTTGATATTTCAC
Organism: Taphrorychus bicolor; assembly: GCA_951812265.1. Lineage (NCBI taxonomy): Eukaryota > Metazoa > Arthropoda > Insecta > Coleoptera > Curculionidae > Taphrorychus > Taphrorychus bicolor. The sequence goes on along the minus strand of OX638297.1, from coordinate 24,172,114 downwards.
AACTAACTAGACGAAGTTTTCTAATGAACACCCCGTATTTGTCAGATATTAATTTATAAGTTACAAAATTATGATCATGAAGAATATTTCGCAGTCATCTGAATGTTAAAATGCCTTTTTTTAACATAAAATGTCAAATAAAACAATTCAAAACTCTATTACAAAAAAATTAAGTGCAATAATAGTGGCAATTTGAAATACAATAAATAACAAGTCAACATAAGAGTAAAACAAATACAAACAAACAGTTATAAAATTTGTTCAAAATGACGACCGTCTGATTCTAAACACAAACGTATTCTGTTTTTAAATGCTTGTTTTATAACATATGCAACATATAAGGAGTTATGCTTCTGAAGGCCTCTCTGATTCGTTCCTTCATATTTTCTTTTGTGGTTGGTGGCGTATTATACACGATTCCTTTCACATATCCCCATAAAAAGAAATCGGGAGGCGTTATGTCAGGGGACCGTGGTGGCCAATGTTGTGCTCCATTCCTTCCAATCCATCGATTTTGGAAACGAACATTTAAGAACTCCCGGACTTCTCGATGATAATGAGCAGGTGCCCCATGCATTTGCAGCCACATGGTTGTTCTTATATCTAGAGGAACTTCTTCCAGTAAAATTGGAAGCTGATTTCTCAAAAAATTTAGAAACGACATTCCGTTTAAATGTTCGTCAAAAAAACAAGGTCCAATCACTTACTGTCCCATTATGCCCCCCATACATTTACTGACCACCTGTGTTGGCTATTAATAACTCTAAATTCATGGGGGTTAAAATCAGAATAACAGTGAAAATTGTGTCGGTTAAAAGAACCATCGTTATGATAAGTACACTCATCACTAAATAGAACTGGTTCAAAAAAATCTTCTTGTTCTCCAACTTTTTCTAACACCCACATACAAAAGTCCACTCGTTATCGGAGAGTTCTTGATGTAGTTGTATCTTATAATCGTGATATTTATGTTTTTGAAGAATCCTTGATACTTGGCTAATATTTAAATTTTGTGCATTTTCTCGTTGTCCGACATGAGAATTTTCAACTACAGAGCCAATAACGGCTAATTCAGTTTCTTGGTTTTCTGTAACTAGTCTCGTTTTGGCAGTCGTTTCATACTGAACACTACCAGTTTGCCTAAATTGAACCAACGGTCTTTCAAAAACGGCTCTATTCGGTCGAGTTGGGTTAGGAAACCTTTCAGCATAAACCCTTGATGCTAAGAGACAATTTTGCAAGCATTCTCCTAGAATGAAGATCATATCGACTCGTTCTTCTGTTGTGTAAACCAGCATTTTGATTAAATAAAAAAACTCCCTGTTAACCACCAATTATAACAGTAAAAAAATATTTAACTTTAAATAAATTAATATGTTACAACTAGAAATGACAATAAATTCGTTTATGTCAGCTCAAATTCAGAAAGAAATCAATTTTCCAAGAAAATGCAACGACCAAGCTATAAAAATGTTTAATAGTTTTTGATAGGACACTAAATTCTGCATCTAATGATACTATAAAATACAGGGTGTCTAATTTAAATTAAACGAGTTATTACTGTTTGTAGTTTGCAATAATTTAGTGTTCATTTTTTTACATTTGGTACACAGTAGTTAATATTTAATACATACCGCAAAAAATTCAATGTACAGGGTATCCCATTTTCGGCACTTTTGAGGGGTATCTCCCTTATTTTTAAAGATAGAGGGTTGCGGTTTTCACGACAGTGTGCTACTTTTTTGTGAAACTAAAGATGGCGCCAGCAGAATTTTTATAGCCTTTTTGGTTTTTGAGATACAGGGTGGAATTGAAAAGTATCGCTTTTGAGGCACCCCCCGTATTACAGTTATGTTTAAACTTATCGAAGAAGTTAAAACGCATTCTTAAACAATTTTTTCCGTGGAATCCAGTGGCGTTGTTAGTTCTTTCCTAGCAACTTCAGTTTTTGAGTTACGAAGCAAATATATGTTTTTTTAAATGGAACACCCCGTATATTATCTTTTTATTTTATTAGTCATAATGTGGGATTTCCAAAAATATATAATTGTATGCAATTGTTTTCAAAACGAGGCTCAGAATTTAAGATTTTCTTAAATTTTCATTTTTGTCCAATTCGTTGGTAGTAGGCTATGGCTAGATGGCTAGCTTATTTGAAACAAAAGGCAATATGTCAAAAACTTTGTGGTTTTGTCACTCTTTGTTTTTATTAGTAATATGCTTGTTGTTTTGGTGTTTCTATTTTACTATTTAGCTGCTAATTAAATTAATTTTGTTACAATAATGGCGGTTTACGAAAATTATGAGAAGTATGATATGTTGGTTTGTTTTATACAATCTAATGAAAATCCCCAAGAAGCTTCGGAAGTATATTTCCAAAGGTAAAGTATTTTGCACGCTATGGTTAGGATACCATCTTAGGGGTCGTTTTTGCTATTATTAGATATCCAGAGAGAAGGCAACCTTTCCCAGACATATTTGCCCGAATTAAATCAAATCTAGTAGAGCACGGATCATTTGTCCAGCCCAGGCCTAATTCATACTCCAAACAAGATAGAGAGAGAAAAGAGATAAACGTATTGGGTTATGTAGAAGCAAAGCCTTCATCTTCTTGCAAGCATATAGAGGAAGCAACTGGTGTATCCAAGTCTGATGCACAGAGAATTTTGAAAAAATATAGGTATCACCCCTATAAATTCCACATAGTTCAACGTTTACACCCTGGCGATGCCGAGCGCAGAATGTTGTTTTGCCAATGGTATTTACAACAAATCCATACTGATGAATCTTTTGGCAGACTCGTTATTTGGTCCGATGAATGTTATTTTTCAAGTGCGGCAATTTTTAATCGCCATAATACTAGACATTGGTCCACAGAAAATCACCATTTAACTTTTGAGAGGGCACAACAAGGACGTTTTGGGGTTGGAGTCTCGTGTTTCATTTTTGGAAGACGCATAGTCTACAGAATTATTGAAGGAGGTCTGACAGCGCATCGTTACCGAGAAATTCTTGAGGAAGTTATTCCAGAACTGATGGAAAATGTTCCCTTGGCCCTTTATAATGCCGTTTTTTTTCAACAAGATGGTGCCCCAAGCCACAACTCTGCCCTTTTAAGGGAATTTTTAGACGATAACTTTCCTCAAAGATGGATTGGTACCTACGGACCTGTAAGGTGGCCCCCTCGATCTCCCGATCTTTCAATTTTGGATTTTTTTTTATGGGGTTTTATGCAAAATGAAGTCTATAAAACACAGTATCAGTCTCGAGCGGAGCTTCTTGCGGCAATCAACTAACTTTCCAAAATTTGCAAAGAAGGCCTATGATTCTTTTTAACGCGATTAGAAGAATAACGAAAATGTGCCAATTTTGCATACAGGAAAATCACCTTTAAAAACTGTTTACTTAATTATGTTGAATGCTGTAATAAATAACTAATAACTGAGATACTGAGATTTAAAAAAGATTTTTTGTATTAAATTTGAAGATGTTATAAATTAGAATAATTATTACTTACATCGATTTTGTTCCTAATAATATTTTAGCCATAGCCTACTACTTACGAATTGGACAAAAATAAAAATTTAAGAAAATCTTAAATTCTGAGCTTTGTTTTGAAAATATTTGCATACAATTATATATTTTTGGAAAGCCCACATTATGACTAATAAACTAGAAAAATAATATACAGAGTGTTCCATTTAAAAAAACATATATTTGCTTCGTAACTCAAAAACTGAAGTTGCTAGGAAAGAACTGACTACGCCATTGGATTCTACGGAAAAAATTATTTAAGATTGCGTTTTAACTTCTTGGATAAGTTTAAAGATAACTGTGATGCGGGGGGTGCCTCAAAAGCGATACTTTTCAATTCCACCCTGTATCTCAAAAACCAAAAGGGCTATAAAAATTCTGCTGGCGCCATCTTTAGTTTCACAAAAAAGTAGCACACTGTCGAGAAAACCGCAACCCTCTATCTTTAAAAATCAGGGAGATACCCCGCAAAAGTGCCGAAAATGGGATACCCTGTACTAGTAGCCCACCAGCCAATTTTGGTGGTTGAGAAGAAACCAAGTGCTGAAATTTTAAACATTAAATTTGGTGTTGCATTTTCACAAAATCACAAATATCTGAAGAACGGTACGGTTCAGATGCCATAAACCTTAATAAAACTACCTTTACTTTTGTCCGTAAATACCGAAAATATTAATATACTAGGTGTTTCATTTAAAAAAATAAAACTTTAATCAAATTTATACTTTTAGGACCACCTGTATACAATGACAATAATTTTAAAACGTACTTCCAATAGACCCTCATCCATTACATATACAAAACTTTTTTTTAAATCTAAAAGTTTAGCCATAATCTTCCGTGGCAAATAACGTGAATCACCCTGTATATCACCCCCGAACATCTTTGACGTGATAGGTGTTCTGTCTTTAAGCCTTGTGTATGCCCACAGTCTGAGTATTATAGAGTTATCTCTAAACGATATTTCAAAACTCTACCATAGGACGTAGGCTTTCAGTACCAATCAAACAAAAGTGTGCCGTCCGGTTGACGAATCACGAGTGTGTCCAAAAAAGGAAGTGAATCATTAACCACCGTTTCCATAGGGCACTGCAATTTAGGGTGGAACTGATTAAATTGTGTTAGCAGTCGTTGTGTTTGATTGTATGGACAACACAACAACTTAGTAGCAGAGCACGCTCTCTCCGAATGTCACGAGATCCTTTTCAACGAGGAGTGGATATATTTTATCAATGGCAGCGTTTTTATCCAAGACTAACGAAAGAGGCCCCCTAAATGCAGACTAGAAGCGAGTTCTACGACATACTTCAAGTGCGCCAAATTTCTGCACTACCACCACCCCCACCTTAGTCCCCCCACTGCAGACGACCGCTACCCCCACCTTAGTCCCTCCACTGCAGGCGACGGCGGGGAAACAAATACCACGGAGCTCACTACAACCCACAACCACATTCGAATCAGATAACGTCAGGAAGCATGGGATGTCACTTCGCCCCTTGCCTCATTGCCTTTTATAATGTCTGCCACAGCTGCAGACGAAACGTCAGGAAGAATTTCCATTGGACCACGGCTTCAAAGCCCGGAAAACACTTTCGATTGTATTATGCTTCTTGTTTTTCTTTTCAATTATATTCGTTATGTACCTTTCGATTTCACATTTTCTTTTTTACGACCCTTTTCTTTTTTCATCAGGACTTAATTTTCTTTTTTGTTTACTCAAACTGTTTCTTGATAGCGATTGATGACGGTGTTTTCGACCTTTTAAACGACTGATGAACCATCATTTCGCAAGCTCTAATTGTCCCCATCCCAGACTGGTTTCGCCGTATACGGCTCGTCAGTGAGGCCTTGACACATTCAGAACTTGCGAGATTTTCGGCACTCAAAACATGTTTCATAGCAGCGCCGAGAAAAGTCTCCCGATGGCTTCTTTTGTGTTCGTTTTTTGAACTAACGAGAATGCACTCGTCCAGTATCAAAGGCATTACCCGGTCTAAGGAAAAATGATGCAGATTACTGTAAAATACAGAAATCAATTTTTAGCCGTCGGTACTACGAAAACCCAGTTTTAGACCTTTTAAACGACTGATGAACCATCATTTCGCAAGCTCTAATTGTGCCGGTCCCTAGACTAGTTTCGCCGTATACGGCTCGTCAGTGAGGCTTTGACACAATCAAAACTTGCGAAATTTTCGTTACTCAAGTCACGTTTCATAGCAGCACCGAGAAGAGTCTCCCGGTGGCGCCACCTGTGTCCGTTTGTTGAACTAACGAGATTGCACTCGTCCAGTATCAACGTCATTGTCCGGTCTAAGGAAAAATTATGCAGTTTACTGCAAAATACAGAAATCAATTTTTAGCCGTCGGTACTATGAAAACGCTGTTTTCGACCTTTTAAACGACTGATGAATCAGCATTTAAAAGGTTCGTTTGAAAGATCGAAAACAGCGTTTTCATAGCACCGACGGCTAAAAATTGATTTCTGTATTTTACAGTAAGCTGCATCTTTCTTGATGGCTATTTTGTCTTCGTTTTTGTTTCTTGCGCCTATATTTTTTTAAACTTGCGCTGTCCTTTAAAAATATTTTCTTCTTCAATAGTGTCAGGCAGTATAATATCTATTTTCTCTTTATTGGTTGATTTGTCTGAATTAAATAACACCAATCATTTTTGCCTTGATGATGGAGATCGTTCTACGATTTTTTCATATTTCAAGTCGATATTGCTAAATTTCTTTTAATACTTTTAATTTTTTTTTTATTTTGGATGCTTTTTATATTATCCTTCGTTGCTTTCTTTGTTAAGAACCAAGTTCTTAAGATTCCAGTTTCACCAAACATTTTTTTTATGTCCAAAGTACTATGGTACCTAGGTTATTTCTTACTGACGTCTTTACGAACTGATGTTTTTTATCGCTATTGTAATTATACTATTTATTATGTTACATTAAAAACACTATTTGCGTAAATTACTAATTAGTAATTTTTATTTTTTATGTCTTTTAAATGAGAGTTACAGCGACTATTGCTTATCGACGTAATTAAAAATCACTAGAAACGTCAAACACATAAAGTTCAATAAAATAAAACATCTAAAACAACTCTCTTCTAACGGCTTGATGTCTGTTTTCGACATGTTAATTAGGTCGACAGATCGTTAGGTGCTTACCCTTTAATTTAACTTAAGACTTAAAACTAAGTTTGTGTGTATGCGTTTACATGATCACTTTGAAGGTCATATTAACGACTCCTAAGATGTTTATCTTGGATCCCTCAAGACGCCCCTTAAAGAGAAAAAAATTTACTTTTATTAACGTAATAAAAACTTCAGGGTAAATGTGAATCTCACAATGGTCCAGAAAACGGCAACACGACTTTTAAACGTAAAATGAATTCATGTCTTTATTTGACGTATTTATTACGTCAAAAACTATTATAAAATACGATTGATCTAAAATTTAGTTATATTTTTAATTAGGGAGAGAGATTTTTAAAAGAGAGCGTTGAAGCGGCCGGAGCGTTTCACGGCCGGTTAAAATACAATTATTAAACGATCAAACGAACTTTACTTACGAACAATTACCTGTTGTGAAGTTCGATCGTAATTATATGAGGGGCCTCGTCCGAAGAGATCACTAAGTAGTACTGCCTTTGGTGCTACTCGATCACACAATATTAAAGAAAATTCACCTCATGTCATCCCACATGTCGGTTATGTCATTCTAGTTTAAAGAGTGGGCGCCGATGTAATAAATGGGCTTGGGTTTCAAATTAGATTTTTACACTAAGACTTAACACTTTTTATGTTTAACAAAAGAACCAGGGTGGATGTGATCTCTTCGAACGAGGCCCCTAATATAATTACGATCAAACTTCACGTAAGGCTCCTAATATAATTACAAACACACTTCAGGTAAGTTCGTTTGATCGTTTAATTATATTTCGGGGCCTCGTCCTCGAGATCACTAAGTAGATATTCAAAGCATGTCGGCGCCTTGTCCAAAAAAAAAACCCAAGCAATACGCAAATAACACACGAAAAAACTTGGTTATATGCGATATATATAAACGGAAAAAAAAACATCCAAACATTAAAAAGGTCAAAAAACCAACACAAAAAACCAAGAAAGGTAAAAAAGCCACACCAACCAATATTAATGTTATCAATAATTATAAAAAATAAGTTACTATTAATACAAGTACAAAAAATATTTTTTAAGGAAAGAAATCCAAATAAACCTCATTCCTTATGAGGTTTAACCACCGCTTGGGCAAAACTAGATGGAAGGAGAGGGCAGTTTTAAAACTTTGCAAAAACTTGGGATCTAGAACTCCACCCTGCTGTATTTCTTATTGTGTTAAGTAATAGTCCATTTCTATATGCGGCCGAAGTGGTAGCATGTCGAACCGAATATCCAGTGAACATCTTATTGATGCCGGCCTCCTGCAAAGTTTTATAAATCCACTTACTAATAGTCTGAGTCGAAGCTGTAAAATACGTTTATAGAAACGTACGTTTTCTCGTTGATAGGAATAAGTAATTCTGCGTGCTGGATCGCAGGGGGGCAGTTCTCTCTATATAGCAAATTAATGCTGAAGCTGCACACAGACTTGGTTTCTCCCGAAAACAAGGGAGTTGTAGAACGGGTTGGCTCGACTTGGGGGACGAACTTTTTAGAAGATGGTTGGCACGTAGGCTTCTGGATTCTTGGACCCTTGTGGTTGTATGGTTGGTTGTTGTCTTGGGTTCTGGTCCTTTTGTCTGATTAAAATAACTTACGCGGGTGCTTCTAACTTCTTTGTTTAATGACGTTTCGACACAAATTGGTGCCTTCATCAGATTACTACAACACATGGAATACTTAGTTTAAAGATAAAATTTTTACAATAGCAGGAAGGAATGGTATAAGGAATACATAGAAAAATAGTTATTTATGTATTAAGAGCGAAAAGTATAACTTTTTTGCTCGGAGAGTGAAGTTTGCCGCTCGACTCGAAGCGGAGAGCGGCAATCTCTCGAGAGCAAAAAAGTTACTTTTTGCTTGTAATGCATACAACGTTTTTTCTGCAAACGATCAATTTCAAGTAATGTGAATCACAACTGAGCATAACTGAAGTCACAATCTAAAAATTTAAATCAAAGTGACAATGACGTTTTTAATAATTGATTGATTGGTGGTAGTTGCTATTGACAGCAAGCGAAAAAATCTTTTTCGCTTGCTGTCCTGGACAACGCGCGGAAAAGTACACTCACATTCTGATCCTCAAAAAAAGTTAGGTTTTCGTTTGTCTAATGAAAGCGTAAAATGCGTCATTATTTGACGTTTGTAGAAAAAAAAATTATATAAAGATTACTACAAGTACCAAATAAAATGTTGACACATAAACGTATTGAGGGATGATTAAATTAAAGAATAAATTCGGTAACTCAAAGCAAAAGAGCGTCAAAAGTGAAACCTACGATGCAATACGGTGTTAGGTTAAGAAGAGGGGCCAAAAGGGTAAGGAACATAAGAAAAGGAGGGAATCTGAGGGTGACAATGACTTACCACAAAACGATGTACAGTTTTGGTTCGAAGTTTGTTGCAGTTTTTTTCTTTATGTACTGTTACTTGAAGAAAAGTAAAAGAATAGTAGATTATGTCACTAGGAGTAAAAGTGGGTCTTTTCGTGCTGAGCCCAGAGATTGACGGCCGAAGAGAAGCTGAGGCCTGCAACTGGGCGAAGCACAAAAAGACCTTTTACTCCGAGTAACATATACTATTTTTTTTTCAAGCATGCAGGAAATAAGAAGTCTATTTCAGAGTGATTCAGTTTTGCAATTTTCTGTCATCCTCTTTAAGTGGGTCTAGGTACTTACCCAATTAGTGGTGTAAATTATTTGTAAAATAAATGGAATGTGTTAGAACGGTTTTCAATGTTCAATGGTTTTAATGGCATTAAATCATAGCCAATGGTTTAGGTGGTTTATGTAAATTATGGTAAACTAAAAATTTGTAGCATTATTATCAATACTAAATTAATAAAAGTCATATTGACAGATAAATCTGATGACGCGCCTGACATTTAATAACCAATGACAATTAACAGAATTCGAGGACCTATGCGATTTCGACTAATAACGGTTTCGGGTGGTGCTCTTGAGCGCTCTTAGAGTATTCTTATCCTTTGTTTTTTCAATAAGATTGTAAAGATGGCAATACACTCAGATCGGTCTATCTGGTGTCATCTAGTGTTCAAATAATTTACTGCCTAGGACTTTTTTGCTACTTTTTTGGTCTCAGGATTAGAAAGCCCACTTTAGGTGTGCGTATGGAGAAAACAAATGACGTACTTTTAGCCCGCTTGAAAAAAAAGTTGCATTATTGCTTTGTACATGCTGCTCGCCGTGTCGAAACTCTGCGGCTAACCGTCAGAGATATCGTACGGCACGCAGCATGTACTATGGGGAATTAAAGAGATTTTTTGTAGTTTTGGATAAGGAAGCCTATAATGAAAGAAGATGCAAAGGCTAGTAAATTGGTCAAGGTGGTGTTTAATATACACATACATCGCAAGGTTAATTGTTTTTAATTAAGTAGGTCTGCTGACTGGTGGTTTTTGGTGTTTGGTTTATATTGTTTTGGAATTTAACTATGTATTTTAGGTAAATTTATGGATATTGAAATATTTACTGATTTTATGCAGAGGGTAGTTACAGTTTGTAGGAGTAAATTTTACTTAGGCCATCAGTGTCCGTTTTTGCATTGACGAAATTACTGTTTTTTTTATGTATACCATTTCATTAAATTCCCTTTTTTTCTTGTTTTTTTCTGTTTTTAGGACTTTAGCTCTTTTAAAATCAAAATTATGCTGATGTTCATTTGCGTGGTGGGTTAGGGCTGTAGGGTTATTTTTGTTGTGTTTGTGTCCATTGATGCGGTTTTTTAAGAACTGGCTAGTCTGCCCGATATAGACGCCAGGGCATCCTGTTTGGCAGGGTATTTCGTAGACGATGTTGCTTTTTTTGTCTGTGGGAGTTTTGGGTTTCAGTTTGGTAAAATGTTGGTTGAGTAAATTATGTCCTTTAAAACTGGTTTGAATATTTTCTTTGGAGACTGTATTGCGGATTTTTTCGGAAAGACCAGGGATGTCCGGTATAGTTAGATAGTTTGTTTCGGTATTTTTTTTGGTATGCCTGGTTGAATTGTTATAAAATTTATGTATTCTTTTTTTAAATATAGTGTTAATTAGGCCGTAGGGTTAGTTGTGTGTTATTATGGCGGACTTTGCTTTTTTTATTGCATCGGTTCGGTATTCAGGATCGGAAAGGCCTACCGCGCGGTCGGCAAGGCTGGTTATGACGGACTTTTTTTGAGATATAGGGTGATTTGAGTTGAAATTTAAGTATCTGCCAGACCAGGTGGGTTTCGTGTACCATGAGGTTCTTACTTTGCCATTGCGGTTATGGAGGGTGAGGTCTAGAAAATTGATTTGCTGATTTTGTTCGATTTCTATGGTGAATTGAATTTTTGGGTGGTATTTGTTGAACTCGTTTAATATGTGTTGGCCGTATTTTTGTGGAGCGGCGAGTAAGCAGTCATCTACATAGCGGAAGAAGAAGGGGAGTTTTATTGGTAGGTTGTCAATTACAGTGGTTTCGAGATCTGCGAGGACTAATTGTGCAATGACGCTTGAGATGGAGGCGCCCATCGCACAGCCATTGATCTGTTTGTAATAAGTGTCATTGAAAACGAAATAAGTAGAACTTAAGGTTAGTTCCACTGCTTCTAAGAAGTCCTTCATAGTTATGTCAGTGTGTTGTTTAATTTTGTCCCAGTGTTTTTTTAGGAGGTCAAGGGCAAGTTCGATAGGGATATTTGTGTACATGGAAATTACGTCTAAGGACATTAGGGAGTAATTTGTGGGGTAGGATACGTTAGAAATTTTGTCTTTAAATTGCCAAGAGTCTTTGATATAGAATTCATTTTGATGTACTATTTTTTGTATTATATTTTTTAGAAATTTTGAAAGTTTTTCGAAAGGGGATTGAACACATGAGACGATGGGTCGGAGTGGTGTGCCGGTCTTGTGTAATTTTGGGCGGCCGTAAATTTTTGGAGGCAAGGCGTTGTAAATTTTTAGATCTTTGGCGGTGTTGGGGGATATGTAGGCCATATTTTCCCATTTTTTTATTAAGTCGTTGTTGCTTTTTTGAAATTTATTTGTTGGGTCATTTTTCATTTCTTTGTATGTAGTTTTGTCTGTCAGTAGCTCGTAGATTTTTTTGTCGTAGTCAGTTCTGTTCATGACAACGGTCTTATTTGATTTGTCTGGTTTGAGGACTATTACTTGAGGATTGTTCTTCAGAAAGTGTCTAGTTTCATTTATGTCGCATTGGAGGTTAATATTGTTTTGTTGTCCAGTGTTTTGTGAGGCTTTGTTTTTGTGGGTGTGTATGTGACTGCTGCAGGCGGATCTGATATTGTCTTTTGTTTGAGCTGGTAAGCGGGATATGGCGGATTCGATATTAGCTATAATGTCAGTTACTGGAATTTCTTTCTGGTTTTTTATAGGTAGGGCGAAATTGGGGCCTAAACTGAGGGTTTGAGAAACATTGGCTGGTATGGTGGTGTTACTGAGATTTTCGGTCCAATTAGTTGTAGGGGGATTGGACGTTTTGATGTTTTGTTGTTTTAATAGGTTATTGTTGAATTTCTTTGTGTTGGAGTTTTTTATGGAAGCGAATAGATTTTCGAATCTTTGTTTTTCTTTCTCAACAAAGGCATTGTAGACATTTGGCGGGACAGTGTTTTTGATCGAGGAGTTTACGTGTTGTCTGTCTCTTGTTAGTGTGTTTAGTTGTTTTGTGGTGTCGGTTATAAGCAGATTTAAGGTATTGAATCTGAAATTATGTAGTATGTGTTCATTAATTTTTTTGTGAGAGTTTCACCGGCAAATGATATGTGGTTAACGTTGACGTTTAAAAAGGTGGGTGTGAGATTTTTAGTTTTGCATCGTAGGAGGTAAATTTTACGGTTTTTAAGATTTGCTATCTTTGTGCTAAGGTTTACCGACAGTTTCATCAGTTGGGTGGTGTGGTTTCCATATGTTGCGGTGATGTTTGCGTAAGAGAGCATTTTTCCCCTGCTCTGGTCAATGGTTGGCACGTAGGCTTCTGGATTCTTGGACCCTTGTGGTTGTATGGTTGGTTGTTATCTTGGGTTCTGGTCCTTTTGTCTGATTAAAATAAGTTACAGCGGGTGCTTCTAACTTCTTTGTTTAATGACGTTTCGACACAAATTGGTGCCTTCATCAGATTACCACAACACATGGAATACTTAGTTTAAAGATAAAATTTTTACAATAGCAGGAAGGAATGGTATAAGGAATACATGGAAAAAAAATTTATATAAAGATTACTACAAGTACGAAATAAAATGTTGACACATAAACGTATTGAGGGATGATTAAATTAAAGAATAAAGTCGGTAACTCAAAGCAAACAAGCGTCAAACGTGAAACCTACGATGCAATACGGTGTTAGGTTAAGAAGAGGGGCCAAAAGGGGTAAGGAACGTAAGAAAAGGAGGGAATCTGAGGGTGACAATGACTTACCACAAAACGATGTACAGTTTTAGTTCGAAGTTTGTTGCAGTTTTTTTCTTTATGTACTGTTACTTGAAGAAAAGTATAAGAAAGTTGCATTATTGCTTTGTACATGCTGCTCGCCGTGTCGAAACTCTGCGGCTAACCGTCAGAGATATCGTAAGGCACGCAGCATGTACTATGGGGAATTAAAGAGATTTTTTGTAGTTTTGGATAAGGAAGCCTATAATGAAAGAAGATGCAAAGGCTAGTAAATTGGTCAAGGTGGTGTTTAATATACACATACATCGCAAGGTTAATTGTTTTTAATTAAGTAGGTCTGCTGACTGGTGGTTTTTGGTGTTTGGTTTATATTGTTTTGGAATTTAACTATGTATTTTAGGTAAATTTATGGATATTGAAATATTTACTGATTTTATGCAGAGGGTAGTTACAGTATGTAGGAGTAAATTTTACTTAGGCCATCAGTGTCCGTTTTTGCATTGACGCAATTACTGTTTTTTTTTTATGTATACCATTTCATGAAATTCCCTTTTTTTCTTGTTTTTTTCTGTTTTTAGGACTTTAGCTTTTATAAAATCAAAATTATGCTGATGTTCATTTGCGTGGTGGGTTAGGGCTGTAGGGTTATTTTTGTTGTGTTTGTGTCCATTGATGCGGTTTTTTAAGAACTGGCTAGTCTGCCCGATATAGACGTTTGCCCGATAAAGATTTTTAGAAGATCGTCGATAGCTATTTGGAGCCCGTCACAATCCATAACAATGTTTTCCACGTTTATTCTGGCTAGAGTTTGAGGTATCTGGCTGAGATCCCAGGTAAAGTTGTATCTTCTCTTTGGCGGTCGCATTCTGAAAATACCTTTTAGAAATCTACGAAACAAAAAATCATATCCTAAGTTGCCTGGAAGAATCAGAGAAAGTGCACTTCTTAATGAATTGAAAGAACCATATGACAGATTGTTCCCAGAATCTAATTGCATCTGTAAAAATTCTATGACCTGGTGAGTATTTCCTTCAAAAGGGGATAATTTGCGGTCCATGCAGTAGTTCCACCACTGCCGAAGGTTTGAATCATTTTGCTCAATGTTCCTGGTGCTAATGACATCATTAATGTCATTAGCTGGAATGCTGGAAGCTGAGATTCCTTTGTTTCGAAATGCTTGGCGGACAACAAAGCAGCAACCAGGGTAAACTGGTTGATCTGGTTCCTAGAAATGAGTAATCTTAATAACTCTCCTTTCCGTAACTGATTAAACAGGGGAAACCAGGGTTGTGTAGGCCATATTGGTACAACCATAGTTCCTTCTGCTTTATCAAGTACAATTTTATTTAATGTTCTTAAAATCAAACTAAAAGTGGAAAAGCATAAAAGAAATAAGGTTTCCAGGACACTGTAAAAGCATCCACTGCAAAAGCCTCTGGATCAGGTAACCAGGAGATGAAGTTAGTACATTTGGTGTTGAAGGCAGATGCAAACAAGTCAATATCTGGGGGTCCAAATGTATTTAAAATTTGTATTTCAGTGGTGTCTGACAATCTTCTAGATTCTTTATCAGCTTCCCAGTTGTCCCTGGAAGGAATATAAGAGGCTACAACCCAAATGTTTCGATCCTCACACCACTGCCAAAACCGTCTTGTTCTGCAGTCAGTGCTGGAAATTTGACCCCTCCCATTTTGTTTATATAAGAGACGGCAGTAGTGTTGTCTATTCTAAATAGAATAGATACACCTGATAAGTTTGCCGTAAAATGGCGTAGCACTTGTGAAGCAGCCTTTAAGCCTAAAATATTAATGTGAAGAGATTTCTCTTCATTATTCCATGAACCATGAATTTTTTTCTTGCCAAAGACACCTCCCCACCCAGAAAGAGAAGCATCAGAGTAAAGCACAATATCAAAATGATCTTGTCTAATGTTATTGACTGCCTTCTTAACTGATGACATCCACCAAGAAAGATCCCTATGGGAGGTATCTGAAAGGTGAATAAGTGTCTTGTAGATCTCTCAAGGTTTTTTATATAGAGCCAGCCATATTTCACTGCTGGACAAGCCGCAACAAGGATTCCAATAATCTCTGCGAGGCGTTGTAATGAAACCTTTGTGTGTGAACAAAAAACTTTGAGAGTAGATATTATTTTTTGACGCTTGTCATCAGGAAGTTCAATACTCATGTTCACACTGTCAAGTACAAATCCCAAAAAAGTAATGCTTGTAGAAGGGGTCAACACGCTTTTTTTGAAGTTCACTATGAAGCCTAGTGAAGTAAGAACTGACACGGCTATTGGCGCAGAATTCAAAAAATCCTTTTTGGTGTTTGCAATGAGAAGCCAGTCATCTTAGTAAAAAACACAGAAAATACCTAAGTTTCTTAAGTAAGAAACTACTGGTTTCATAAGTTTGGTAAAAACATATGGGGCTACGGATAGCCCAAAAGGAAGGCAAGTAAACTGGTATCTGATGCCTTGAAAGGCAAAACTGATGTATCTTCTAAAATTTTTATGTATCATAATGGAATAATATGACTCTTTCAAATCAATTTTTGCAAAAAAGACACCTGAATTTACCAGTTTCAAGGCTGTCCTGGTATCTTCTAATTTAAAATGAGGAGGACTTAAAAAAGAGTTAAGGGTTTTTAAATTTAGAATAAACCTTTTAGCTGAATCATTCTTTTTAGTGGCTAGGAAATACGAAGATAAGAAAGGGTCTTTGTGCAATACAGTGTTCAATTACCCCTCTATTGAAAAGGTCTTGAATGGCTTGATCTAATTCAGCAGCCCCCGGAACTGATGTACGTCTTTCTCTGGGACAGTAAGATTGTCTTGGTTTATGACCGAAAGGTATCTTATACCCTCGCACCCAGCTCAGGATAGTTTGGTTTTTCGTATACTTCTTCCAATTATCAAGATAAAATGGAAGCAAACCCACACAACAACTTACCATTACTTGCGGTTGCGCTGTGTCTGTTGATATTTCCGAGGGGGTTGCCTTACTGACCGGGATTCCCTCATTTGCTGTCTCGGTCGGCCCCTGAAGTTTAAAGACTTGCTATATGGAGGAGCAATGGGTTGTTTTCCCTGGTGAGCAATTGACTTTGCCAACTTTAGATTTTCACCAAAAGACGGGCCAAATAAGCTATCTGCAATAGGAATTGAGCGCATAATAGATGTAATTGGTTTGGGCAGGTTGGGAGTAAAAATATTTCTTCTTGTTAAAGATAGACGATAATGTAAATCACATAATAATTTGGCTGCATTGCTAAGTGATTTAACCAATTCAGGCTGTAAGGTTTCAGAAACTTTTTCCTGCAATAATATATTTAACCCTTTGCCTAATTGGGAGATGCCTCGGCCCAACTGGGTTTGTCTTGTGCAATACATGCGGTCTCTCAGTAATAGTGGCTGGGACATTGCCAGTAACTCCACATTCAGTTGGGGGCTCTGTAATCAAGGTAAATTTTCAGGGAATGGACTTTCCTCAATAAGTGCAGTCTTTCCTGCCTCTTCAAGCCCTTTGGACAAAATATTTGCCCATCGATTGGCTAACAAACTGTGTAGTATAAAACCAACACTTGGACAATTGGGCTCCCCTAAACTACGTAAAATGTCCTCGCTAGGTTTCTGTGAGTCTGTGTTAGGCACTTGTGTTATGGGAACCTGTGAAGATGAGGAAGAATCCTCTGGATTATTTATAACACCCTCTCGCCCCTCTGGGACTGAATAGTCAAGATCTATTTCTACAGGGCTTCCACTGACACTCCCTTCTGATAAAAGGTCATGAGATACTTCTACCTGTTGTTCTGATTCTGTATCTCTTTGTGAACTACCACCACAACTGGACGTTACAGGCTTGTGGCTTGATGAAGGTGAAGAACTGTGGTAAGACTTGTGGCTTTTTGAGGTCGAAGACCTGTAACTTTTTAAGGCCGAGGGCCTGCTACTTTTTGAGGCCGAACGCCTTTCACTTTTTGAGGCCAAGGGCCTAAAGCTTTTAGGAGACATAGGAGTAGGACTTCTAGAGGTAGAAGATCTGTGTCTTTTCGATGTGGAGGGTCCAGGTGTGTTGGGAGAAGCACTGCGTTGCCTTTTTCTGCTGCGGCTATGATGAGAGTGTCTTTCTTTTCGATGAGATTTCCTCCTCATGTCTTTCCAGCTTCTCTCTGCTTTATCCAACCTTTTCGTAAGCATCTCTATTTCCTCCTGTAATATTTTCCGAGATTTCTCTTTTGGAGGGTAATCTCTCGAATGGGATATTTTGCGTTTTCGCATAATTTGAGCCTAAAAATTAAGAGATTAGCTGAAAAAAAGGATGAAATTTATAAACAAATTTTTATGTAAAACGTGTTATTTCGAGCACACACAAAGACAGAATGACATAACCGACATGTGACGGATGACATGACGTGAGTTTTCTTTAAAATTGTGTGATCAAGTAGCACCAAAGGCACTACTACTTAGTGATCTCGAGGGCGAGGCCCCGAAATATAATAGTATATTTCATTAGGAGTACCGAAAATGGCGTTTTTCCGTGCGCGCGTGACAAATTTCCGTGTGAGGCGAAGCCGAGCGCGGAAAGTCATGTAAGCACGGAAAAAGGCATTTCGGACGTGTAATGAACGATACTTTTCATTACACTAATTAAATTTTATAATACATATATACAGGGTGGACCAGGTATTTGGTGCCAAACTTTTAGGGGGTATTCTACGTCCAAAAATAATCCTAGTTTGTTATATAAACCATAGTCGAAAAATACTCCGTTACGGAAATACAGGGTGTTAAAATTTTTTTTTTAAAACCAAAAAATTGATCTTTTTCTGAAACTGCCAGAGATATGTTAATGAAAATTTACAGGTGTCAATAGCGATGAAAGACTCAAGTTTTGCAATATAAAAGGTCTTTTCAGCGTTACCAGTGGCGTGCACTGTGGCTCGTGACTAACTATTTTTCAACAAAAAAGTGATACGCTACTGGTTTTTCTGAAGTTAAAAATTGTTTTTGAGGTCCCTGTTCAATTTGAATGAAAAGTGCTCCCTTGGCTTTTTTTCGTACGGCGCCCCTGTAAATAAATATTAAATGACTTAAAAGCTTTTAAGTGTTTGCCTTTTAATAGATTATTAATTTTGTTACTTGGGCACCGCCAGATAATCAATATTTGCAACGTCTTGTTGGCGTAGGTTTTCATGGCAACCTAAAACAGCCAAGCTTATTTTTTTTAACTGTGTTGTAACAATATTTATTTTCAGAATTAAAAAGTAACTAAAACAATAATTGAAAACATAACAAAAACAGTTATAAAAATTGTTCAAAATGGGAACCATTATTTTCAATGCATTTCAATGGCATCGACGTATAGTAGACCGATTTAAATGTACTAGATGTGGTAATATTTGATTGTAACCATATCTTATGCGATTCATAAGTTCTTCTTCCGTATTAATATGAGTCGCATAAACTTTCTATTCTAAAAAAACCCCACACAAAAAAGTCTAACACGGTAAGTTCCGGAGACCGTGGTGGCCATGTAACTGGACCCCCTCTACCAATCCACCTATCCGGAAAATGATTGTCCAGTCAATTTCTGACAACTGAGTGAAGGATCCACCTACAATAAGTAATTCTTTTTTCTTGGTCTCCTGGATGTAGCCCTTGAACAGGTTGCAGGTGAAATGGACGCCGGTGATCTCGTCTAAGAGTACGAAGTATATTGGATTTTGAGGTGAATTTGAGGAGAACTCATTAAATATCTGTCGAGAAATTCTTCTTTGTTGTTGGTTTTGGTTTGCATCTCGATCCTCATGCAAATTTTGCGAACATTTTACGACTAGGAAGTCTTCTTTGCGGATATCTCCTTCTGTATTCTCTGGCGGCCGCCCTTGAGTTTCCGTTAGCAAATCCATACACAAAATGGATATCCGCTATTTCTCTATTTGAAAATCTAAGCGGCATTTTGACACTAATGAACTTTACAGAAATTAGTTATGTTAAATTTGTCAAATATTGTCATGAAAACTGACGCCAACATCATCAAGGTGGTATGCAATTAAGAAATAGCTAGGTAATCCATTTAAACACAAACATTTTAAAATATTTTATTATTATTAAACGGTGTGCCCTACGAAAAAAAGGCAAGGGAACTTTTTTCTTTCAAATTGAACAGGGACCTCAAAAATAGTTTTTTATCTTCAGAGAAACCAGTAGCGTACCACTTTTTTGTTGAAAAATAGCCAGTCACGAGCCACAGTGCACGCCACTGGTAACGTTGAAAAGACCTTTTATATTGCAAAACTTGAGTCTTTCATCGCTATTTACACCTGGAAATTTAATTAAAATATCTCTGGCAGTTTCAGAAAAAAATCAATTTTTTGGTTTTCATAAAAAAATTTAACACCCTGTATTTCCGTAACGGAGTATTTTTCGACTATGGTTTATAAGCAAACTAGGGTTATTTTTGGACGTAGAATACCCTCTTAAACTTTGGCACCAAAAACCTGGTCCACCCTGTATATTACTAAAATTACTTAATTTCCAAACATGAAAAGTTATATGTGGCAATAGGGTGACATAAATCTGACAGAGAAATCAAAATCAACAAATCAAATAATAGAAGTTGTCAAGGATACTTGCTAAAGCTGGAGTTCGCAACTGGTGGCCGTCTTATTTTAATGTAAGTAGTGATATACAACTGGGAACGGCAAATTAACAGCGCACGGGAAACAGTTTTCCGTTCCCTTACGGCAAAGGTGTATTTTCTGTACAGTTAACTAGCCTGGAAAATGGTCATTTTCTGAGTAGTGTAATGAAAAAGTGTTTTCCGGGCTTTGAAGCTGTGGTCCAATGGAATTTCTTCCTGACGTTTCGTCTACAGCTGCGGCAGATATTATCAAAGGCGATGGAACAATGGGCGAAGTGATCTCCCGTGCTTGCCGACGTTGACTGATTCGACTGTTGTCACTGTGGTAAGTGAGGACTGATTCCCCGTGGCAGGAGCGCGACAGCGCCGGCGGGGAATAAATATCCCCCGCCGTCGCGCTGCAGTGGTGGAAGTGGGGTGAGGGTACATTAACCAAACATTTTAAACGTACCTTTCGGAATAATGACAATTCTTATCAAATGACGTTTTCATGTCAAATGCAAAAAAACGATTTTTAGAATATCATACACTAATACTCAAAGACAAACACATTAATAGGTATAATGTTTTGCATTTCATTGTTTCTAAAGCTTTGTTTTTTAGATAGTTCTGTTCTTTATTCTTTAGATAGTTTCTAGGGTAAATTTTTATTCGTAGTAATTTTACTGTGAGTAGTGCGAAATTCTTTCTCCAACGAACGAATCGGGCAAAAAAGTGGATGAGACTTCACCCAAAAGTAAGTAGTAAAAAATAATAAGGTAAAGTTGATTACACATAGCTTGTTTAGAATATGAGATTAGACCAACTAAATCAATAATTCAATTATTGATACTCATATAAAAAATATTTGCACATGACTGTGAAGAGTAAATCAAACTGTTTTTTTCTCTTTTTAATGTCCATTTTCTCTTCCTTTCCTTTCCAAACGAATGTCACCAAAGTTCAACAATTTCAGAGATATAACCTTTCAGGGATCAATTTTTAGGCACTTTTAGATATCTGTAGATTCTAAAGGTTGATTCTAAATTCCCTTTAAAAATCGACTTTTTTGCTATTCTTAAAAAAATCGCTAGCGTCGCTAATTTCCTTCGAGTTAAGTTTGTTGCATCCTTAGGGAATAGAGAATAAAAAGTGAGGGTTTTACGTGTTTTTTCTTAATTTTTAACTTTGACCCCTTTAACTTCAAAACGAATAGACTGATCAGACTGATTGCCACTGTTTTTCCTCTTTTTGATATCCGATTTCTCCTCACACTAACGAAAATCTTATTGATTCAATAATTTTGGAGATATTGCTTCAGTAGTGGGCACTGTCGGTTTTAGACACTTATAAAATCAACTTTTTTCCCAATTTTAAAATCTAATATTTTTTTTGAAAATGACAAAATGGAGGTAGAACGAATGGACCGTTCAGAGTAAATCCAATTCTCTTTTCTTCACACTGATGTTCCCTTTTTCTTCCCACTAAAGAAATTTTATTAGAATAAAATAATTTCCAAGATACACCTCTTTGGCCCTCCATTTTTAGGTACTTTTAGAATTGATCTTTTTTGCAATTTATCTCTCATTGATGTTTTGTTTCTCCCCTCGGAAAACAAAACTTCGGAGACTCCTTCGAATTTTATGCACTTTTAGAATTGACTTTTTCACGTGCTTAGAAAATTGCAGTCATCGAAATTTGGTAAAAAAAAAGAACATAAAATATTTTCTATTTTTTCAAACAGAAGGTGTATTACTTCTTTCTTCTCAATTCCCAACTTTGATTGCCTATAATGTTAGAATGAATGGACTTATCAGAAGTGGTCTAACTCTGTATCCTTGAGTCAATGTTCGCCCCTTGATGATGTTGACTGATTTTAGTTTTCCTGATTTCTCTCCGGTTTTTTCTGGTCGTGTGCGACAATCTCCTTGGAAATGGCCTATTCTGCGAGATAAAATAGGAACCGGGCTTCTCTCCATCGATGTTCTTCCTATTGAAGACGCTTCTCGTTCAGCAATTTCTTCAAGACTGGATCTTCCTAAGGCTTCTTGGTTGGACGTCTCCTTTTTAAACTATAACTGTGTGGCCAGATCATGTCATTGCATCGCGGGTACTGCAAGGCCGAACTAACTTCAAAGGGCTTTTCATCTCCGTGTTCCTAATTCATTCAATCATTTACTGCAAATTTTCAGCTGCTATTGGAACTTACGAAAATCGGGACGAGCTATTGAATATCTTAGTCATAAAGTGTTCAATGACTGCTTTAGACACCTGCAGATTTTCCCTAACATCTGCTGCTTTATTCGTTGCTCTGTTTGGTAGATAACTTAATAAGGAACAAAATAAGCGTAAAATTAAGTTATGCTTAAAATGAGCTACTTGTTCTTATGGATTTTTAATTGAATTTTTTATCTCTCTCTCTCTCTATAGCATTTTCCCCACATTTTAGAACCTATCATTTATTTTTTGTATATATTAAGTTTTTATTCTGCGTGCATGAAATGTTAAATATGAGTTTTATTAACAATACACTTTGTTACTAAATGCCACTTATGTTTCACCCAGTATTTTCATTAATAAAGAAATAAGCATTTATTGGTACTAATATCTCTTTAATCAGCTTCTTTGTTATAATGCACTTCTTTATGTACGTATTCATTTGATGGAATAAATTCGCGGAAAGATACCTACTAAACGTATGCATTTTAACGAACAAATCATTAATGATGGCCATCGGGTAAAAATTAGTTTTTTAAAAAAATACAACATAAGTATTTATATTTGCATGCATTAACAAAACAGGATCTCTTTTGGAATAAAACGGCGATCGAAACCCTTCAAAGCAATGGAACAAATTGAAAGCGAAACGGTACGTTCAACAAATTCGTGCCTCGTGGCGACGTATGGGAAATGGATTTCAACCCTTTCGGTTTAAAAGACTGTAATTTAGATGTTAATCTTGAGAGCTTTGGCGCATTTGCCTTGAAAATAAGAGAAAACCTTTCGGTGTTGGCTGGGACAAAACAGCCGTAAATCATATCAAGTGGTGTTTTTGTGCGAACGAAGCTCCTAGACCCGATCTCTAGCTGCAGTTTCTATTGGGAAAATTTAATTGGTTCATAATTGAAATCTAGGAGATTTACGGTGTTGGTTTGTGATATTGAATGCCATGTGTTGGGTCTCACCAGATGTCGAGCTCAATACCGATTTTTAGGAAATTACGGAATAAGAGACGATTTCGTGCTTAACATGCACAAGTGTAAGTAATTACTGATGGGTATAATCGATACATTTCTGTAATCGAACTTCGATTGATCGCTTATGAATATTTGTTAAAATCATCATTCAGAGAAACACACTCATAATCGATTGTTTGATTGATGATCGATCGATTATCCAAACTGATTACTTCTAGTTATTGACATATAAGCCATTCACTTATTATTATCGTCAAGTAGGCGTTGGAAAAGTAACTATGACGTTTTTGTCGTAACTTCTCAACATGTGCTAAAAGAAGTTGGGTACAAAAAAAATGAAGGTTTCAAAGGTAAATAGATGACAAAAATCAGTGAATGGGTAATCGTTGATATATTTTCTTAATCGGATGGATCAAAATTCAAAATATTTCATACAATCATTCGAATTGATTAAAAGTCATTTACATAAAATAGTCATAATCGATCAATAAAAAAATGATTTTATTCGTTTATCAACATTATTAATATCGATTTAAATAATCATTTAAAAAAAAATTTCTCGTTTTAATTTTTTAGATGTTTCTAGTGAGTGTTTTGCCAATACAAGGTGATGCAAAATAAAACATACTTTTGACTTGTTTCTGAAATCAAGATAAAAACTCGTTAAAGCAAGACAAGAGAGTGCCAAGAGAACATTACACCTTACCTCGAGTCTTGTCTTGTTACGCTCATGCGCCAAGAATTTGTCAACGCTAGAAATGCAGATTAAAAGTTTTCGGAAAAATTCAGGTCAGAATTAGTATCAAAAATAATAAAAAATTCCTCAAAGCGTCTAAAAATGTATATTTAGAGATTCTGGAAACTATAATCGATTAAAAATAACCTATCTCGTCAAAAAAAATGCACAATTTGATGTTTTTTGAGAAAATCACGGTAGGTTAAGGCCAAAATTAGTTAAAAATTACTCAAAGCGACTGAAAATGCAAATTAAAAATGTCTGGAGAAATTCAGGTTAGGACTAGAGCCAAAAGTGGTTCAAAATTTTCACAAAACAGTTTTTTTTTTTGGCTAAAATTAAGGTTAAAGTGGTGAAAAATGATTCAAAGTATATAAAAATGCTAATTAAGTGTTTCTCTACAAATTCAGGTAGTATCAAAATGGGTTAAAACATGACACAGGGTGTCTAAAAATGCAATTTTGTGTCTTTGGAGAAATTCATGTTAGGATTAGAACCAAAAGAAGTTAAAACTTTTCAGAAAGCATCTAAAATTGCAAACTTGGAGTCTTGGGAGAAATTTAGGTTAGGATTAGCAGTAAAGTCGATTAAAATTGACCAATTTCTTCTGAATTTATTTTTCTACAAAATTAGTTCTAAAATTAAAGTAAAAATTGGCAAAAATAAATCAAATTTTGAAAAAATTCAAATTAGATGTTTTTCGGAAAAATCAGGTTAGGATTAGTGTCAAAAAGAATTAAAAAAATTACCCACAACGACTAAATATATATATATTTACAGTTTCTGGAACCTAAAATCGTTTAAAAATAACTCATTTCATTAAAACATGCAATAGTGGATGTTTTTTGGGAAAATTACCATCGGATTAGGGCCAAAGACTGTGAAAATTTCTCAAGTGAGTAAAAATACAAATTTACAACGAACAAAGAATTTATAGAAACTCGAATTAAGATTATAGCCAAAATAGCTTAAAAATGACTCAAAACGTCTGAAATTGCAAATTAAAAGTTTCTGGAAAAATTCAGGTTACAATTAGAACCAAAAATGATTGAAAATTTACGCAAGCCTCAAAAAGTGCAAATTTTGGGAGGAAACTCAGGTTAGAATTAGGACTAAAGTCAATTTAAAACCACCCATTTCTTCTAAAAATTACAATTTTTTAAACTTTTTGGCTAAAATTAAGGTCAAAATCGGATAAAAATTACTCAAAGCGCTTAAAAGTGCCAATTTGGAGTGGTTGGAGAAACTGGAGAAACTCAGACTAAAATTAGGACTAAAGTAATTAAAAAATGACCCACTTCATCTAAAAATGATAGTTTTTATGCTTTTTTGGCTAAAATTAAGATTAAAGCTGTCAAAAATGACTCAATGTGTGTAAAAATAATATTAAGAACTAACCTGCACATTCAGGTAAGTATTACGTTCAAAATGGGTTAAAACATGACACAGTGTGTCTAAAAATGCAATTTTGTGTCTTTGGAAACTCATGTTAGGATTGGAACCAAAAATTAATGAAAATTTACACAAAGCCACAAAAAGTGCAAATTTTTGAAGAAATTCAGGTTAGAAATAGGACCAAAATCGATTAAAAATTAGCCATTTCTTCTAAAAATTTAAATGTTACAATACTCCTTGGCTAAAAATAAGGTCAAAATCGGTGAAAAATGACTCAGTGTGAAATAACTTAGAGTTTCTGGACAAGTCCACTGTAGGACTAGCGTCAAAATGAGTTAAAACATGATACGAGGGGTATAAAAATGTAAATTTAAAGTCTTTCGAGAAGTTCAGGATAGGATTAGAGCCAGAAGCTGGGTAGAAAGTTACACCAAGCGCTTAAAAGTGCAAATTTGGAGACTTTGTTCTTGTCTTTTGAGAAATTCGGGATAGAAATAGAACTAAAGTAGATAAAAAATTACCTATTTCTTTTTATTTTATTTTTCAATTAAGGTATAAAATATAAATTAGTACTGACTGAAAATGACTCAAAGTGTACAAAAAAAATGCATATTAAACGTTTCTAGATAAATTCAGGTTAGAATTAGGATCAAGACGGGTTAAAACATGACACAAAGTGTCTAGAAATGCAAATTTGCGGACTTTGGAAAAGTTGAGGTTAGGATTAGAGACAAAAGTTATTAACAATTTACGCAAAGCGTCTAAAAATGCAAACTTGGAATTTTTGAAGAAGTTCGGATTAGAATTAGGACTAAATTCAATTAAAAATTACCCGTTTCCTTTAAGAATGAGAGATATTTTTTTGGCTAAAATTAAGATTAAAGCGGTGAAAAATGACTCAAAGTGCGTGAAAATGCTAGTTAAGGGTCTCTATACAACTTCAAATTAGGATTAGTGTCAAAATGGGTTAAAGTTGACACAGGATATCTAAAAACACATATTTGTATCTTTGGGAAAGTTCATGTTAGGATTAGAACCAAAAGTTGTTAAAAATTTACAGAAAGCTTTTAAAAGTGCAAACTTGGAGTCTTAGGAGAAATTCAGTCGATTAAAAATAACCCATTCCTTCTGAAAATAACAATTTTAATGTTTTCTGAACAAAATTAAGGTAAAAATTGGCGAAAATAGATCAAAGTAAAAAAATTGCAAATTTAGAGTTTCTAGACAAATTCAGGTTAGGATTAGCGTCGAGATGGGTTGAAATATTATGCAAAGTGTATAATAATGCGTATTTGCGGCTTTTGGAAAAGTTCAGGTGAGGGTTAGAGCCTAAAGTGGTTAAAAATTTATACAAATCATCTAAAAGTGCAAATTTTAAATCTTTGGAAAAGTTCAGATTAGAACTAGTACTAAAGTTGATTAAAAATGAACCATTTCTTCTAAAAATGACAATTTTAATATGTTTTGGCCAAAGTTAACGCAGAAATCGGTGAAAAATACTCAAAGTGTGTAAAAATGCAATTTTTGAGTTTCTGGACAATTTCAGGTTAAGATTAGGATCAAAATGGGTTAAAACATAACACAATGTGCACATTTGGAGTCTTGAGACTCCAGTTCAGGTTATAATTAGGCATACATTTGATTTTAAATGAACCATTTCATCTAAACATGACAATTTTGATGTTTTTTACAAAAACTAAGATTAAAGCGGTGGAAAATAACTCGGATAAAGACAGATTCAAGAAAGACTCAAAATGATTTAAAACACGATACAAGGTGTCGAAAAATGCTAATTTGCGCCTTTGGGAGAATCTAAGTCAGGATTATTGCCAAAAGTTGTTAAAAATTTACGCAAAGCGACTAAAAGCGACTAAAAGTGCAAATTTGAAGTCACTAGAAAAATTTAAGTTGAATTGGCACTAAATTAGATTAAAAATGGCCCATTTCATCTCAAAATGGCAAATTTGATGTTTTTTTTGGCTAAAATTGAGGTTAAAGCGGTGGCAAATAATTGAAAGTTGGTAAAAATGCAAACTGAGAGTTTCCGGACAAATTCAGGTTAGAATTAGAGGAGTCAAAATGGGTTAAAACATAACACAACGTGTCTAAAAATTCAAATTTGGAATCCTTGTGAAAGTTCAGGTTAGCATCAGAAAAAAAAGTAGTTAAAAATTTAGAAAAATTCTAAAAGTGCTAATTTGAAATCTTGGAAGGAAGTCAGGTTAGAATTAGAAATAAAGTCAATTAAAAATTACATATTTTTTTAAATGATAATTTTAATGCTTTTTTGCCTAAAATTAAGGTCATAATTGGTGAAAAATGGGTTAAAACATGAGACAAGTCTAAAAGTGAAAATTTGGAGTCTTTAGAGAAGTTCAGGTTAGGTATTTAAAAAAAAAAGTTGGTAGAAATTTACACAATGCGTCTAAAAGTGGAAGTTTGGAGTCATTGGAGAAACTCAGGTTAGAATTAAGACTAAATTCACTTAAAAATTACTCATTTCATTTAAAAATGGTAATTTTGATGTTTTATTTGCTAAAACTAAGGTTAAATCTGTGCAAAGAACTCAAAGTTGGCAATGCAAATTAAAAGTTTCTGAACAAATATTTTTTTAAATTCAGTCAAAATTAGAAATAAAATCGATTAAAAAATATTCACCTCATCAAAAAATTCAAAACTTAGTGTTTCTTGGTGAAAGTCACGCCAGGATTAAGGCCAAAATCCATGAAAAATAACTCAAATCGTGTAAAAATACAAATTTGGATGGTTTTTGATGTTTCTTTAAAAAAGTCAATCTAGGATTAAGGAAAAAATACATAAACAACGCCTCACAGCGTGTAAAAATATAAATTTGGAGGGTTTAAATAATTCAAATAATGTCCAAAATCGCAAAATTTTTTCTGAAAGTGGTTCATTTTGGTCAAATTAAGACTAAAATTGATTAAAAATAACCCACCTTATCTAAAATTCAAATTTTTATGTGTGTTGCGAAAGTCAGGCTAGCACTGAAGCCAAATCGGAAAAAATTGGTCCAAAGTGTGAAAATATAACATTGAAGGGTTTAAAGTTCAGATTAAGGCCAAAATTGGGTAAACAATATTTGAGAACGTCAAAAAAACGCAAGCTGAAATTTTCTGGAAAAAAGATTAGGATTAGCGGAAAACCGATTAATGTCTAAAAATTGTGTTAATGCCAATTTGGTAATTATATGAATGTTTTCTTTCTTGGGATGTGGTCCTCTGTTAAATAAAGCTACAGCAGATGCTTTATTATGCACACAATTCTGATGAAGGCACCAATTTGTGCCGAAACGTCAAATAAATAACAAACGACGTTTCACGCACCTGCTGTAGCGTTATTTAACAAAGGACCACATCCCAAGAAAGCAACCATCCATATAATTACAAGGGTCCAAGAATCCAGACGTTCAACGTTCCAACCAATTTGGTAATTGTGGAAAAAAGCAGGTTGGCGTTTGGGTCAAAATCGATATTAGATAAACAATTAATAATTATCGGCGATAATATAAATTTCGATTATACCGGGTGTTCTATTTAAGTGTGTATAATTGCTCACTCCAAATTGGGTAAGGTTTAATCGTTCAATTCTGTTTTATTATTGTTGAAATGAAATGTATTATTATTGTTGAAATGAATTGTATATGAATTGAGAGTTGAAAAAAGACATAATTTATAACTCGATGTCTCGACATCGAGAATGGCAAGAATCGAATGATCGATTATTATACCCTAATCGAAATAGTTCGATTATTTTACTCATATCGCCCAACACTATAAGTAATATTGCTGGAGAGATTCTGAGACACCGAACTGTTGTGACCAGTATAGCAAGAATGGTTTTGTGCTACAATTATCCAAAATTAATACATATGGAGTAGAAGCTGATGTAAGGAGGCTGAAATCTGTCACATCATATTGGCATAGGGGAAATGATATGGGGTTTTCCCACAGATTCGATGTTGGATCTTTGACCCAGAAAATTCAGTTAGCCTTAAAGTAATTACAGCAGGATTTTCGTTATCTTTTCTCTTCTACCCCGAATAGTAATAATTTTCTTTTTTCCTTCTACTGTCATGGCTGTCCCATCGAATTACAATCGCATAAATCCAGACTTTCCAGATAATCGTAATTTACTCGGTCATACCCCTCGGTTAGTTCGGATTAAGTCTGGACCAAGTTACGCGATAATAGATCGCGCACACAGAAAGAGACCAGATTTAGGTTAAAGGTCCTTAAAATTCACCTTGCATTTTACTTATAATACTAGAAGCAGCAAAGATGTAACGAAAGTTTCTTATTATCCGATCATAAGATGAAACCCAGGAACACGGCTTGTCGTCTATTTCATAATACAGGGAAAATTCCCAGAGCTCATTTTATATTCAACTTTGCTAGGAACGTATTACATGGGGGACTAATGCTCATAGATAAATTAGATTCTTGAAAGAAAGTAGAAGAAGATACAAAGTTTGCGAGTTTTGATGTGCACGAGAGGAATATTTTGCTGAAAGGAATCGGATCGTATATCTATGCAAGAGTTATATTACGTAAAAATAAATTATCGTCAAAGAAAATTTCAGGTTTTGTCGTGATCAGATTGTCTCTTTTTAAGTATAAAAATAGAACATAAGCATTTTGTTTCATAACTGAAATCAGGCAAGTGACATAAAAGAGTTGAGCACCAGCTATCCTGAACGGGTATTAGCCTAGACGTTATAAAATATATAACGAGACACCATGCTCCAAATTTTATTGAATTTACATATTACCAATATTAAAAATTAAGTTTCCACTTTCTCAATTCTCATATTGACAAAATGATCCTAAGTTATGTAATAAAAGACCTAAAAGTCCACTACTAACTCAAAGAGCTGGGATAGCATAAAAATTCTAAGACAATATGCATCAAAGCAAAATATCATACTTTATGAATCCAATATTATTTTATGAATCCAACTACCAGTCAAACTGAATTAATTCCAAAATTAGCAATTTTATAATTATATGGCTATTGCCACAGATAGACGATTATCACCGTTATTACCCACAAAAAGACGTAGGGATGAGATCAGTAGGTTATCGCTTAAACGCGACTGGTACTTGTTACTAATTGACTAAAACTGCAAAAGTATCTGATCTGACTATACTAAGTTTCAGATACCGTTACATAGATATACTCTATCTATCTGAGCATACCTGACGCCTCCCCAGTCCCTCCATTGCAGCGCGACGGTGCGGCGCCGGCGGGGGATTAAATAAATATCACGGAGCTCACCGCGATCGAATCAGTCAACGTCGGGAAGTACGGAAGATTACTTCGTCCATTCCCCCATCGCCTTTGTTAATGTCTGCCGCAGCTGAAGACGAAACGTCAGGTAGAAATTCTATTGGACTACGCCTTCAAAGCCCGGAAAACACTTTAGATAATAAGTATGTTCAATTTTGCGCCCTATTTGCGTGCATTCTATATCTTTTAAAACCCAAGTTGTAAAGTTAGGACTTTATCAACTTAACAAATTAATTTTATTTTCATTAGAGATACTTCTGTTGAAGATTTACGGAATATTTAAAAAATGTAAATACATAAAAAAATACACAAAAATACAATACGGACGCAAAAGATATTTTTGCATTCTAACATCTTCACACGTGGGTTTTCAACAACGTGTGTTTATGCCTATATTTTGTAATAAAGACGTTTATGGCACAATATTTATGAAATTTCTTACTAACGCTGTGCGCCTTTTATCAAACTTTATACTACTCACGTTTAATTATTATAAAAAATTAATAAATTACCAACTGTACAGTTATTGGCGCTATAATTCTGATAGATGGGAAAATAATCTCGCTTTTGATTGATGTACTTAAAGACTAAAGCCACTGAAACATCATAAACTTTTCTCTGTTGCTGCAATATATTGCTCGTATATTATTACATCATTTGCATTGATAATAATTAATTATAATTATAGTCTACCTATGTCAAATCTACCTATGATTTTGTAGTTAAAAATTGAATACCTAATTTAAAAAGCAATGCAAATATTGCTAGTTTTCTTAAAGATAACTTGTATAAACCAAGGTTCAATAATGAATCATTATTAATTTACCTGCGGTACCTACTTCAATAATTATTAATGAAAAATTCCTCTGAAATAGACCCACGTTAAATAATTATTATGATGAAACTAATAAATAGTAACTATCAAATCCTTTAATTTCGGTGCTTTAATGGCCTGTTTTTTAATAGGTTGAGTTGAATTTAACAAAGGTTATAAATTAACTTAAACCACTTTGACCAGTTTATACAGAGGTTTACATGTCAACAAGGTGTCAATTATAATTTATGGTGTAAACTTATAAACAAAACAATTAAATTGCTCGTGAAACTAAACCCAACGGGTCTTAATACTCTTAATTCCATGCATTGATCCCAACAAATTTGACTAAAAGCAAATTTGTGATTGTGTTGTCGAGTAGCTTTTGTTGTTGTTCTTAATTCTAGACTGATCTAATTCCATTGTTACTACTACCCACAGTATACCGTAATGTAAAAAGTTTACCCACCTAATTCTAGTAGATTATGTCACTAGAAGTAAAAGTGGGTCTTTTCGTGCTGAGCCCAGAGATTAAAAAAATACCTTTTACTCCGAGTAACATATTGGGCGAATTTCAAAAGTCACCACAACATCTACTGGGTAGATCAGACAACGGCTGTCACCTGCTTAAATTGCTAGATGGCCATCGCATGACCAGCTTAACCGGTAGATGACCCGGTGAATTTTGGAATTGGCCCATACTATGTTTTTTCAAGCATGCAGTAATAAAGTCCTTCTAATTTCTCTTGAGTGTTACGTGATTACTCTTTCATATTACTTTATCTCACGTTAAACGTATGGGACAAAAGTTTTGCGTCACCGACATGTGTCGGATAAGAATATTGAAACTTGACATTGACATTGTCACTAG
Organism: Taphrorychus bicolor; assembly: GCA_951812265.1. Lineage (NCBI taxonomy): Eukaryota > Metazoa > Arthropoda > Insecta > Coleoptera > Curculionidae > Taphrorychus > Taphrorychus bicolor. The sequence goes on along the minus strand of OX638297.1, from coordinate 24,140,067 downwards.
CAATATCAAATCTGCTCTTAAATCGAAAAATGCCGGGCAAAACATTCTCCGAGGGTGAACAAATGTTAATATTGAAATGAATTCAATATTTCCAACGAGAAGAAGAAACGGGAGAGAGTTGAATACCTTTAAATGCAGTACATAACGTAAGTAGGTACCTATTATCGTTAAAATTAAAGACTAGTTACGGCATATTTTCTTTGGGAGACAAATCTAAGCGGTGTGGTTGAATTGTGGGTGCAAAACGGCAACGGAGAGGTAAAAAACAGGTATAATATCCATATGCGTAAATATTCCGATAGGCAGCTTCATAGATTTTGCTATAAGTTACCGCTTTGCTCCCATTTAGTCCGCCAAAACGGACGCGGCGATTCTTGCTAAATTGAATCAAGAAACGCAAAATGGTTAACACCATTTATTCTACTTATTCAGATGCCGTGTAATAAATGTATGTAAGCATATGTGATAAAAAGTACTTACAAACAACAGTACTTAAAAAAATCTGATAATTATTTTTCTAGAGGGAAGCAGAGGCATTAGGTGTGTCCCTAGCAACAATTCAGAGACTTGTAACTAATGGAGCGAGTAAAGATCACGCTGTTGAAGAGTCTAAGGTTGAAGGGGACGAATTTATGCTGCAGGTACAGTACAACAATCTCCACGACAGATATCGAAGATTATTGAGGTCATTTTTTTATTACAGGCGAACATGTTAAACTCCAGTCTTTGCATAACCACCTCCAAAATATGGAGCAAGTAATAATTCGTTGCGGTTGCCTGGCTTTGTGCTTGAAAAAAGTTTAAGTGGACGAAGTGTATAATATCTAACCGACTTTATCTAATGGAACAACCAAATATTATACCTACATAAAAGGATAAGGTTTTTGAGAGAGTACCGGTTTTTATAGATGAAACATGGGTTTTTAGTAAAGGTATATAAACGCTAGCAATTAATGTTAATCTACTTCTTAAGCATCATTCAAAGGAGCATTTAGGACAAGTTGATAAGAGAAAAGTCTTCCTCAGAAGGAACACGATACATAGTTTTGCATGCTGGTCCAGAGGATTGGTTTATCCAGAATGCCAGCCTAATATTCAAAGCAGGAAGTAAATCAGGCAACTACCATGACTCGGTGAACTCTGCAAATTCCGAAAAATGGTTTTGTGAACAGCTTTTGCCTAATTTGGAGGAACCCTCACTGATAATTATGGACAATGCTTCTTACCACTCCATGCAAGTAGAAAAGTTACCCAATCAAATATGATCCAAACCTTGCCTAATAGAATGGTTGCAGCAGCATCACATTACATTTTCTCCTTTTGCTATGAAAGCTGAGCTTTTAGGTATAGCAAACGAGAACATGCTGGAGAAAATTTATCGGTTGGTGTTTTACGTTATAATATTTGTAGGATGTCCAAAATCGCTCTTTTATAATGACAATTAGTGAATTTAGTTTTGGTGTTTTTTTTTCCTTTAGAATAGACGAACTAGCATTTCAAAATGGTCATCGTGTATTAAGATTACCTCCTTACATTGTCATTTTAACCCCATCGAAATGCTATGGTCCCAGTGTAAGCGATATTGTGATTCGAAAATCACTGCTGTTCATCGAATCACAAACGAGAGCGTTTTAAATTTATGGAACCAGGCGGTGGAAAAAGCATCGTTTTTCAGTTAAAAAAAATTATTTACTTAACTTACTAACTCTTTTTGCAGGTTACTCCTGAGTTATGGAAAAACTGTCTTCGACATGAAGACAGTGAATCCGAGGAAGAATTCGAAAAGTAATAACATTTATTTCTACAGCGATTTTTCGCAATGTTGTTTACTTCTTTGTTTGCTTCTAGCTATTTGTTCTCCGTTAGAACGTTTGTACTTTGTTTAAAATAATTGGGAGTTTTTTAAAAGATTACATCAACGTATCTTATTTTTTTTGCGTTATCTACAGTGCTCCAAAACAATTAGTGCGCCACTAGAAACTTATTTTTGTTTGAACTTAATCACTATTTTTGTATTTTTGAGACCTACTTGTTTATTCGTTTTTTTTTTATTTCAACTGTGTATTTGCTTCTTTAAGCTCTCTATGCTGCAGTAAAAATTTAGTACCTACCTTTTAATACAGATTGCTGTAAAGCAATATTTATTGTAGATGTGTTGTATATCACATTAAATAAAAATGTTAATAATCGGAGTTCCTTTGAAGCTCCTTGATCTCTTTAGGCTGCTTGTGATTTTTAACAAAAATGAAGTGAAACGTAGTACTCTCAGTTTAATTAGTTTCATACCTACTAAGTCCTGACGTGGTCAGAAAACCAAATAAATAAATTATTCTTAATTATTACTTACATAAGGCAGGTAATTTATTTAGTTGATTTCAAATAATATATACTAATAAACCACTTATTAAAAATAAAAAATATACTGGTTAACTTATCCATTAACTCCGATTAAGAAAATACGTGCACTTACCTGTAAAAATGCGTCAATCATATGTATCAAATTAAGACATACCCTAAAATTGTGGTTACGTAGTAAACGATGACGAAACACTCAAGAGAAATTAGAAGTACTATAAAAAATCTATTTCAGAGTGATTCAGTTTTGCAATTTCCTTTCATGTTCTTTAAGGGGGTCTAGGTACCTACCCAATTAGTGGTGTATTTGTTTGTAAAATAAATGTAATGTTTTAGAAAGGTGGTTTTCCATGTTCAACGGTTTTAATGGTATTAAATCATAACCAATGGTTTAGGTGGTTTAGGTACCGTAACTTGGGGTTACTTCGAATTTTTGAGATTTTTAAAGAATAACTTATACATTAACATGGTAAATAATTTAAAAAAATAATATATAATCTTCAAACCTTCATCTAATGATATGTAAAATAAAACTAGAAAAAAACACAATAATTGATATATATTTTTTTGGTCAAATGTTGTTCGAATTAAACCCTATGTGTGGGGTGACTTTGAACAATGCTTTAAACACTCAACTTTTCACATTTTATTTACTGTAAGGGTGAATTCGAACTTTACAACGCAAAAAAAATATTGTTTTATTACGAAAATCAGGTAAAATAAATGAAGAATGACAAATAAAGGATTTATTGAAAAAAGGAAAAAATTTCATATTTAACAAACATAAAAAATGCAACTCTCATAGGTAAACATAAAAATCACTAAAATAAATACAAAATAAAAAAAATAAATATTCGAATTCTAACAAAACATAAAATATACTGAAACAAATTCAATGAAACCAGTAAAAATATTTAAACCTTACTACTATTCTATAGAATATGAGGGCAATTTTTAAATGCCCAACGATTCCTTCTGAAATCTTTTGGGGGTTTTAGCTTCGTGATGACGTCGACGGTTTTAACGAGACTTTCATCTTTGACGTTTGGATAGTGAAAAAGAGCTTCTATATTATCATTTTTCGTTCGCCGTAAGAAATTTACTAAAAGTAAATCGGGTTGATCTATAAATGTTTCAATTATTTTCCCGATAAAATATCGAAACTTGTTGTTGCCACATTCAAATTTCACTAATAGACTGGGAGCCAGCGACCGTTTAGTTTCAGTCATTTTAGAAAAACTGAAAATGTTCTCCTCCGCTTAATATGTTATCACAAATAAGAGAATGGATCTCCAGCTGGCGCACTTCCGGGGGGTGTAGCTGCGGCAGCCTCTTCGACACGTAAAAAAATAATAGAAAAAAACTTATTTTAGAAAAGGTGAAACTTTGTTGACATGTTTATTATGTTGTAAACAAATAGACAAACGTATCCAGCTGACTTGAGAGTGGTGGATTATGCCCCAGCTGGTCATGTTAACAAGTGAAAAATATGCATTTAGTGAATTGATAACAGAAAAGCTGAAATTTGGTAAACTACTAGTTAACTTAACAAATGAAACAAAAAAATATCTAGCTTTACATTAGTGAGGGAAAAGTGTACAGTTGCTGCCATCAAAGAGACAACGCTGTCCGCGTGGTCAACATGCGCTGCATCTTTGATTTTATCAGCTAGATAGCTAGATACTTGGATTCACTCCTATCGGTCTAGGCGTTCTTAAGTTCTACGGGATCAAAGTTGAGAAATGCGAAAACAGTTTTAACACCCCCCCCCCCTTTGGATATTTTCAAAAAAAAATCGGATTTTTTTTTTGTATATTGCATCTACCGAACTTTCGATGGTGGGAGGTGAAATAAGACATCAAGAAGAGGACAAAACAGTTGAATTCACTCCAATCGGTCCAGGTGTTCTCAAGTTACAGGGGGTCAAAGTTGAGAAATGTGAAAAAAGTCGTATTACCCCCTTGGGACATTTTCAAAAAAGAAATCGGATTTTTTTTGCTGTTTTTGATCGGAATGGCTCGTTTGCAGTAACAAACTAAATTCGAATAAATTTGCCCTATAAAGAGGTTTTTAAAAATAGTCCAAAAACGCCACTCTAAATGTTGCTAAAAATCAATCTCCGAAGGGTCTATCGCCCAAAATATTGCACCTACGGAACTTCCGATGATGGCAGGTGAAATATGGCATCAAGAAAAGGACAAAACAGTAGGATTCACTCTAATCGGTCCAGGTGTTCTTAAGTTACAGGCCGTCAAAGTTGGGATATGTGAAATAAGTCGTAACACCTTCCCCCCTTTGAACATTTTCAAAAAAAATTCGGAAATATTTTTTTTTGCTGTTTTTTGATCGGAAGGGTACGCTTGCAATCCCCTAAGAACGTAACAAACTCAATTCGAATGAAATTTCACCAAATGCATATTTTTGAGAAGTTCACGTGACCAGCTGGGGCATAATCCCCCACTCTCAAGTCAGCTGGATACGTTTTTCTATTTGTTTACAACATAATAAACATGTCAACAAAGTTTCACCTTTTCTAAAATAAGTAAAATAAGTTTTTTTTATTATTTTTTTACGTGTCGAAGAGGCTGCCGCAGCTACATTTCCCGGAAGTGAGCCAGCTGGAGATCCATTCCCTTATTAGTGATTCCAAATTAAGCGAATGAGAACATTTTCAGCTTTTCTAAAATGACTAACACTAAACGGTCGCTGGCTCCCAGTCTATAACACATAATCACCAGCTTGCAAATTGACACCATCAATGTCCATATTTTGAATTTCAATATCATCATGTTCTGCAAAATTTTCGTTTTCGTGTTCAGAGTCAGAGTTGAAAATTTCTGATTCCTCCGAGGATTCCGAAAAAAGTTTGGATGTTGTTGCCTCGTTCCTTTCCCTTTCATTTTGTCGAAAATCAGTAGATTTTTAATCCTTTCCCTGGAGTAATGTCAAGATTTTTACCTCTTTTTACATTCTGTCTATTTTCTAAAGTTTTAGGTTCTTTAAAAAAATTAGAAAACGTGGCGGTCCAGCTTCTATTGTTTTGATCCCGCCTAAATTTGATCCCGCCTATCATGATCCATCTGCTGTTCATCAACTAAGGAGGGTAATTTCTTCAAAACAGTTTCCGTGTTACAAGACACTATCCCACAGGCTTTGGAGCTGGAAGATATATTGTCGGCTGCATTTACCCCAACATTTTGGAACAATTGGTTAAGCAATCTGGGAAACTCACTATTCAGCAGCACAAATCTATGTTCCTTTTGTTTCCATTGTGTTAAAATTTTACGCCACGATTTTTTAAATGGAGCAAAAAGCGCCACATCCAAGGGTTGCAATAAGTGAGTTGCAATCGGCGGAAATGGAATAAAGTCGATGTTGTTTTCCTCACACAGTTGCACCACCCGAATGGAAATGTGGCTTGATAGGTTGTCATCGATTAAAACTTTTTTGTCAATACATATTCGAAAATAAGGTAACGCTACCTTTTCGAACCAATCTTCATAAACAGGACCCTCAAACCATCCGCTCTTTGTTCGATTATACACTGTGCCTTGGGGACCATTTTCGACCCAAGCAGGATATAAATGTTGGGCCTTGTAGACTACATATGGAGGAAAAAGTTTTCCTGGCGCAGATGCTGCCACCATTAGCGACGTGCTAGACTTGCTCGAATCCAAAATTCTATTGACATATTTAGTGTCCTTTTTGCAGACCACCTTACACCTCCCGGGGTTATCGGAGAGGTTTGTTTCGTCGTAATTTACAATGTTCTCAGGAGGAACACTTTCCAAACTAGACTTTAAATTATCGAAATAGGTAATAATACCTTCTCTAGATAATTCAGCACGACAGGGCTTTAGGTTTTGGCATAGTTTTTCAATTAGAACAGGATGACGCTTCAAAAAATTGTAAAACCACTCTAACGCAGGAAGGTTTCCTTTGAACGTTTTTATTCGTTTTCCATTGGAATCTAAACACTGTTTTACCAAAAAGCGAATATCTGTTCGTGTGAGGGGAAACCCCCATTCGGCGGCTGTTCGGATTCCTGTCTCTAAACAAACTTCTTCGTCTTTTGACAACGCCATGATTCCTCCATGAGGGTTGATTTGAATGTTTTTGTTTTACCTTGGTACATCGCGTGGCTATTGGTACTTTATATATTTCGGCTGCGCGCCTATAAGTAATTTTTTTTCTGTTTGACAGCATCAACCGCCTTTTTTAAATTGGAACGGTCGTAGTTACCATATTGTGTGGCACCCAAACGCCTCTTTTACACCCGTGGCACGTTCGAAGTCACCCCACTGAGGATGACTTTTTTTGCTTAAACAGCATTAGAATGTAAAATAATTTTTGTTAGCGTCTAAGGGACGACTTCACCCGTCGCAGTCGTTGGGCGTACTATCAGCTTGTGCTTAGAATTAACAGAAATCTACAGATGGAGTTAGTATAAAGCAAAAAAATGGCGGCGGGCGACTTGTTCGAGGCAACCCCACTTGTTGGAAGTTACCCCAAGTTACGGTAAATTATGGTAAACTAAGAATTTGTAGCATTATTACCACTACTAAATTAATAAAAATCACATTGACAGATAAATATGATGACGCGCATGACATTTAACAAACGAATTCGAGAACATATGCGATTTCGACTAATAACGACTTCTGGTGGGGCTTTCGTGCACTCTGAGATTATTCCCATCCTTTGTTTTTTCAATAAGAATGTAAAAATGGCAATATACTCAGATCGGTCTATCTGGTGCCACCTAGTGTTCAAATAGTTTTGGTGAATGAAAATCGTTTATATATGCCACCATGACAGCAGCGATGACTTCGGAAATTACTTTTACTGCCTAGCACCTTTTTATTACTTTTTTTCCTTGATAATTAGAAAACGCACTTCAAGTGCCTGTATCCTGTGATTGCGTAATTTTAGACCGCATGAAAAAAAGTGTCTTTTATGGGTCTAGCTAAATTGGTCTCCTTCCATTCATCAATCATAATCTTTTCAATTTTGACTCCCTTTTCTAGTCTAAAAAAAAGCAAAACAAAATTCACTACTAACCTGAACTAACCTGAGAATTCTAACAAGGAATGGAATTAGCCTCAGTTTTGAGTTTTTTATTGTTTCATTGTTGGACGTCACCAAAGTGAGAGATTTCATTCTAAACGTTTCACATTGGGGTTCAAACAGATAATATGACTGGTGTCTGAAGATTGAAGGCTGAACTAAAGTTGCTACAAGCTACAAGTATAAAATCCATAAGAAAGCAGTAGTGCAGGCAACAAAATCATCAGGCAACAAAACCTGTACCAAAACCAGATAAAGTGTAAACTCACAGTTAATCAATCACCTTTACATGTGAAAGTTGGGATTTATGTAGGATTTAACGCTTTTTACCTTAACTGCTTTTATTTCAGTTACCTGCAATTTGTAGTCAAATCAAACGGTTTTTCCTTATACCACAGATTAGCTTATGCTATGGACAAAAATTTATGAAATAATTTGAGATGATACTTATTCTCGCGTTTTTGCATATTTATACAAAAAAACGTGTGCTAGTGTAGAAGATCTAATCACAATAATTGCTTCGAAGTAGTCCGGACATCGAGACTTCTCAGGTGTTACATCTTTTCTATCCTCTTATACGGGACGGAATCTTGGACACTCAATGAAAACAACACATCCAAGAAAATAGAAGCCTTCGAAATGCGACTCTATCGAAGAATGATGAGGATATCATGGACCGAACATATCACTAATGAAGAGGTACTAAGAAGGATGAATAAACAAAAAGAAATTATGAACACCATCAAGATCCGAAAACTGCAATATCTGGGCCACATCATGAGAAACGACTCCAGGTACTCCTTACTCCAGACAATCATCCAGGGAAAAATCGATGGAAGAAGAGGTCCAGGAAGGAGAAGAATATCTTGGCTGCATAACCTCAGGAAGTGGACCGGAAAAACATCAACCGAACTCTTCCGCATTGCCGTAAACAAAGTTAGGCTCGCCATGCTGATTGCCAACATCCGTAACGGATAGGAACCACAAGAAGAAGAAGAGTCCGGACATTTCTCAAGTTGTCTGTCAAGTGTATGAAAAAATAGTACCAAAATATAAAAGATATAGTCGTTTTCAGGAACATATTCATCTAGCCACCCATGACATTGTAAATGCACCTTAAAAAAACAATTGAAAAGTTACCAGAAAAGTTACTAGATCGGAGATCGGTGCGAAGCAAGCTTAAGGTTCATAACAACACTGTTTTAACCTCAAAATTTGTGTTTTGGTAAACATTTACCAATTTTGTTTAAATCCAGTTATTATTCTGCGTTCCTATTGTTCCTAATGTGAGAAAAGTATAGTGAGCAAATAGTTGAGTAACTACCCTCCAGAACTACGTTTACAATTCACTGCATGAGCCAAAACCTCATCAAGAAATGCTTGTTAGAAAAGGGGGTAAACATAAGGCCAGAGTACCTTTTTTTATTTAAATCTGCTTCATCGTTGCAGGATCATGAGGAAAGATAAAATACTGCAAATAACATTACATTTTGAAAAAAATTTTATTCTGCCTGAGAAATTGAGTTGATAGGCTAGCTCTCAAGCTACCTCAAATTTTGGGTGGTTCAAATAATAGTTAATGACAAACAAGTAGGTAATAAAGAATAGAGTGGAACATAACATTCAAGGAAGGAATCATATTCTTAGCTAGACTATGAATGTTATATAGTCACCTAGAAGACTACCTATTTAAGGTAGCAGTCTACATATTCCATAATAGAATCACATGTGTGACTACCTGTGGAGATTATGGCTGCTTGAGATTAATTTTTGGATCTAAAGTGAAGTGATATATCTCATTTGTTTTTTTTTTGAGGCAATTTAAGATTGCCTCAAAAACAAAGAAATACTTTTTCATGAACCAATTTTCTCCAATCTCAAGTCATATGGCTTGTGTAAAGCTCCATAGTAAGATCAGTTGTGGCTTTTTCATTGATGTGTATAGATGTAAAATAAAAGTGCAACTTTTGTCTACTATAAGTAAATACATTCTTAGGTAGGTATTTCCTGTTTGTTTATATTTATATTAGGTTCAGTCAAATTTCGTGTTTAGTAAATAGTAAATAACAAGAGACTAAATCATTTTTGTCTCGATAAGAAATATAATCTTTTTTCTTGGAACAAAATGTTTCAATTATATCTCATAGGTACCTAATTTAACCAATGTGTCAATCTCACATAGGTGAGAGGTATAGGGTGTCTAATCCTATACATAAGAATCAGATAACTTCCATTAGTTATTTTTGGTCTGGAAAGTAAGTAGGTACCTATGTACTTGCCTTGGTACTGTTTTACATATAACTCACTTGAAATGAAAATGCTGCACTTAGCAGTCACAATAACTTTTTATTTCATAGACATCAATGTAGGTATAGCTTATTAATACAATATCACTATTATCTCGAATATTATGTACCCTATCTCTATGAAACACCTTCATAGTAACTGATCAAGAAGTTCTATAAATAATAGTTTCTTTGATATAAATATTATACAAAATGAAAAGATCAGATTTATTACCACCTGTTCAAAAGAAAAGTCACCACTTGTCTATATGAATTCTTGACAGAAAAGAATGGAATATCTGAAAAGTTAAGAAAAAAAGATGAACTGTTTTGACTTTTTGCAGCCAACTTGATGACTACTTAGATTCCTATTAAAGAAGCCATTAAAATGTCATATATAGGATCACTATAACAATACACTGAGGATCTTTGTCAATATTATGATAATAGGATATAGTTGATATACAGAGGACTTTTTCTGAACAAATATTGCAATGGAATAGTTGAGAAGCCCATGGTACTTAGGTGGCCTGTAGACTCAAGTGAGAAAGAAATGGCTCAGCACATAAAACAGTAAATAAATGATAACTGCTCTGCTCAACAAAATGCAGTGGTAGGTAACTCACCCGGGCCTCTATGCCCTTGTATAGGTTGGGATGTATGGATAGGATAAGTGTGCATGTGATCTTGTATAGGATAAGTGTGCATATTATATTATAATGTATGTGTGTGTCTGTAAGTGTATTAGGAGGGAGGGGGGCAGTTGCGGGTGTGTTGGTACATGCTTGTGTCGCTTGTGAGAGTAAATGGGTGTGTCTGTGTTTTGGCATGGTCCCATTATGTCTTCTAAAGGGTCTTGACGTGGACCTGTAAAACGCAATAAAAAGAAATTTTAATTAGTGGGTGTATTAAAATTGTTGTCATATTTGGGTAATTGTCTCATCCAGGTTCTAGTTCACTGCTTCCTTCAACATATTATCATTTGTTAGATGTCTTCATTTGTGATGGTGTGTATGTGTGTGATTCTCCATCTTTCAGCCTCAAAGATACTAGTTTTAGCATTTGCCTTTTTTTTTTAACACAATTGCTTATGTGTCTGTCAAATTAAGGTCATATATTTGACTTGTCACACAGTTTTTTCAGGGCGGTGACTTATTCCTGCAAGTACCATGTCAGTAATAAGATTACCGGATTTGCCCATAAAAATTGCTTTGTTGTCTGCAAGGTGCTAGGATTTAAGGTGATGATGCTATGAATATAAAAGGTATGTTTTAACATCAGTCAGAAACCAGTTTCCAATAATAATATGACAACATTAATTATTGGTTCAATTCACTTAAGAGACTAACCAACCAGAACATGATTGTTACTGAAAACTGTTTTGTGATTGCTACAAGAACAGACCTACTGTTGAAATGAAAAAGTCTTCAAAAAATGTCTTATTTGTGAATAAAAGATATTGTAATGCTATTTTTGTCACTATCCTTTTCTTCAAATTTGATCTCCTGACTCCCACATCAGTTTTTTTCTATCTCTATTATAAGCTTCTCATTTAGAGGTCCTCCTTTAAAAGTGTCCATCTCAGTATTCAATTTATACGGAGTGTCCCAAATTAGATGGTGATAAAAATCTAGGATCTTTAAAACCCTATTGCGTAGTTTATACCTTGAAATTAATAATCCAAGTAAACTTTCATTTACACTAAACTTAATTTATCAAAGTTTAAAGGAACTAGGTGGACTCACTTATACTTCTTGCAAATTCGAAATCTAAGCAGGTTTACCTGTAAGTACACTTTTAACTTTGATAAATTAAATATATGTACATTAAACTTAAGTTAATTGTTTGTTTAAAGATATAGGCACATAATGGATATAAGGATTAGTTAAAATGTTGCAAAATTGGGCAAAATATCTCCTTTTATCCAAACAAAATAATACTTGGTAGCTTTATCAATTAGTAAATTGTCAATTATCCAAATGAAATTTTGTTGGGGAAATAATTTAATAACTTTTTTACTATTTGACTGTACCTGAGAGTTTTTAAGATCCCAATGGTCACACTGAAATTGCCACCTTATAAAATTGTTGCAGATCACCTTTTCAATTTATTCACTGTCTGTATCATCAACGACCATAAGAGTGATTTCTTCACAACCTGACTGGGAGTCTGAACAGTTGGATTCAGTTGTTTGCAAGTCGATATTATGCATTCCAGATCCACTTGCTGTACTTGCACTTTGTATTCCAGATCCACTTGCATCTTCTTCATCTTCATAATTACTCAGGTCAGTTGAAAGATCATCAGTGTCAGTGAAGAATCAGTTTCATCAACGTTTATGATAAATGGGGGGACAGAATGAATGTCATCCACACCCATATATTTTCTCCAGTCCATTTTGATTTCATTCTCTGTGTGTTTGATGAAATTTTGCCACTTTTCCTTGGTGCACTGCTGGATTGCTGCCTGCCAAATGGTTTTTACTTTATTAATTGAACTAATACTACAATCAAGTTGAGAAGGGACAAGTTTGTTGTAAAAGTTTTTGCAGTCAGCCCAAGCTAATTCAATTGGATTATATTGACAGTTATAAGGTGGTAGTCTCAATACTTGTGTTGTCCCGCAGTCTTTAAAAGCTCATCTACAGGGCCTGCATGTGATGTTATAAGTCCAAACGTTGCTTAGTATCATTCTGTTTTAATAATTGAAGGTACTTGTAACAAAATCTTATTCTCCAATGTACAATTTGTTGACGTTCTATGAGAATTTTTCTTCTATCAACTTTTTTGAATGAATATCCAATAGACTTTATTATTCTATAAAGACTGGTAGAACTGTGTGAAAAGTCCAGATATTCTTTGGCATATTCATAGATAACTTAGATGGTTAAATGTTCATTCTTCTTGATGTTAGAGAATATAAACCCATTCAATTCTTCTTTGAAAGCATAACTTGACCGCTGGATAATGGATTTTCGTCTTGTCTTGATAGTGTCTGTGAATGGTATTACTTTTTTTTTCATGTCAAGCACTTTGCTTACGGTCCTCGTGCAAACTTCAAAAACAAAAGCTACCCGATGTACGCTGCTACTGGAGTTATCAGATTCTTTTAAAAATTCCTTGTAGCAACGGACAATAGCTTCGCACTCGCGGACGCTCAAATTGGCCATTTTAAAGGATTTGGATTTTTTTAAAGGGTGTTCTGAAATAGAATAGTCCTATGAAGGACTGTTTATGATATTAGCTGAAATAGTTTTATGAAAAATCAAAAATTACTCATAAAGAAATTAAAATGAAGGCATAAATTAGAAAACCAGAAAATTAAAAAATTTGAACGTAAAGAATCGACCAACGAATATTATGCTCTCTCTCTTAAAATATGTACAGAAAACAAAGATAGAACATAAGCGCCACGTCGGTTCTTAAATTTTAATGGCGGAATTTTCCCCCGATTTCATTTGAAAATTTTTTGGAAGAAGGGCTGCCACTACAAATCTTATTTTTCCATAGCTGGCTAGATGAATATCTTCATGAAAACGACTATATACAGTTTCTCCCAATTATCGAATGACAGCAGTGACATCTGTCAAAGTAAAAGAGCGCAAATGCTAATTGTGATTGTTCGCCTCATACAGTTCGATAATTTTTGTCAATAGTACATCCAAAATATCGAGATACTAAACAGAAAATCAAATTGTAAGTAGTATAGGTGAAAAGCTACCGCTACAATCAGTATGTTTGCAAGAGCCCTCATGATGGCATATGAAATGGCCACATGAGCCCCCACAATAACATATGATGTTCTATGTATGTGCATAAAAGATTAGGATTTCTATCTGCTTATTAACAGTGTTGGTGCTATGGCTTGATGTGTAGTTTATTTTTTAATTTTTTTTTGTAATTATTTGATAGGCTTTTCCTCATATGTTCTCGTCGATGTCCTTACATAGTGCTTTCCAACTGTCCCGTTTACTTTCGTTTATCTTCATTTTTAGCTCTTTCTTTGCGGTTTTGTATTCTTCGATAGCTATATTGTAATTCCAACTGTTTATTCGAAGATTTGTTGCTCTCCTTCTCTTTTTGATACAAATTCGCCTTTTTTCGGCAATAGTTTCATTCCATCAGTACGCTGGTTTTCTTTTCGGGCTAATGTGGTCTTTTTTTGTGAAGAATTTGTAGCATAGTGAAATAATCTGCTCGGTCAGTTTCTTGGATGTATCTGTATCTTTCAAAGGTCGGAGGTTTTCTTGGGTTAATTTTCCATCCTATGTTTCATCTTGACTCTTGTCTCAATCAATTTACTTCGTTGCTCGTTTGAGATTTCGAAGTGTATATTGTTGTAATCGCTTAAGTTCTCCTCTCCTTCTTCCACGCTCCATTTGGTAATTTTCGAAGCCATAGATAAGGGTTTAATACCACTAGATCGTTCGAGGTTAACCAGTTTGCTAGTATATCTCCTCTTGCGTTTGTCATGCCTGCTCCGATCAGTGGCGTCTTAGCGTTTAGACCACCAACCAAAATTACATTCCTCTTAGTGCGGATAATCCTATATTTTCTAGAAGAGTCTCAAAATCCTGAACATCTTCATTTGGAGAGAAATAGCATGACACCACGGTATATCCTATTAGATCCAGACCTATAAAACCTTTTACAATATAGCTATTTGTCACAGGTATGTTATTTGGAGTATAAATAAAAGTCAATCACAGTCAATAGTACAGAAAGGTACATTTTTAGTAGTCGCCTTTTTATTTGCCCCATAACCAGGTCTATTTTTTGTGAGCCGCAAACGTGATAGAGCAGATCATGTGCTGCTTTACACCGATTTAGGTTCAGCTGCAAAATCTTTATGTTCTTCATCTTAGCTTCTTTTTCCGATTTGGTGAGTACGGTTGTGTTAGTCATTTTAAGTGTTATGCTATTGGTTGCTTTGCTTGTCTTGTTTTCTAGCATAAGATAGCAATCTTTTGAATTCTTTGAACTTGCTCGTGGCCGCTATGTGTACGTTTTCATTGCAAATAGGACGCCATTTGTGTCCTATTTTCCCACATTTATAGCAGAGATTTCTCCTATCTATACCTTGACACTCCCGTACTCAGTGTCCAAGTTCTCACCATTTGTGGCATCCGGACAAATGTAGCGTTATTTCCATTTGATATCTAACCATCCCCACCCGAATTACCTTTTGTTCTAGTAGTGACATTTCTGATTTGCCGTCGTTGGGAGCATTATTCCCTGGGAGTTATTTGCCATTGGCATTTTCTATCCAGGTCTGCTATAGCTTCTGTTAGAAATTGTATAACGTCTTCCTTTGTGGAAAGTGCATCTATTCCTCGTAGATGTATTGCCTCTGAGGCCCCTGAGCTTTCCGTCAATTTTCTGACTATATTCTGACATGTCCTTGAAGTGCTTTTTCCGCTTTTTGATCTATTTGTGTATCGATAAGTAGGTTTCCTTCTTTGGTACTCCTCATTCGATGACGTCTTCTCCGTTTGATTTATTTTCTACAGTGTGTTTTACAGTTTTGAGCATATCATTAAAGGATTTACCTTTATCCTTAACTACCAAAGCGTAAGTTTTGCGTTCTTTTGCCAGAAGAGGTGGTTTATTGTGCCGTAGTGTAAATGGTCACATGAATGCGTATTTGTCTCGTAAAAAACGCTTTTCACCATTTTTTAATTTTTTTCCTTGGTAGGGTCTTCAGTTCATGCATGGCGAGCCAGTTGTTATTTTTTGGAAACTAGTGTTTCCTTTCCTTTTGCCCTTATCTTGTAAGATTGTTCGATAATTCCAAGATTCCCTTGGAAGTCCAACAATTCTGGAAATCTCCTACTGTATAAGCCATGTACATTCGTGTTGATGGTGGCGTCATTTGGTCCTACGATGACTACTTTTGGGGTATCATCTTTTGTCAAGAGCGGGTTTCCCAGTTATATTTTTGTATTTACATAGTCCGGCTCTTTCCAAGTCTCATTTGCTCGTATTTGATAGTCTTCGTATAGTACTTCTAATTTCTCTTGAGTGTTACGTCATCGTTTACTACGTAACCACAATTTTAGGGTATGTCTTAATATATATGATTGACGCGTTTTTACAGGCAAGTGCACGTATTTTCTTAATCGGCATTAATGGATAAGTTAACCAGTATATTTTTTATTTTTAATAGGTGGTTTATTAGTATATATTATTATTATTTGAAATCAACTAAATAAATTACCTGCCTTATGTAAGAAATAATTAAGAATTATTTATTTATTTGGTTTTCTGACCACGTCAGGACTTAGTAGGTATGAAACTAATAGCGTATTCCATTGGTAAAATCAGTGCCGCACCAGAGCAAATATTGCACACCATTGGTGAAGTTAGTGCAAGTTTAAGTGTTCCATTGGGAAACGAGTGCCGCACTTTTTGCACTTAGTGCAGCCAGTTCCGCACCAGGTCAGGTAGGTGGTGCGGCACCTATTTTACGGGTATTGGTGGATGGGGAGACCACAAAGCATAATTGTAAATTTTTTTAATAAAATAAACGGAAAATTAATGTCGTACCGTGAATTCCCTCTTCCAGTCCAAATTTCCTACCAAAGATATTTCAAGGTCATAAAATCGGTCTCCAGTAGCTTTGCACTTTTACTGCACTGACCACGAGCGAGGGCAGCCCTCGTGCGATTCTAGTGCAGCACTAATTTTACCAATGGAATACGCTACAATTAAACTGGGAGTACTATGTTTCACTTTATTTTTGTTAAAAATCACAAGCAGCCTAAAGAGATAGCTTCAAAGGAACTCCGATTATTAACATTTTTATTTAATGTGATATACAACACATCTACAATAAATATTGCTTTACAGAAATCTGTATTAAAAGGTGGGTACTAAATTTTTACTGCAGCATAGAGAGCTTAAAGAAGCAAGTACAAAGTTGAAATAAAAAAAAACGAATAAACAAGTAGGTCTCAAAAATACAAAAATAGTGATCAAATTCAAACAAAAATAAGTTTTTAGGAGCGCACTAATTATTTTGGAGCACTGTAGATAACGCAAAAGCAGCACATTTGGTGTGTGCATGACGAGTAGTAGAGAAATAAATAAAACAGGTTTGGGAGAAAAAATAAGATACGTTGATGTAATCTTTTAAAAAACTCCCAATTATTTTAAACAGAGTACAAACGTTCTAACGGAGAACAAATAGCTAGAAGCAAACAAAGAAGTAAACAACATTGCGAAAAATCGCTGTAAAAATAAATGTTATTAATTATCGAATTCTTCCTCGGATTCACTGTCTTCATGTCGAAGATAGTTTTTCCATAACTCAGGAGTAACCTGCAAAAAGAGTTAGTAAGTTAAGTAAATAATTTTTTTTTATTAAAAAACAATGCTTTTTCCAACGCCTCGTTCCATAAATTTAAAACGCTCTCGCTTGTGATTCGATGAACAGCATTGATTTTCGAATCCAATAACGCTTACACTGGGACCATACCATGTTTCAAAACCCATGTTTCATCTACAAAAACCGGTACTCTCTCAAAAACCTTATCCTTTTATGTATAATATTTGGTTCCATTAGATAAAGTCAGTTAGATATTATACACTTCGTCCACTTAAACGTAAGTTTTTTCAAGCACAAAGCCAGGGAACTGCAAGGAATTATAACTTGTTCTATATTTTGGAGGTGGTTATGCAAAAACTGGAGTTTAACATGTTCGCCTGTAATAAAAAGAAAAGAACTCAATAATCTTCGATATCTGTCGTGGAGATTTTTGTTTTGTACCTGCTGCATAGATTTGTCCCCTTATTATATGCTCGCAGACTTGTGGACTCGCAGACACAGATGTTGTGGTGGTTTCTTATTCAATGTAGGCTCTTCAACAGCGTGATCTTTACTCGCTCCATTAGTTACAAGTCTCTGAATTGTTGTTAGGGACACACCTAATGCCTTTGCTACCCTCTAGAAAAATAATTATCAGATTTTTTAAGTATTATTATTTGTAAGTACTTTTTATCACATATGCTCACATACATTTATTACACGGCATCTGAATAAGTAGAATAAATGGTGTTAAGCATTTTGCGTTTCTTGATTCGATTTAACAAGAATCGCCGCGTCCGTTTTGGCGGACTAAATGGGAGCAAAGCGGTAACTTATAGCAAAATCTATGAAGCTGCCTATCGGAATATTTACGCATATGCATATTTTACCTGTTTTTACCTCTCCGTTGCCGTTTTGCACCCACAATTCAACCATACCGCTTAGATTTGTCTCCCAAAGAAAATATGTCGTAACTAATCTTTAATTTTAACGATAATAGGTACCTAATTACGTTATGTACTGCATTTAAAGGTATTAACTCTCTCCCGTCTCTTCTTCTCGTTGGAAATATTGAATTCATTTCAATATTAACACTTGTTCACCCTCGGAGAATGTTTTGCCCGGCCATTTTCGATCTAAGAGCAGATTTGATATTGCTAGTGACAATGTCAATGTCAAGTTTCAATATTTTTATCCGACACATGTCGGTGACGCAAAACTTTTGTCTCATACGTTTAACGTGAGGTAAAGTAATATGAAAGAGTAACGACGTAACACTCAAGAGAAATTAGAAGGACTTTATCTATCAAAGCTTTTTATTATCCCCGTTTGAGTGGAAATTTTCCTGCTCCTCCTCCGTTTGCACGTCTGCGTCCAGCATCATTTTTTTGTGTATTTCAAATCTATGTTTATCCAGGAATTCTGTTATGATGCTTTCCTTGAGGCTAATGACTTCTTTCTAGTTTAGTGGTAATTTATTTGATCTCTTTTTTCATATTGTTTTCTATATTCGTTCGAAGTCTTCCCACCAGCATTCTGATACCATTTAATGCCTCTGTAAGTAAAAATACCTCCGGGATTTCTTTCTTTTTATACAGCTTTTCCTTATCTTCGGCCGATAGCTCAGATAATTTTCGTTTCTTATCCGTTTCACTTAAAGTCCTGCACTTTTTTTCCTGTATCTGGTACTTTGTCTTGTCTAGCCAATTTTTCGCCGTACAGTGTTTTCAGCATTCAGCTGCCCACTGTTTACCGATGATCCTGACTGCTCCTTCCACACTAGGTCTATTGTCTCTACTAAAGACACAGACTGTCTCCTGACTGAATCCGCCGTCCTTTGTGTCTCCCTCTCCATTTCACACACGTCCATCTTTTCTCTGCCTGTCTCATGGCTTGTATTTTTCTTTCCTTGCCAAGAGGTATTCCATAAGTGTCTTTTTTCCAGCGCATACAAGCGCTGGTTTTCATAAGTTGATGCCAGGATTGACCAACACGAGTATCCCATTTTCACAAAACTATTGAGGGAAAAAAAACATCACACAAAAAGAAAAAGGGTCCATCAGTCACATCTTCTTTCACTCTTTTTTTCCCCCCTTTTTTTTTGAGAATGTTGATTGTTTTTATTTATTTTTTTACTATTAGTATTACTATAATATATGTCCAATATATAATTTGTAGTTAGCGTCTTAATGGTTAAATCAGATGGTGGTGTTTTGCAGGTGTAGGACAGAGCGAAACGTTCAAAAATTGCCGAAGCATAGACCTGCAAAACACCACCATCCGATATACAGGGTGACCAGAAATGTCGCGCAAATATTTTGATGAGTGATTCTAGAGTAAAAGATAAACAATCTAGAGCACTTTAAAATTAAGATTTTTGAAAAATTTTGTTTTAATATTTTTTTGTTTCATAACCGATCAATTAGAAATTTGGGACGCTAATTACCCTTGTTCATTGCATAAACGTACAAATTTGATATTTATCTCTCAAAATTAAAGGGCTGGAACCGCCCTTGTCATGTACTTAATAACTAGAAACTTTTTCCTTTTGACTTTTTGCTAATTTCAATCACAAAGGATAAAAGACCACTCAAAAACACGCAAAAAAGGTTTATTTGTTGCACCTTCGTAAACTGATCCGTTTTCGAAAAAAACGACTTTAAAGTTTGTCTTGCGCAGCATGCACGACAACTGAGTTATTCTAATTTTCACCATTTTAACGAATTGTGCCTTGAGAACAAAATATGCGACGTTTCTATGGGAACAGAAGTAATAATATGGAAAAATTTTCGACAGATTATTAATAACTTGTTTTAAATAAATCCATTTGGTGCATTTAATGTTAATTACTGAGTAACTGATTGCTTAACGAAAGCTATAAGAAATAGTCGCCTGACGCGGCATATAAAAAGTCACTTGCGTCTAAATTACGAAAAACTGGAGAGCAAGAAACTATGGCGTCAATGTCAATAATAATCAATTTTACAACACAGCTAAAAAATGAAGTCAAGATCGGTGCATTGGCGTGCGCTTAAGGGTAAAATGTAAATAAATTGTTGCTTCCGGAACAGAAGCCATTGCGGAATCCGATATATTCTGTGCTAACTGCTTCCGAAAAGGCCTAGTTTCCTGATATTGAGATGGGGGAAAACTGGCAACCTAGCTGGTCCGTGTCACAACAACACCAACTAAATAAATTGAACATAATTATGAATATAGTGTACCACATTATACCCTCGGGATGGGGACAAAATAACAACTTCTGTTATCTAATCGCCGACGTTTCGACCATACGTTTTGGTCTTTATCAAGGCTGCAAGAAGCAATGTTTTGTTTCTTTTTTTTATGATAAGATTTTAAATAGTCTTTCATTTTTGCAAAAAGCTTTTTTCTTAAAATTTTATAATAATTTTTATCTAAATCTAATCTAATCTAATCTAGGTATTTAAATATAAATAAACCGTTCAAATTTGTGGTATTATTTTTTTGGAACAATTACGAATAAACAGTTCAATTTCTTTTGCTTTAAACTACCTACTTAGTTTGATGCCCCCTTTATTGTAAATTTCAAAAAACCTCGAAATCCCGTAATGCTTAATACCGATCAGCACCAAAGTTGTCACAAAAAAATGCAGAATTACGACGTCAGGACCAATGCCCACTTCCATAAGTTTAGTTGGTAACTATAGTTCAATTTTTATTAATTTTTTTTTTGATCTACAGTATTTATGTAATTTGCTAAAAAATGAAATATAACTAACTTTATTGCTCATAATTACCAGAACTAATTAAAATAGGCAAAAGTGAAACAGCAAAATTTTATTAATTTAGTAAAATAACGTCATTAACATGCAGCCACAGTTTTTGCCCCATGTCACCGGCTTTTAAACCGGCGTTTGGCTTCGTACTACAACCGACGCCCTTGACGTCACTTGGATAAAAATAAAAGCATTTCTCCATTTCGTCGATAGTCAGATCATGTCGCGAGTTACGGTCGTCGCGTAAACTCGTACCACATACATTTCCTTGCGAATTTTCGGCATGTTTCTAGTAAAAGAAGCGTCGTAAAGATAGACAGAAAGCACGGAAGTGACTTTCTTCTTTCACCAAGAAATAAACGAAAATTAGGCGTGTCACGGTCGGTAAACAATTATCCAAAGAACGTAGGTGAATAGCGTAAAAGGTATTCGGCCGCGCTAGACGAACGGATTTTATTTCAGGCAGTACCTACCTAGTACCTACTTCGTTTAGTTATTTGAAATCCGCTATATGAAAGCGTTGGCGTCGATCGTTTGTTGTATTGTGGGCGACTTTCCATTTTTTTAGTACGGGCGTTTGTGGACTTTAAGAAGTAGGTTAAGTAAGTAATATACCTAGTACCAATAAGTACAAAACTGGGATTTGCACGCATGCCACAATTCAACTTGTAACACTTTAACACACTAATTATCCATAAAAAATAGCATTTTTAGCACTACTGTTCAAGTAAGCCACATTTAGTACTGTTGTTAAAGGTACTTACGCTAATTTTTGTGTCAAGAAATTAAATAATTTGCTTTTATTTGTCAGTGAATAGAGATCTATTAATCACAAATAGCTCATACTGCTCAATGTATTGGTAAAATTCTCATTAGTTGCTTTATCGCTTCTTCGATGATTTTTATTTCAAAAGCAATTATTCATGTGTTGTTTTAGTATATTTTTACAAATGTTTGTTTTAAGTTAGATTCAGCGAGTGGAGAGTAAATAAAAATTCCTTAAGTATCTGCCCAAGTAGCATTATATGACCAAATAGCATTAATGGCAAAAAAATTAATCAGAAAATAGCAAAAATAGCCAGTATTTGATTATTAGCAGGCCATTGGTATAATATAAATTTTGGCCTAAAAAGTTTTCCATAAAATCTCATCTATTGCAAAAAAAAAATGCAAAACACATCACCATTTTTCATTGAAAGCAATAATTTAGCTAAAATATAGTCAAATTGCAGGTTTTATTTCACCATTTTCAGGATTTTTAATATGTTTGTTAAAATTTTTGGTAAATATTTACCTGGCTAAAATGATCAACTATTCACTGGATAAAATGTCTTCATTATTGTATCAATACGTGGCTTTCCTGACCAGGAATATTGCTAAAACTTGCGTTTGTCAAGATGACTACAAAATTGCCGAATCATAGCTATTTTATTTAACCACATAATATTGATATAAAGTAGCAAATTTAACTTTAACCAAATGTCAACAGGTGTAAATCATGGTTATCCAAAGACTTCTTTAACAATATAGTGGTTAGAGGTCCAGACGACTTTGATCCGACGTCGGTCGTTAATGCTCCCTCATTAGTCGGTATTCAAGTCAGTCCGTTGATGCTTTGAGGTAGAATTATTTCTATATGTCTCATGCGACTAGAAGCAACTTTGCCTGTAGTTGGAATTTTTGAATCATATACATTTGTCGATTTTTTTAAAAGTTTTGAACGTAATGTCGACTAGTCGACTGGCAACCAAAAAATAATAAATAATAATTATTAATTAAACTAACCTAACGGTATTCAGTAGTACTTTTTATGGAAAAAGAGCTGAGATGCGTTAAGATCTACTATATATATAAATAAGGATTAACATCAGATAAGTGCCGTCATAAATAAAAGCCAGAGGACAAATTTTGAAATTTCATAACACAAAATGCAAAGAATATTGAGAGAAAGGCCTTACTAACTTAGCCCTACCATATAGTGGTCTGTACTACAAGATACAAATGCTATTATGCTGAACACAATTAATTGAGTTAATATACGAAGCTGAGATGTATATGGATAACCAAACTTGATTTACAAATAATGTTAAAATGCAAATTGTTGGTAACAAAGTGAAGAAATTTGTGGTCCTTTAGTCATTATTGGTTTATATTATGGCATATCGCAACGACCCCATTTTTTAATACTAAAAGTGCTAAATTTTAGGAGGCCATTTCCGCTTTTTTAAGTAAGTATACGTAAATATTTTCCACTTTTTTTGGTGACAATTTATTCGTATTATTTAGGAAACAGCCAATTTTAATAGCATTTGTCCTACATTTTTCATACACATTTTTTGTTTCGAAAAGATACTAACCATTCATAAAATTCTCCGAATTTTTGAAGGTTTTTGTTATTTTTGGAAGTATTTTAGGTATAAAGTCCCAAACATTTGTAATTTTGGTCAAGTAATACGTTTGAAAACTTACATGTAAATTATTGTAATATATGCAAGTTTATTGTATATATTACATATTGATGCAATTCCAATATATATTAAGGCAAAGGAGAAACATTTCAAAGAGAAAATCTTTAAAGTGGCATTGTTGCCGTATGTTGATATAAATTGTCAATTTTATTGTGCATAACAGTTCAAATATTTGCACCCTAAATATTGTTCGGTCATACAGACTTCAATAACGCAACTAAAGCAACGTCGGCGAACTATTAGGACCTATTCTACCTAAAACGTAGTTGGAGACAGACGTCGGCTCGACTGGAAATTGAATTTCTCATTTAGGTGTAGAAGAGGGTCGGTACGTGGTCGCGAAACTCCGACTGTCTTCCGACGTCGGGTTGTCTGATGCACCGTCGGCTCGACGTCGAAATGTTATTTGGAAAATCCCCTATTTTATAAACTGATATCAAAATCAAAATCTACGTCAGAAATTCCCTAAACCAGTAACTTTCAATAATGTATTTTATTTCTTATAATCAGTCCAGTAATTTTATCTACTTGGGAGAGCTGAATATTTTCGTTCATTATAAAATTTCATCTAGCAGGTTATGTAATTTTGACAGAAAAGGATGACATAATCAAAATAGATGGACTTTCGTATCTCCATCCTTTTCTTTATTATTAAGAAGAGAAAAAATATCGTTTGTAGGTAAAACAAACTAATTTCGCGACTTAGCGAACCAGATGGCGCCAGTAGCCATCAGGTCGCCAGCAGGTGTGAGATTGTCAGAGTGAACCCAACTGACTAGTGGGAGGGAAACGCGTCTTGGGGGGTAACGCTCTGATGATCTGACAACCTTTGGGTGAATTTTTTCACTAGATTGTGGAAGATTATTCTTATGTAACAGATAGGTCTATATGCACCGGACACAGGCTAGATGGATTCTTACATTTCGATTGATTGATCGTGGAGTTTAGCGAGTGTAAGACAGGGTAGAGTGAAACACGTTTATATTCTCAAATCGTCGATGTTTCGTCCATATAAACTGCTGGTCAATTGTTTTGCAACACTCGATTTTTGCACCAAGTTTGAGGGAGCATAACTCTGAAATGCAACAACGAATTTCTTCGAACAAAGCGAATTTCTGTAGACCTGTACTTGCCCTATTTTACGTGGTAAATTCTACTTTCGATTGAGCTTTACAGACTGAAATAAAATATTTTGGGAAAAAATAATGTCGTTATTTTATATTTTTATTCTGCACAAATCCTTGCCCAAACATACAGACAAGTGCAATTGTCTGATGTACAAATATTTTAGAAATCAGTGGAACAATGTATTGCTGCAAGTAAAACTGTTTTTCAACATTTACTAAGGCATTCTTTTTGTTTTCCTTTACATGGATTTGTTGGCTATTCGTCTCTCTCCACAAAAATCCAGTGTTGTAAAGCAATTGGCTAGCAGTTTAGATTTAGTAAATAAGATGTAACTTTTATTTCTGATTTTAGAGTTATCGTGATTTTGAAGCGATAATTTATCATTTTATTAATGATGGATCCCAAAGTATGATATATATATATATATATATAGGGAGTGGAAACAAAAATAGATTTCCGATTCTTGGCCTGTAAATATATATGAGAGAATGACACAGCACTTCTTAGTCTGTGTCTGGTGTAAAAAAAGGCCCAAAAATTGCTGTTATAGAGGATTAACCTCTATAACCTAGCAAAAGAAAATAGTGCAAAGGGAAAACCAAGTGCAATCATCAGAGCGTTACCTCCCAAGACGCGTTTCGCTCCCACTAGAGCTCATCAGTTGGGTTCACTCTGATGATTGCACTTCCCTCCCTGACAAATATCTATATCGAAATGTCCACTCAACTATGGCAGGCCAGTTTCACTGGCGCCATCTCTTTCGTTGAGTGGGCACTTGTACCGCACGTATTGCAGACACCGATCACAAATCGCTTCGTCGATCGATAAAGTGGGAGCGAAACGTGGGAGCGAAACGCGTCTTGGGAGGTAACGCTCTGATGATTGCACTTGGTTTTCCCTTTGCACTATTTTCTTTTGCTAGGTTATAGAGGTTAATCCTCTATAACAGCAATTTTTGGGCCTTTTTTTACACCAGACACAGACTAAGAAGTGTTGTGTCATTCTCTCATATATATATATATATATATATATTGATAGCTGTTAAGTTGTCGCCTCCGGTACATAAAGAGGGCGACCTGACCTCCGGGTTTTCTAAAGGGGGTAGATGAAAATTTTTTGTATATATGGGGTGTATATATCATCCAGATTACAAATTCCTTTAGAGGGGAAAATATTTTTGAGTTTGAAAATTGCATATATAAGAAGCATAAAAGAAACGCTATGACCTCCAAAAACCCTATATATTATGATACAAACTAGGCGTTATCGCCTCCGACAGAGTTGTCACATTTGCGTTAGTAGAACCGCTGCCCCTTCACCCTCCTATTCCTTGCAGTCGAGTTTTAATTTGAACATACGGATTGGAAATAAGAACGGTATGGTACTATCTGACAATATAGACATCAAATAATCAATTAATGTTTTTATTGCAGAATATTAGTTTGGTACAAAATCAGTTACATCTTTGAGGCTCGAAAATTCGGCCAATATTTCGTATTTTTTAAAATATTTTATTTTGCGTAAGAAATAAAATCGAAGAAGAAGGAAATATAATAAAGCTAAAAACCAAACGACAAAAATTTTCATTTAAATGTCTTTGTAATGAACGCAATTATCTAAAAATCATAGAACGCGGCAAACCAATGATATTTTTTAATTACCTACTTTTTGAATTAATGTGTACAATGGGGTAGCTAGGCAACATCTTGTTCATCTCACAATTAAAGTTCCAGTAAAAATGAAAAATTGGTCAAATTTAAGATTTTTGCCCTTAGGGAGAAATAGAGCATTTCTTTATATTTTTAAACTTCGAAATGTGTATATTTTTCCTAGTCGTCGAAAAACATCAGCGTCTCGAATTTTTAGCTTTTTCGCAGAAAACTCGGTATGACAATTAAAAATATGCAAAAAGGCAATATTTACAATTTGGAATTTGAAATCTTATCTGCTTTCTATATTTCCAAAATATTGAAGCTGTTAAGAAGGAAACAGAGAGAAACAACTTCTTCGAGGGCAGATACCCCTTCCGGCACTGAATTATACTGTGTCAAAGCTTATTTTAAGAATATGTTGTTGTGTTAATAAAATAATAAAAAAAGAATGCTACAAAAAAATGCAACAAGCAAAAAATATTAACAGACAACAAGCAAGAAAATAGAATAAGGTTTTATTAAAATATGCGAAAATTACACATTTGTATACAGGGTGTCCCGTAAGCATATGATCAAATGGGTAGTGTTCTTTCGATCAAAAGAAAACGATTTGATCAAATTTTTATTAAGAAGAAAAATTGGTTTTTTGTAAGATCTAAAGATGGATTATAATGAACCTTACTGGACACTTGTTTCTAAATAATGTTTTGACGGAGTAACTATGTTTTTGACAACAGAAGAAACAAACTGAAGAAAACAGAAACAAAACAAAGACGAAAAAAATGTACGTTTCGAAACTCGTGGTGTGTCGAAATGTTATTGCTCTCGGTAAAATATTTGTGCGTTCATAGTTTTTACGCAATAAAATATTTTCTATAATTTTGCTATTTAATAATCTTACTCATTCACTGCTAAAAATCATAGTAGTTTGCACAAATTACAGGTTCAAAATTGTATGTGTTATCAACTGAAATTCTTTCCGTCACATATTTTTATAGACACTCTATAATTTGAAATTAAATTAAAAAATTGTAAATTGTGTAAACTACTCTGACCTTCGCATTGAATGTGTAACACTGTTAAATAGAAAAGTTACAGAAAATGTCTGCTTTTGCGCAAAAACAGATGCTACAAATTTTTGCTAAGAGCAATAAATATTAGGAAAAAATATCAAGGTATTAGGTTTTTAAAAATCAGTCGATTCAGATTGATTAGAACTACAAGAGTTCTGAAAGTTTTTTTAACAAGATACTGAAGCAGTTACCACTTTACTAAGTCGGAAGGACATCTTTTCTCCATCAAAACTTGAGTCTTGGTTAGAAAGAAGTCCTTAGTAAAATTCATGACCATCCATCTTAACGTTGTCTAGATATTACAAAAAAAACACATTTTTTTTCACTAACTTTGACCATCAGTAGTTATTAGAAACTTTTCCTAATGACAGTTGGATCAAATCGTTTCCTTTTGAACCAGAGACTGTCGCAGTACCCCTTTGATCATGTGCTTACGAGACACTCTGAATACATATTTACAATTTGGATATTTGAAAACGTATCTGCTTTCGGCATTTTCAATGCTTTGTAGCTGTATATCAAGAAGGAAACAAAATAGAAACAACTACTCCGAGTAGAGCCAATACCCCTACCGGCATTGAATTATACCGTTTGTTTCAAAGCTTAATTAATGAAGAAAACAGTCATAAAAGCGAAGAAGAAATACAAGAAAGGGCTCTAGAACAAAACAAATAGTTATTTATGTATTAACAGCGAAAAGTACAACTTTTTTGCTCGGAGAGTGAAGTTTGCCGCGCGACACGAAGCGGAGAGCGGCAATTACTCGAGAACAAAAAAGTTAATTTGTGCTCGTAATGCATACAACGTTTTTTCTTCAAACGATCAATTTCAAATAATGTGAATCACAACTGAGCATAACTGAAAACACAATCTGAAAATTTAAATCAAAGTGACAATGACGTTTTTAATAATTGGTTGAGTGGTGGTAGTTGCTATTGACAGCAAGCGAAAAAATCTTTTTCGCTTGCTGTCCTGCGCAACGCGCGGAAAAGTATACTCACATTCTGATCCTCACAAAAGGCTAGGTTTTCGTTTGTCAAATGAAAGCGTAAAATGCGTCATTATTTGACGTTTGTAGAAAAAATATATTATAAAACGGAGAATTAAGTTTAATGTGGGTCAAAGTTACTAAATGTATATGTTAACCAAAAAAACTTACTACTCTCTTTTGAATGGAGCAATAGCGTAATTACTTTTTAGAGGTGACAAATCTCATCCTCAACTTTGACATACAAATCAAAAGTGACAAGGAAGGTCACAGCAGGTTCAAAAAAGCAAGATAATAATGAATAACAAAAAAGTACAAAAAACCTGATTGGAGCTATACTATAGGTTATGAGTGAGAGTTGAAAGGTATTTATTTTCTGAGAGGTGTGTTAGAGATTGAAATTTTAAGCTTTTTCGCGTAAAATATACTAAAAGGCATATTTACAATTTGGAAATTGAAAACTTATTTGCTTTCTATATTTCCAAAATATTGTAGCTGTTAAGAAGGAAACAAACAAAAACAACTACTTCCAGGACTTAATCACCTACCGGCTGGAATTATACTGTTTGTTTTTATATCATTTTATTAACTCATTTCAATATATTATTGTTTTAACTTTATAAAATTAGCTTCGAAACAAACAGTGTAATTTAATGCCGGCAGGGGTATTAGTTCCCAGAATAGTTGTTTCTATTTGGTTCTTTCTTGATATACAGCTGTCGTTTTGGAAATACCAAAAGTAGATACGTTTTCCAATTTCCAAATTGTAATTAAATATATTATATACAGGTTTGTCTTTTTTGAACTGAGCCAGCCAGATATGGGGAGAACTAGTAGGGAAATAATTCGTTTTAAGGGTGACCTATTTATTGTAGAGAAAAACCTATTTTAGGCACCTACTTTTACCTATACAGGGTGGATTAGGAAAGTGTGGCGTGAAAAACGACAAACTTTTGTGAATAGATAATTTATAATACCCCATACAAGATACTTTCAGTTTATTAATGAATTTCTTTTAAACTACTGCAGGCAGCGATGCCAAACTTTCAGGGGCCAGTACGAGCTACAAGATCTATCAAAATCTAGTAAAATATAGATTGTGTCCGATTTAAAAATATTACATCATATGACGTCTCGAGATAGTGATGGATCTCGAGATATCTCGTTGTCTCAAGTTAAAAAGACCACCCTGTATATGTGCAATTTTTGCATATCTAAATAAGACCTTACTCTCATCACAAAAGTTCTAGTATTTTTTTGCTTTTCAGTATTTAGTTTTTATTATTTTATTAACACATTTCAATATATTATTTTTTTTGCTTTATTTGATTTTTTTAAACAAACTGGGTAATTCAATGTCGGTAGAGGAGTTAAACCTCGGTGTAGTTGTTTTTGTTTGTTTCCTTTTTAACAGGTGTATTATTTAGAAAATGTAGAAAGCAGATACGTTTTTAATTTCCAAATTCTAAATATTGCCATTTTGCATATTTTAAATTAAAACTTTCTGCAAAAAAGCTAAAATTTTCAATCTTTAACATACCTCGCAGAAATTAAACAAACTTCAACATTCATCAGCGTATCTTTTTTAAACTTTTAATAGAGGTGTTTGGAATACTGAACATACTTCTTTGTTGCTAACCCGCGTTTTGTTGCTAATGAGATGGATTTATTTGTAGGCCATAAGACATAAAATTAGAAAACTCTCGTTTTAATAACAAAATAAAAGCTTTCGATATCAGAGTCGTAATCAAAAAATTGTCAAACAGTCTGTTTTGTTTACCATTCTCATCCCAAAACAAATTAACTAAACATATGTCCAATTGAACATCAAAGCCGCAATCAAAAAACTGCGACAAACGTTTAGGAATGTGATAGAGCTCATGTTTTCTTGTAACCATTTTCATTTACCAGATTTATTCACAGACCAAGTTATAATAAATAATTAATCTCTGAACTTCAATTTGACTGAATTTTAGTAGCTTATATCTGTTTAAGTACAGAAAAAATAGTCTATTTGAAAAAAAATTATACGGGTGAAAGAGCACCCAAAAAATGTATAAAACATCTAGATATATAACAACAACTTTACCTCTTTTTACAGAAATCTCTTTTGAAAAGCTAATACGTCAAAAATTAATTCTAACTGCTCCCTACAATTTCGTTCCTATCTGGATTTAACTGCTCCCTACAATTTCGTTCCTATCTGGATTAGAATCTTTATCAATGAAACTAAGACACACTGTATAGCGAAAATTACCGGAACGTTTTGAATAATCGAAACGGTGATTTGATTTTGACACCGAGTAATTTGATGGAATTTTTATTGCCTAATGCGCTATAAATATTAAAAACGTTTTGTTGGACAAAATTGGCTCACCACGAAAAATTTGGTATTAAACTCAAGTTTGATATTAAATAAATTCTAAACTTGTGATCTGATTTGGGTGATTTTTTTTATTAAGCTGTAGCTGATTTTTAAGAATCACACTATGTAACCACGTTTTCATAAACTTATGCTTCAAAACCAATTTAAAGATGAGAATTTGTTGAACATTCTAATAGTTCCGTATGATCATACAATTTCGCTAAAACGCGCTAACTTATAGAGATTCTTAAAAAATAGATTTACACCGCAAAAAAAAATACTCAAATCGAATAACACGTTTAGAATTTATTTAATATAAAATTTGATTTTTTGTATTAAATTAAATGTCGTGTTAAAAGTGCTTTCAAGGAACTCATTAAAATTTTTCTACAAACTCAAACTTTCACATGCATTCTTTAAAATTGCACTTTTAACAATTTAACAATGTCATTTTGACATACAGCACCGATTCACTCTTAAAAAAGCATAATCTTCGATTATATATCTACTGAAGCATGGAAGTATCCTTATTACCTCATTTCAATGTTGCCATTTAGCGGAGGCGATAACAACCCTATCGTATTTCAATTAAAAATAAAATATAAGTGGAGGCGACAGCGCGCTCTTATCGTACGCTGAAAGCTTCGCCAGCGCCTGCGGTGGTATATCAGAACTAAAATATGTTTTTGTGAGTTTGGGGGGTACCTTACCACCTCCAGACAAATTTTCGGATTATGAATCTAGAGGCCACTAGTAATCATATCTGAAATTTTCAAGGCAAAACGTTGTCGCCTCCGAAATCGGAGGCGACAACGTCATTTTGGAGGCGATAACGTATCTTTCATACCCCGTTCTGGAGGTGACAATGTACCCTTTACCAATATATATATATATATATATATATATATATATATAACAATTTTTTTAGACCACAAATTAAATATAGTTTCCGTTCAAAATATTAAAAATTATGTAAATCAAATTGTTAAGTTTTAGCAATTGTCAAGTGTTTAGAATTTTGTGTTTAAAGCATGATCTTATTTCCGATGTAGGCAGCATGTACAGCAATATACTGAGTGATTCAAAACGGGATGAACTTAGAACAGTTACGTTCAGAAGGCACCAAAACAAGTTGCTTTTTATATTTTTTTTCGGTCTACATTTGCTGAGATATTCCCCTCAGAAAGGCCAGAAAAAAAATTAAAAAACCTTCGTATTCCCACAATGATTTAATACAGAGCAACCAAATTTTAATAATATTAGTTAGTATATTGACATGTTTAGTTAATGGTAACTTAAAGTGGCTGGCAACTTAAGGTGGTTTAAGGGTGTGGCTTAAGAGTGTGACCTACCCCTAGGTCACGCCCCTAAACCACCTTTCCTTGCCACGTAATTTTTGTTATTAGGAAGAGAGGAAAAAGTTGATAGTGCAGTAAACTGAACAATAAAAAAAAAATACAACCTGAGACAACTAAATGTCGAAGCGTCATCCAAGTGAGGTTAGTCAAGTTGCCTGGCAAATTAAGTAAATGCCCCTGCTCAAAATGATCGAAGAGTAGGGGCGGGCTTAAGTAATAATAATAATAATAATAATAATTTCCTTTATTGCCAACAAAATGATTCAGTGATCACAAAGCAACGTCAAGAAAAAAGAAATAGAACCTGTGGCACTTTTAACCGGCTGTCATACAGCCTCAGTGTAAAATACATATATAAAAAACAATAAACTATGATAAAAATGAAAACGAATAAAAACATTTTTCTTTCAAATATAAAATAATCTCCCTGCGAAAATGAGATTCAGATGATATTTGCCTAATATACCGTGGTAGCAAATCATATGCTTTTATAGCTCTATAGGAAGGACTTCTTTCATAGAAAGTGGAGCCATGTGCAGGAACAAAAAGGTCATCCCTGCCTCTAGTTACTATGTTCATTTCCTCTGAGTAGTTATCAATATTTCGCTGAAATAAATTTGGATTTTTTCTAACAAGCATGACCAGCGATAGGAAATACAGCGATGGTGCCGTGAGAATATTTAATGCCCCAAAACACTGCCTGCAGCTATCCCTTGGAGACGTTCCCAAAATAGCCCTCAATACACGCTTCTGGGCTCTGAAGACCACAATTGCATTGGCAGATGAACCCCAGAATACTATCCCATAAGAGAAAATGGACTGCACACTGCTCAAATAAAAGAGCCTAAGCATGTCAAGAGATAGTACACTTCGAATTCTTCTTAGAAGTGCACACTTGCTATTAAGCTTAGATGTTATGCTCTGACAATGAACATCCCAGCTCAACCGGGAATCTAGATGAACGCCCAAGAACTTTACACTGGACGACATATGTATAGATCTTCCATTCGTGGATACATACAATGAAAAATTAGTTCTACCTTTATCAAACATTAAAAGACCTGTTTTCATAGTGTTTAATTTTAAGGAGTTATTCTGACACCAATCTTCGACCTCAATAACCTTTGCACTACATGATGCAGAGAGACCCTCGATAGATGTACTCGAAAGCACTACCGATGTATCATCAGCATATTGGCATATCAAGCCTCCCGGTATGCACCTTGAATAATCATTAACATATAGGAGAAACAACAGAGGGCCCAGCACTGATCCCTGTGGTACACCCCGCTCAACAGTGGACACCCCAGAAAAACTCGACACACCGTCACATGTGACACAAACTGTCTGCTTTCTTCCGTGCATGTAAGATTTTATCAGCAGCGAACAGACACCTCTCAGTCCATAGTACTCTAATTTTTCTATCAATAATCCATGATTAATTGTATCAAAAGCTCTTGATAAGTCGAAATATAAACCTGCAACCTTGGAATGTTGATCAACGCCATGGAAGATGTGCTGAACCATATCAATAATAGCCAGCTCAGTTGATTTGCCCGGGGTGAAGCCATACTGATGAGGAACCAATACATTATATCTACTCAGAAATCCCATTACTCTAATATAAATAACACGCTCAAATATTTTTGAAAATGCCGACAATATAGTTACAGGTCTATAATTGCTTTTTATTAATGGATCACATTTTTTAAAAACGGGAACGATTTTAGCAATTTTACAGCTATCCGGAAACACTCCTTCTGTAAGACATTCATTTATAACATCTACGAGTGGCTTTGCAATTAATTCGGCAACATACTTAAGAATACGCACCGGAACCCCGTCAACACCTGCAGAAAACTTATTTGGCAGTTGCGATATCAACCCAATGACCTCAGATTCGTCAATTGGCAATAAAAAAATCGAAGGATAAGGTGACACATCTCCAACTGAGGTGAATATTGCTGTATCGTTGGATAAGTCAAACTGTTTTGCAAACATTTCTGAAATATCTTTAGGTTTTTCCAATATGACGTCATTATCATCTTTAACACGAATGTTAGATTGGGATTTAAATTTGTTAGATAACCTATGGAAAATATTCCAAGCTGTTTTGGACTTATTTTTTGAATTTGCAATTTGACCTTCATTTAGGGATTTCTGGTAGGATGTGATATAGTGCCTATATTTCTTGCGTTCTATCTTATATTCTCGATATGCCTCTTGACTTTTTGTTTGTTTAAACCAAACATACAAGTCCTTTACAAACTCGGAGTATCTTTTTACATCTTTATTTACCCAATTATGGGTTTTTTGTTTCAACTTGCTTATCTGCAGAGGAAACGACCTATCGAACCAGTAAAAAAATATTCTAAAAAAAGTTTCATATTTGGC
The DNA here is from genome assembly GCA_951812265.1 of Taphrorychus bicolor. NCBI lineage: Eukaryota > Metazoa > Arthropoda > Insecta > Coleoptera > Curculionidae > Taphrorychus > Taphrorychus bicolor. The sequence goes on along the minus strand of OX638297.1, from coordinate 24,105,871 downwards.
ATCTACTCCAATGGCACTAAACACATCTTCCCATGATTCATGCAGTAAAAAGTCGATAAACACTACAATGTTTTCATTCGTATAAAAGCGTTTCCTTGCAAAAACAGGTACAGGCATCGGCACGGCTGTGCGAACTGTCAAGAGCTGCCCATAATGATCAGACACAAAAGAATGATATACACTACACGCAATATCACTGGTATGAAAGTTCGAAAAAATATTGTCAATTTGAGTTGAGGAGGCAGAGGTAACCCTAGTGTGATCACGAACATGTGCTGTTAGACCATATGAGTTCATTAGTTGCAAAACTGATAATACTGAGCCGCTTTGGACTTGAAAATCAATGTTAAAGTCCCCACAGACTACAAGCATTCTGTTGGGTGAATAAATGGTATGTAAAAGCATATTTAGCAAATTTAAAAATTTATCAAAATCCCCAGATGGAGACCGATACAAACAAACTAAAATACAATTACTATCAGACAAACTAAAATTAATATAACAGAATTCAAGTGTTTTTTCTATGGGTAAAATATCACAAGTGATTTGCTGTATTTGCACCTCAGGAAGAGCAAATATCGCCGTTCCCCCTCCCCGAAATTCTCTCCTTGATGAGTAGCTTATGATCTGGTAGCCTTCAATACAAAGGTGTTCAATATCATTGTTTTGAAGCCAGTGTTCAGAAACGCAAAAAATATTCGGCTTCATATCGGACAGAATCACTGCAATTTCCGCGATTTTATTGTTTATACTTTGGGTATTTAGGTGAAATACCTTGAGTTCCCTAAAGGTTTTTTCGATTTTATTCGCAGCTCTGTCTCGTTCAGAGGAGATTGTAGGCTTTTTAATATTGCAATTCATAAAAAATTCTTACCCCTGGAAAAGTTAAAACGCTCAAACGCAACTCCAGATGGCCAAAAGTCAGCTTCATAAACCTTGTCTTTCAATTCGGGATCAACACCAACCATAAAGCGTTTCCTTTTTGATTTCTGCTCTTTCGGGATACACAGCTTCACTTGAATATCCTCACTGTTTGCTTCCGTATGTTTTACGATATAAGTTTTAATTGTGTCTTCGGTAACAGTTTCACTGACCCTCGATATAAATAACCAGATTTTACGGTCGCTTTTTGCATGGAACATATCACAGTCAGTTGCATCCTTTCGAGTACCAATCACAAAGTTCTTAACACTCTTCCGAAATTTTTGATCGTGACGGCGTTGTTTTCGCGGCACTTCGAATCCATCATCGGATACGACATCATCACTCGACTGAATTTCAGGTGTTTTACTTCTCTCGTATACTTCACAGATTTTTTGCTCCAATAAAGGAGTGTGTTTATGTTTTGCACTTTGGAATGTGTTCACATTTTTATTTTCACGCGATGAATTGCCTGTGGTGGGTTTATCTATGATTTGGACGATTGGATTTTCAATGCGAACTTTTTCTGTCCCTGGTTTCGCGGTCTTTTTGATAGATTGGGATTTTTCGTCCTTTAGCTGTGTTGCCTTTTCCTTCCAGAGGCTGCATGTTTCTTGCAAGAGTAAGTGCTTACCCTCCAAGAGGGCGTATTTTTCTTCCATCTGCTTTATGATTTGGAGGAGATATGTTGTTTCATTCCCTATCTGCATTCTAACCTCTTCCGTATCCTCAGCCACATGCTTACATGTAGCGTTCTTCAGTTGAGATGCTTTTACCAAGCATAAGTGACTGGAAACCACTGATTTTGACAGGAAGGTCACAACCCTCCAAAGCTGAATTTTAAAACTCACACTTAACTGACACAACTAGAATAAAGTAGGTACGAAGGTCAAGTCAAAATTACAACTTGAAGATACCTCACTCGTTATATGCATTACGGTCAATAGATGATGTTAGCCCAACCTAAGTCAGTTAAACCTAAGTTTTACGAGTACTTGTGAATAGGCTTGGGACCCCAACAGACTTGTCCAATATCACGGATGATGACTATGGCGCAACCAGCTAGCAGTCATGAACTTGTTGTATTGGGTGACTGTGCTCAAAACAAGAAAGTTGAGCCCCGTAAAAAAAACCTTGTTCAGGGCTTTTCTTTTCTGAACGCGTGGTCACTAATCGCGTGAGCGTCCTCCATGATACTGAGGATCGCCTTGATGCTCTCAAGTACTCCCAAGGGGTTGCGATCTGACCTCGCCAACGAAGGTGTAAAGGGCTCCACGTAGCCAAATGTACGAAATGCAAAGCCAAGTTAAATTACACAGATGTGACCAATCTTCGCGCCTTAGATAAGGCAAAAAAAACAAATCAATGCAAAGGAATCACGCGAAGATTCTTCAATAACATCAACTTCTAAATCCCTTCAAGTGAAGGACGTGCCAAAGTACAAAATGAAGTCAGTTCGCAAGAGGCCTGCAATTCGACGGTCGACAGCCAAAAAAAAACCACAAGGAAGACTTTTGCCACTAGTCGAAGGAAGCAGAAGTAAAATAATAGAAGGAACGTCGCGGCTAATCGATAACGACCTCAACACTACGCATGCTCGAGCTCGATAATATCGAAAATTAATAATTATCACAAAAAGAGATATTTTACACAACAGAAACAATATAAATCAAATTTTGGATGCCACCCAGAGTTTCCTCCTAATAATGCCATACAAACAATGCCAAAAACCGATCAACTAATTAGTAAATTTCTAAAAGCTCGTATTTTAGTGGGTTTAGGACAAATAAAAACTCCTTTTTTTCTCGAAAAATTTCGACGTTTAATTTACGTCTTCATCAGGGCTATTCTCTCGCGAAAGGGGATGATGTTATAAATGTTACGGTATCCACGATACAGACAAATATGAATTCTGAAGGGTGACACTACACAACATGCAGTTACAAACGGTATATATAATATATAAAGGCATTCATGTCACACACACACAAGTAGGAGCACCAGTACGGGTTTCGAGCCTACAGTAAGTGATATCAATAACATATTAACAGCTTTTGGAATCTTGGGGACGCTAACCTACATCAATAATGAATTTCTCTGCATCACGGGGGCAATGAGAACGACGCCCATGAGAGCGCATCCTTGATCTGCTTCGAGTTCCAATACTTCTGGAACGAGAGGCAATGAAGGCGACATACGTCCATTCGATGGTGAGACCAATAAGGCCCAGGTCGGCTTGAAAGGCCTTGCGGTATTGAACATGGTCTCCGACCTAAGGGCATCAAAACGTACATTAGACACTCGCTACGTCGTCGTCAGGGTTCCCTCACGGGCAGATTGGGACGAATGACGCAAAGATCTGCAACTGGCAGGAAGTACCTGGTACACTGACGGGAAAAACACTGACACGACGAAAGAGCTGGCTCCGGAGTGTACGGGAGATGGAATGGCATCTGCATAGCAGAGAGCCTGGGTCGATTTACTACATTGTTTCAGGCAGCGGTACATGGCATTGAATTGTGTGCCCGACACCTATTAGAGGAAGGAAGACACAATAGATCAGTAAAGATTTGATAGGATAGTCGGGCAGTGCATCTAGCACTTGAACAACCGATCGCAGGAGAACAGCGTCACACTGGTATGGATCCCGGTCCATCGTGGTCACGAAGCCAATGAGATGGCCGACTTTCTAGCCAGGAGGGAAGCAGGCTCTGCCCACAAGTTCCAGGACTGGTGGGAGAACCTACCCGGACTGTCATACACCTAAAAATTTATCACGGAAACAGGGAGGGCAAAAGCCCAAACATTCCTCAGATTAGATAGGAGACAAATTAGAGTGGTCACTACACTGTACACAGGACATAGATTTCACATGCACAAACTCGGACTGTCCGAAGAGACGCAGTGTCGGCTGTGCTTGGAGGACGACGAGAGAGTCGAGCGCACCCTATGTGACTGCCCGGCTATTGCCATATCGAGGTACTCATTTTTCGAAAACACAATTATTGAACCTCAAGATGGAAATGCAGTATCGCCACCAGAGGCTCCAAGGCCACTCATCAGATTCGTTAAAGGTCTGGGCACAACGGATGACAATTATTGGAGCAAGCAGGGGCAAACCCTGCTGGCAACACTTTGACTGAACCGCAATAGACCGCAGGTCGCGGTGGAGGACTGTGCAAGTCCTCTCTTGAAGGCAAAAGAATATACCTTCAAGTAAGTAAAGAATAAGGATGGAGATAAAATCAAACTTGCAAAATGATATTTCAAAATATTAAACGAAGCAACATTGTAGCCTGTCAGCCTGCGTTAACCTCACAATCTGAATGGATGTAAACACAACAAACAGGACGCTTATTCTATAGGATAGAGTGAAAGTGAAAATGAGAATTTTGACAACCTTGATTGGTCAAAAAATTCTGTTGACGAATTGCATTGGTCAGCAATTCTCACTTTCACTTTCACTCTTTCCTATAGAATAAGCGTCCAGGTGCAACACGGGAATCTGAGGTATACTGGGAAGCTTGGAAGCGTCCTCTGCTCAAAGAAAATGTGAATCTAGCCAGAAAATAAAAATTCAAAGTTACAAAACTAATCCTCGAGAAGCGATGAAGGTTGCTCTAGCTAAAAAGTGACAAAAGTGGATTCAAAACAAGGCAAAGGAGGTAATTTCTAATCACAAAATCTACTAGTACAGCCAGAATCATTGAATTTAAGTTTGAGTAATTAACACAAGGTACATTTCAGCGGGTACTAACAGGCAACCAACAAGTCCTCTCAAGAACGAGTGAATGAAACCGAAAGAGTAAGTGAAGTCACGACAAAGCCTATAATGGAGATATATCTATGAGCAAGGTACTGTAAGACTTTAACAAAGAATGAATAGGAAAATATAATATTAATTCATAACAAATATAAGGAAATGCGTAGTGAGAAAATTGACCGTGACATCCTTTTAACTTAATATTTAATTCAATAATTCAATAATGAGTAATAAAAAGAATTCAGAAAAAAAATCATTTCAAAAGCTAACTTCTTTTGGTGTCAAATACACGCACCAGTTTTATATTGTTGTGTTGTAAAACGCCCTGTATATGTAACGAAAGACAATATTCAGTGTTTATATAATTAGAATTGTTTCTGAAATTATTTATTCAATGTTTCAAGCCAATTAAGTTCGCTTGGATTGACATTTCGTTAGGAATGCATTGTATGCAAATTTAATTATATTTAGCGTTACAGTGGTGCAACGGCTTAGTTGCCTGATTGTTAGAATAATGGTTACATTTTAATGAAATATTGAAGGAAAAATTTGCAAAACCAATTACTAAGTTTGCATCGAAGACAAAGGAATTATTTTTATTCTTTAAAGAAGAAGAATGCAAAAAGAGCATGAAGTCTGTAACCATAAAATTTATAATGATATAAAAGAAGTCAAAACTGCGTTTGCAAAATATAATAATACTCGCTCGAATTTTGTGAAGTAAACCTAGTAACTCACCAATGGTAAAGGGAACAAGTCTAAACCCTTTCGGAAGCGCAAGACCGACTCTGTTTACATCGCTAATGCGCCTCCCTCGTTAGATTATTGAGGTTAATTATAATAGGCTCTAAAATCATAAATATTCAAACTTTTTAATTTTTCAAAGCAAACAATAAATTTTTAAATACCAATCGCTAATTAATATCTTCAATAAAATATTAAACCGTTGTTCAGAAGTGAATAACAGAAACAGTGAATAGGTTTTTATAATATATACGCTTTGTACCGCTAACTGTAAAAAAGTCTTTAAGTCAACGAATTCCTTTCAGTTTGCAAGGCCACCGTATTCTTTTCTCCAACCTGTTGCAAAACAATTTATAACCTATACGCTAGGCTAAAAACAAGTCGACATGATAAAGTGAAATGACTCGTATCTGGAAACTAATCAGTATTATTTAACAACTTACATATTTTTTTATCAGCTTTTCTTGGAAACTGTATGTATTTTTTATCGTTTTTTTATGTAACCTACTAGAATTGATGTTTTTTTTTGTTTCAGAGTGGCAAGAAAATGACCCTCCACTCGAAAGTGGTCCAACCGTGGAACCCCTTCAACCAGATAGGAGAGGCTTTGTTCGCGTCCTTCCTCAACTTAGTCTTCCTGCTCATCATAATGTTCAATTACTTCACTTACTTTATAGAGACTTTTGCAGGTTGTTTTAAGAAAAACGCTCACTATGTGATATTTTAAATTTTTAGATGTAAGTATAATATGACAATCTAAGCATAAAGTTTGAGCCTAGATGTGTTCAAACAGAGTAATACGTACGATCCTTCTGATATAGAGGAGGCCACAATTATTAAATGCCTTATAGTAAGGCGAAACTGTAATTTTTCACTTGTGTGAGCAATTATGAACGAAATAAAATATTTGTTTTGTAAAATCTTATTTTTGTGGTAATTTCAAGTTTTTTTTTTGAGCAGAGATATCATTATTCATTTAACGTCACACAAATTATTAGTTTTAATAAAGCAACGTACTATCTTAAATCAACAAGAAAATTGCTGACAGTTGATCGTAATTAATACTCTTTTTATTGGGTGATAAAAAATGTGCAAATAATTATTATCTGTCAATTAATCTAATAAAAAAATCCTAATTAGACCTGAAATTTTACATTTGAATAGATCGAACCGGGAATAGGACAACGTCCACATAATTATCATCATGAAAATAATATTATTACAAATTAATAAAACCACATTTGCGAAGTTTTGCAATTTTACCTACTACAAAGTAGTAAAGAGAACTATTTACATAAACGGCTAATTAAAATCACGCTTTACCGGAGAGCAAATGCAGCGTGGCCAATTAATCCAGTATGGTCGGATCATGCAGAAAATTACTATCCTTTTGATTAAATCAAATCCCCAAACAACGAAAGCTTTGTATGATGCACGCAACGTATGTTTCGTATCACTTGGCTTGCAGGGGGTGTTCATTTGCCGTCTTCTAGGTAAAAAAGAACAAAAGTCCATTTACTTTGATTATTATTCTTTTCTGTAAAAAATTCATAGCCTCCTAGATGGCGTTTTTCGTCGGAAAACTGCATTCCTTGACTCTTTCTCCAGGAGAAATTCTCGTTAGAATCGATGTTGTTTTGCTCTTCACGATGGTACCTATTACGAAAGCCATGGAGCATATTAACCAAGAATTTCCACAAGATATTGCCAAATTGTTCCAATACTGCCTAACCACGCCTAACCACTACTTATTTTCAAAAGAAGGAAGATTTCTACGGACAACCTGATGGTGTAGCTATGGGCAGCTACCTTAGTCCAGTAATAGCCAACTATTTTATGGAATATTTCTATGCCAAGGCAACGTTGGCAACGGCAAATAAGAGACCAAAGTGCTGGTTACGATACGTGGACGACACCTTTGTTATTTGGAGCCATGGCGAGGGCGAACTCCAAAACTTCCTCTTACACCTCAACTGTATCAACGGAAAGCATCTGGAAAGTGCCTTTGGTTGAAATGGATACAGCAAGCACGAGTTCGTTAGGGCCGCGCGTCCAAGGAATGTGGAGCGCCAGGAAGGAACAACGGGAGAAGATGAAGAAATACGCGGATGGACTTGTCTACCATCAGACAACACTTTAGATTGTATTTTGACAGGCCGCGAAAGCCTTCACAGTCTTATAACATTAGTTGTGTTCATAACAAAATCAATTACATCGCCGTACTTCACGAGTAAAATATCTGCTTTTATTGGGTACAAATTTAATTTTAGTGCAGTTACGGCATTTCAATATTTCTTCCTTAAAAATCTATTCCCAGTTGTTTTCCATCACATTTGTGGCCGCATGTTTTCTCTTCCTTACAATATTTGGCAACATTGCTTATGATTGAGCTGCTTTTCAACATATACCTTCATCAGGTCAAAATTGATTTTTTGTAACGGTTTTAAAATATTCAACTCCGTCCCTGTGTTTTCTAACCTAGGATTGTATTTTGTAGATATATTTTTTTTTTTTTTTTGATAAAAATAAAACCCTAGAATGCATTTACTGAGGTTATATAATATAATCATTCTTTCTGAAACAATTTCTGGTCATAAATTCAGAATTATTAATAAATTTGGCATGTTTTGTTTTGGTACTTTAAATCAAAACAAAGATCCTGATTGGTCAAATCCTGACCATTGAAAGACTGACCCATTGCGAAGTGAAATTTGCTAGGAATTTGAAAAAAAAAGAGGAACAAATGAACTGAGGATTTTGACACTACATTTTTGATACTTCTTCTCTTGTGCTTGGTTAGGGTTAGCTGCCATAGAGAGGAAATCGCTCTAGCGGATTTTTAAAGTTTTGGTTTCTGGTATTATACCAATAAATTGTATTAACTGTGGAAAGTTATCGCTTCTAGCGGATAAAAGGTAGTACCAGAAAACCACAAACTTGCATTTTGTGAAAGTCCTCAGGGACATATACACTTTAAGGCCATCCTCCATCCAAGGTATGTACCAGTTTGGGACTCAGCTTGATGGCAGCCTGACTTTGGTTTGCTGTGACTGGAGAGCATAGCCTAGGGTTCCAACAGAACGAATGAGGGACTGAGATATTTGTGAGCAGAGACTAAGGTAGGCTGACTTACTGCTTTTTATTCGAAATTTATCCATCCTGGTGGACATATCCAGTACTTAACCTGGTGCCGACCTTCCTTTGATTTTAAGGGGATGGTACCCTACCATAACAGTCACTCAACTAACAAGGGCCTCATTGTAAGCGAGGCATATGTACATATGCTCCGTATAACGTATACCCCAGGTTTTAGATCCCTTTTGCGAATAGAGTAAGCCACAAAACATAGTTTCACTTAATTTTATTTTGGGATAAAATCATTAGCACATTGGCTGTAGTCAGTACCACAGTGAGGTTGGAATTCTGGTGGCTCCCCACCTGATATCTGTCAGCAGTTGTCACTTGTTTAACCCAGAAATCACAGATCAATCAGGGTTTATTTTTATCTACAGCTTTAGGGTTGGGTATTGAGGGTTACTTTTGTGTTTATTTTGGATTTTTCATCTGGGTATACATTTATCATACTCATAGTTTTTTAATTTTATATATTAATTTGAATGCAATTATTTTTGGTTGAATACACTGTTCGGAGTTGAATATGAATCGTGCGGATCTTGTCCTGTTTCTGCTGGGTCACTATAAAGTTTCTTTGGTTTCCCGCTTTTACTAGTGCTCTAGCATCCCTTGAGTACCTTTGTCCAGCATCCTTGAAGAGAGAGCTAATTAAAGTGGTGGCGCAATTTTGTTAAGGTCTTTTATACTCACGACCACTCTCCGATCTGGGGTAGTTTCCGGGCAATCGCTCTCTTAAGGCTGGATAAAGCTAGGATTAGTTCAGCTCAGTAGATTCAGGGCATTGAAGCTGCGGAATTTATTTATTTTAACCACCCCTTTTGTCGACCACAACTCCTTGAAGGGGAAAACGTGGCACTTTTAAAGTGTGTGAGATTAGAGTGTTTGTTCTCATTTATGTTGCTGACCTCTGTCAAGACTTTCTAATATAGTAATACTCCCATTTTCTAAGTATCTAACCCTCTTAAAACTACCATCTGCCATTTTTTTGGAGAAACTCTGTGTAATAGTCTGTAATGTTTTTCTTGCATCATTTATAACTTTAATGTAAACTATTGATGGGGCGGTTGTCTACCATCCTCTTCAACTCTTCTCTGTTAGCTATAACTGATTCTGGTTGAATACGTCATGGATTTAACACCTTGTTGCGATAGTATTTATTCGTGTTTCTCTAAAGTTTCGCTCATCCAGTTCAAACCAATGCTTCCTTCAGTCACATTAAATTTCGCATTATTTTGATATTCCAAAATGTGGTTTTCCTTTCCAAGGTTATCAATATTATGTATTAGCATGGTTTAGCTTTTTCCTATATTGCTGTTTGCATTCGTCAAACTCAGTTATTTAATAATTTGCGCTATTTTATCTGCATTTATTGTTTGCTTTATTCTTTCTGTAGATGAACTGATAGTAATACCAGTAGTAGTAATAGACTAGGGGGACCAAAGCCTTAAAGGCCCTTTTTACTGTCCCCCGATTCACCCCTTCCTACTCTGCCTGAGAGGTCATTCCCTCAACGAGCCGACCCGTCTTCCTAATGAAGGACAGTATCCCGTTTCATCTCAGAATGGAAAGCTTCTCTCAATGAAGGAAGATGGCTCCCAGTGTCCTGTGGCGCAGTCGCGCCCACCTATAGTACCCTCCCAAAAAGCAGTATGACGACTCTTTCTCTGCTCCACAGTGTGTGTAGAGTGGACTATCCACCTTTCCTAGGAAGTGTATGTTTCTGTTTAGTCTGCAGTGGCTAGTGAGAGTTCATATAACATTCAACAGGCACTGCCGACTTCGCCCAACTAGCCACGATTCTTTGGATCTATCCGGGTTAGGGTAGATTTCCTTGGTCGGTCTACAAGACTGTCTCCAGTGTGTCCTTGTACTCTCCTATGCCCACTTATTTAAAGTGTGAGAGACGTACCTCTAACTTATTCCTAAGCATGGCTCGGCGTCTGTAAAGCACGTCTGGGAACCACGCTTGGCCGATTTATCGGCGCGCTCGTTTCCCCAATGCCCCTACGTCCAAGAACCCATCCCAGAGTTACCCTTATTGTTCCTGCCAGTGACTCTAGAGCATCGCTGCAGTCCTGAACGAGCTTTGAACTCATCCTGAATCATGAAGATGTTCTATTCTGCTCCTTGTTTGACTTCTGGTCGTACGTCCACTTCGAGTATTGCAAATATCTCCGCATGGAAAACCGTCATGTGGCCTCCCAAGAGAAAGGTTTCGCCCTCTTCATGGCCTGCTTTGTATATTCCTGCTCCTGATGTCTGTGAATCAGACATTCTTGATCCGTCTGTATACCATGCTTGGTTTTTCTCAGGAATGTTGTTGGGATGTTTACCCCAACAACATTTCTTATTGGGATGTTTATCCCTAATGGCTGTTAGTCTCAGCCGATCGCAACGGCGCCCCTCCTGCGACAGGACAGTTGGGATGTCCCGCTGGATGAGGTTGGCAATCTTCGTGTGACGGCTTCCCATGACTGTTTCCTTCCACTGGCCGCAGAAATCCATCCTTCTGCAGGAAGCCATCGCCTCCCTCTTCATCTAGATTGGAAACTCCGGCAGACCCAGTAAGGCATTGAGAGCTGCTCCCGGTGTCGTTCTGAACGCACCCGTTATGGCTAGGCAGACTGTCTTCTGCAGTTTGGCCAACCCCAAAGCATAGCAGTCCTGTCCACCGCTGGGCACCTAACCACTGAATCATAGGATATCCTCGGTCTGATTACCGCAGTGTAGAGCCAGTGCAGGACATGTGGTTTTTGACTCCACCTTCTGCCCACTGCCCTGCGCAGTTTCCATACCAGTGTTGTTGCCTTATTGCATGCCTTTCTACGTGACTTTTCCAGGTTAGCCTGCTGTCGATGATCACCCCCCAGGTTCATTCCACGTCCCTGTTTTGATCTTCACCTTTATCATCATTGTCAAATGACATTTGTTTTCTGATTTTTTCGAGGTTCTTGACTAATATTCTTTTTCGTTTACTTTTCTTACTTCACTTGGTGTATTTGTTGCTACTGTAGTAGCCGGTGCCCTTGTAGTATTTGACATTAGAGCCTGGCGGATCATAATACTCAGTAGACAAAACATTTGCTGTTTGTTTTAGTCGAGGATTTGAAATGTATTTGTCACCTGAGTTTGGTCGTTTACTTTGGAAATTCTAAGTACCTCGCTTATCTGATCCTTGCTTAAATATGAGGTTGAGAGTACTGATAAACTTCTTATTTTCACCACCACTTTCCTCACTATCAGTAGTAAGCTCCATTTGAAAAAAGAGCTCCTAGTGTTATTAAAAACCTTCGCAAAAGAGCAGATATGTATCGATGTCGTGACACAGAACCTGTGCTACAATAATCTATGTTCAGATAGAATCGGAAATGTTATTGATTGGTTCGGTAACAAATTCTCACATGCGTGCTAATTAGCTTTAAATTATAGCAGTTTGTAAGTTATATGGCCATAAAATAAAACTTTTTTTTTTTAATTTGTTGCCACTGTTTTTTTCTTAATTAGGAATAGTTCTTTTATCTTTAGCTCGCCCTTCGAAGGTGTGAAAGTTATTCATAAAATTATTTGGATTCAACGTCACTGCCAGGAATGACATGTGACGCGCCATACTTATATTAGGGTAGCAGCCTAATATTAATTCTGCTTTCAAAGGCACACCTATTTCAACAGTTTAGAAGTGCCATGATTATTAAATAAAATGTCTTTTTTTTATTTGTTGCAACCACTTTTTTCTTTATTAGAAATAGTTCTTTTACCTTTAGCTCGGTAGGTACATAATTTACTTATAAAATTGTTTGGATTTAACGTCCCTGCCTGTCATGAGACGCGTCGTACCTATATTCAACAGTTACAACTATTTGGATTCAACCTCACTACCAGGCACATTCTTTAAATTTGTTGCAACTGCTTTCTTTCTTTATTAGAAATACTTTTTTTTACCTTTAGCTCGCCCTTCAGAGGTATGTAACTTATACATAAAAATCTTTGGATTCAACGTATCTGCCAGGGATGTCATATGGCGCCCCGTGCCTATATTGTGGGAGCAGGCCTGTCCCGCTCCTAAAGGCATACCTATTTTACATATTTTAGACTTTTAGCACGCTCTTTGGGAGGTAGTTGACCTAAACTGTTGTATTTAGATCTAATGGTAGGTCAATGGAATTTATGATGATGTCCGTTAGATGTCAGTAGGCTCTAATTTCAGGCGAATATTTTAATTTGGCGCGTTTTATTTATATTTAACATAACATTTACTTCACGTCACATTAACAAAGGGCTGTTGTGACCCTGATATACCTTTTGTACTTTTTTTTTAATATTTAATATTTTGTTACTTATTTCACTTGTTTTTCATGCGGACATACCTAAAAAAAAAATTTTTTCACTGACCTTCTCCCTCATATCATTTGCAACGAAAATATACACTAAAGATAAATGAAATAGCATTATAACGCATTTATATTTACTACGTATTTTATGAGAAATCTCTAAATTTTATTGGTAAGGGAGTCTTCAACGTAGCCTTCTATAATGAAAACTTAATCGCCACTATCAGTAATGATAAATCGGCTCCAGTATTTGCTAATGATATCGCAGACGATCGCCGAAAGCTGCATGCTGCAAAATGTACTTTACAGGTACACTTTTCCCTTTTAATCAACATCTTCAACAAACATGTTCATCACTCGTCACCAAGTTGAGACTAATATGACCACTGAGACGGTGACTTAACCTTCTTCGAATCTTTTGATATAGGTATGGGCTAAAAGTTAATTTTTGCTGATCTGTTGCCCTTTTCTTCTGCTTTCCTACTGAAAACAGCGGAACCAGCTTCTCCACCGCGGGTCTAACTCGACCAAAAATGCTGACTGAGAGCCATTTCTTTATTGAGGCTTTCCACACATTTTGGATACAAAAATATTCAAAAAGGAGTTCCGTGATGATCTGACCAACTGACAACCTCAACAAAAGAATAAATCAACAACACAGCCGTCTCATATTAATGATCAGAATTTTCAAATAATTCAAATAATATGAACATTAATTATTTGCATTTTTGCAGCTTGGAGAAGGTATGATCTGATTGCTCTGAATGATGACAAACTCGATGACACACGAAATGTCTTTCTCTTTCTCTCTAAGTCGGCACAATCAGTTTATATGTATATAATATAGCCTTGATATCTTAATCAAGTAAAAAAGGAGAAATCAGAGTAAACATCTGACGAGATTTACACTATTGAGAGAGAGATTCGAGATTACACTTTGTCAAGTTTCTAGTCCCTCATCTTTCTGAAAACCATCTAGTAGATGGGGACCGAACTTTCCACTTTTTGGATTTGCGTGGAGTTGGTATACTAGGGCTAAACTAAATAGTTTTTTTAAATTTCATCATTAAAAAACGTTTTACGTTCATTAAAAAATTATTTATTAAACAACGTCATGTAGAAGGCTACGAATTTTTGACAGAGATGGATCACGTTATAAAAAGTAAATAAACTTTTGTCTTTTTACTTTTTAACAATTCATACTTCTGCAAAGCAATTACTATGGAATCGCTTCATAACTTTTTATTCTATTTCTACAGAAAATAGCATAAAATTATTAGTCATATTTTATGTTATTGCACTTTGCAATTGTTTCAAAACTTTAGTTTAGGTACCAGCTATTTCCTACGAACTCGTCAAATATTTAGTTTTCCTCTGCTATTTTCCAAAGTAAAGAATACATATCATAGAGATAATTACAGTTCTTGAATTATTCACCAAGTGAAAGCCGAAACAGAATTCTCTCATATTTTATTCTCGAGTTTAATGTTGAATATACAAATTGCACTCGAGTCCTAAAACTTTCAAATCAAGACCAAATCGGCACGAACTCTAACTTGAAGGCTGTACCATTGTAGGTAGGAAATTTAGCGGTATAAATGTGGAAACCTCCTAAATAATGACATTCGGTACACCCAGATATTATCCTTGTTGCAGAGTCTACTATACAAGTGCACCGTATTAATCATAACCTGAATAGAAGTTCCACTAAGAGCGATTGTTCCGCCCAGGGACGTTCATCTAACGGTGTTTTGTCGACCGTTATCGTTCGTCGGATTTGTATGGGTTTTAGGGTCGAAGGGCGCGAGGGTAATTTGTTAATGCCTTTAGCTATGCACAGGATATTAACTATGAATCGCGCTCTGTGGCTGGAACTAATTAAAATGCGACTACTATAATGTCGTCTAATGACATTCATTACTGGAAAATACTGTTGTTGCTCGGAACTTGTAATGAACGTTGCAGCTCTGTGAACAAATTTCCCTCTAAATTGTGCTCATTGAATAAAACCCTGAGAGCTCTCAGCTTAATCAATGAGGTCAAACTTTCTTTTTATTAACTGCCAATAATTTGCCTGATTTTTGGAGAATTTTTCCAGGTATCTACAATACTTCCGCTAAGGCACGACATCTATAAGAATTTCAATAAGGTAATAAAAATGACAAATGTCTTCATAGCTTTTGGCAACCTCTTCCAGGCCCATGATGAATTCCATATTCGTATCGCGGTGAATGGCGGTATGTTTTACAGAGGAAAGCCGCATCAATCATTGCGTTTTCAATATAGCCACGGGAATTCTTCTTTCAACTTACATTTTAATAGGTTTCAAGTGGGACGTGATTTATTTGTTGGAAAACAGATACGTTGACAGAAGTAGAATATGGCTTTTAAGCTGTTGTATTGGTCGAGTTTTTGCAATAGTTTTTTCACCGACACAGTCATGGGATAAAAGACAATTAATTTCTCTGAAGGATAAAAGAAGCGAAAACTGCGATATTTTGGCACCCAACTGATCAAAGTGGTCGGAGTGGGGGCCAAATGGTTCTTGGGGGGGCAAACTTACGAAAAAACATTAACTAAAAAAAGAAATAAATAAATGTATGTTTTAAAAAGTACTTTTGTAGGCTTAAAAAAAAGTTAGGTTAGTTAGGAAATTTTAGTTTCTCAGTTTTCATAATGAGGTATTTGCCATAGTTTCAAAACCATGTTTGCTGGAGAATTGGTGCAAATTTCAAAAAAAATCTTCTTATTGAATTCGTACTTATACTACCGCTTATTTCGAGATAAAACGTCTATTCTAAAATATCTTCTCGGTGTCTGAACTGCTTAACTGCATAGAATTTGGCAAAGACGCTTTGAACAACTCTGTGAAAGAAACGTAAAGTTTTTCCACTTATACATCAAGCCATAAAGTTTGTAAATTACATTGTTTTTTATGAATGTGCTCATATACATACGATACTTACGATATTCAGCTAAGTGGAAACATCGAGAGCAAATTTTTAATGAGAAACGTAAGGTTGAACACTTTTTCAACTTGTTTTATGTCACTTCGGACAGAGCATGAGATTAGTCATCAATTAATTAAAATAACAACAAGAGTCTAAGTAACAAAAGGTGTAAGTGCCAAAATTCTTCATTTCGGCACTTACTTATTAAACGCACTACGAGCCAACGCTCATTTAAAGGTCAGGTATTTGCAATGAAAGATGGAGAATCAAACGAAACAAAAACTGTTGGGTGTAATCAAACGAGTAACGCCTTGTTCTAACTGTAGACAGACATTAAGAGGTATTGCGTCAAGAAGCAAACTCTTATTGGTCACTCAAGCTGACTTAACTATAATAAAATCTGACAAGTGACTGATTGGAGTCATAGAGATCATTGACAAGTTTTATTTTATTTCCACGAAAATTATATTCTTTCTAAAATTAGCAAAACTTTGATCTATAGTGGCTTGAAGAAAGTAAATAAATGTTAGCATTTACCTATGAGGGGAGATATGAATTTGTATTGGCTACGCTGTCGGTCATCTATGTGTGTAATGAGAAAAATTAATTTCTATGCCCAAATAGAGTTTATACATTTCCTTGTTACTTTGCATCAAGATGCATATCATATATTTGTCCTGTAGATTCTATATTTTGTATAATGCTTTATGTGAAGTTCTCAAGTTATGTTCTCAAATATTTTCTGAACAGTTATTTTTTCTACTTAAGTTAGTTCAGTTAGTTCCTTGAGAAATCCCAATATATCCTATGAAAATCGACCACTCACCACCCAAAGAGAAAACAGTTGGTTTTACTATGATCAGTGGTCTTATGTTAAAGTTAAGTCCGAACAAATTTGAAGACTGAGAGAAACAGAAAATATTCTTTGTTTAGAATAGTTCCAAAAATTATTTGGAAAATATGTATTTGGTGTTCTTTTTATGGATTTCCATTCTACTCTTAAATATAGAAGTATATTACAATACGAGATGGGGAGACTTTCATTACTGTCGACAGATTATGTTATTTATCGAGAAGCGTAACGTCGAGATAAATAAAATCTCGAAGGGGCGGAATTTCGTTGGCTTCTATAGTATAGAGCAAAACCAACAATCAGGGTTTCTGTAATTCCCTGAAGTTTCTGCGCTTTTTTGCAAGAGCATTACTGGTCTAGGACGGGAAGTAACTACTTCCCGTCCTACTTCCCGTCCTAGACCAGTAATGAGACACTTGGCAAAAGACAGAAATGTCATCATTACATATGTGGTTAAAAATAAACAATTTTTTAATTCAGTTAGGATCCCATTTTAGGAAGTACTCAAACCAATAGGAACATTTAGAAAGCAGTCTAAAACGTGCGGAAGTTATCGTGAGTCTGTATTGCTCAGACTTCTTATGGGAACAAATCCCATAATTAGTGACGATATTGGGTTTGTTTTAATAGCGAACCAAACTATAGTCGATGCACTATAATTTAGCAACAAACTGCCATAAAAGAAAGTTCCACCTCAAATGTACAATCAAACCCTTAAACATTAACAAAGACTTCTGTCTCCTTTTAGTCATAAGGAGAACATAGATAGAAGAATTTATTATTTTCGATAGTCTTTTAGGAACTCTGCAAGCTTCGGCCATTAGAAAGAGTTATTCAGAGTTAAATTATTAGATGTGGTTTTGATTTTTGGGTTGTGGGATCAGGGGTGTTATTCAAAATCAGTTATGAACTTTTCGACGGTTCGCCATATGGACAGTTGGTTTCATGACCCGGACTACATACGCTGAATTGCTCGTGCTACTGTTACTGCCGATGTCAATGGTCATTCGTCTCTTGTCGACCTTTGTACTTTATGTTTAGAAAGCCGATGACTCTCAAAATCTATCTGAATTTGTCCTGAGGGTGCTGTAATATATGGTGAAACGTCGACAAGTTCATAACTGATTTTGAATAATACCCCTGATCCCACAACCCAAAAATCAAAACCATATCTCAACAAAATGGATCAAAAATCAATAACATTTAAATTATTAGGTTGTGTAATAAAATTCTGGTGATGCCGTCACTCGAAATATTTCTAAATATAGTAGATTGAGCTTTCTATCAGAATCAGAATCCACGATTAAAATACTGGTAGAATTGTTATCCCAGCGACCTAAATTTATTACCAATGGATTAACCTGCACTGAAAAAAAAGCTTGGTAATATTAAATAACTGTTTGTTATTTTAAAATTTGTTTATAATTACAATATCATATTAACAGTTACTATTGCCAATTAATTTCAAATATGCGTTATTTACTAATACAAAATCACAGAATTTGGTTGGTTCATAATTAATCTGTAATTTATTTGAGTAAGGATTTTGTTACCAAAACCAAATTTGTTAACTGGCAACAAATGATTTGGTTACGATATGTTTTAAAAACTCCTTGAACAATACATCTTATTAGTAAATATTATTATATTAACAGTTAACATTGATGTGGTATCAACAACACTTAATTTATTTACGCTCCTAAGAATTCATAGATTAATCAGAAAAAACGTAGAACTGCATTTTCCACCCTGCATTGAGGTATCGATGAAACCATATTTATTAACCTTAATCAACTGAATATCATTTAAACTTAAAGCCACCACCACATCACATATTTCATCATTTCGCTTCCTTTATCGCACGAAGTCGTGTCGTCACTTGTCTCCTCGGTGTCTCAATTTGCAGTATCTTATACACAAGCACACTATTTATGAGTAATAATGGCCGAACGTGAAGAGGCACTAAAAATTTTTTTAAGTGAAATAAATAGTGAATTCGAATCAACCCTAGAGGTAGGCATGAATCAAGAATATGTTACTTTATTTCGTGTAGTAAAAAAAGACATTTTTAGTTTACAAACATCTTATTAGATATAGTTACGCAGGGTGTCTAATTTAAAATGATGTACATGAAGATCTTATGGGATTATCGAGGTTATTCAAAACCGGCGGAGGTACGAGCCCCACGTACATCATGTTAAACTGGACACACTGTAGAGTACTGAAAACCTTTTTTGTTGTTAGACAGTTTTTAGAGACATAAGGATATTACTACACATGCATAAAGAGTGATATTTTATAAGTACCTATAATTTTATTTTTATTACATATGTGTAAGGAGTGATATTTTTAGTTCCTATATTTTAATTTTTTCTTTTCTTAAATAGTTCTTAGTTCGTTCCTTGCACATAATGTAATGTTCATTTAATAAATATACGTTTTTATAAAATGGAAGCTTTTTAATGCCCTTTAATGTTTACTAATTATAAATAAATGCATCAAAGTACATATTAAATATTAATAAAATATCTTTATTAACAAACAAACGTATAGTATATTTCAATATTTCAATGTTAACTTAACAACTTTTTAAACAAAAATTAATATAACTTAACTATTACCAAATAAGTATTAGTGAATAATAAGCAGTTAATTGGGAAAGAGTTATAGTAAACGTTTGATTTGGTACATTGGAATATATGTATATTAACAATTAATAAACGAAATTCCTAATTACTAAATATTTATTTTTTAATACCGAACAAATCTGCATTATTACCAAATAAATATTCACAAGTATTGTAAGTAGTTTTTCTGAAATAAACTTTTTTGTAATATATAATATTTATTTATTACTCATGTGTTAAGTAATCCGTGATTTACTGTTTTTTTTGTTTGAGTTGATTTGAGAGTCTCAACCTTCAAATCAACTCTCATAGCATGCACGTCTGGCGCCCTTTCCTTGCTTTTACAGGTAATCTTTGAGCATGCGAGGGGGAACCACCAGTTCCTACTAGAGAAAGTATCCAAGCAATGGGACGTTATCTCTGAAATATACGTCGAGCTGCAGGTTCAGGGAATTGACCACACCATCAAGAATCCCGTTCAAAACCTTGAGAAGCAGTACGAAAAAACAGTACAAAACCTACAGGACAAGATTCAAGGAGTACAACAAACTGTAAATCAATGCAATATAATCTTACCTCGAATTAAATTGCCAAATTTTGATGGCCTATACGAAGAGTGGGTCGATCATTTCGAGATATTTTCATCAAAGTGGTTCATGAAAATCCAACAATTACAACAATAGAGAAAATGCAGTATCTTAAAACGCATGTGAGAGGGGAAGCTGGAAGACTGATCCAGCACTTGTCCATAGCAGAAACCAACTACGATCCTGCTTGGAATATTCTCAATGACAGATACAGCAATGATAGACTCATAATCTCCAAACTGATAGATAGGATCTTAGATCTTCCAGTAATTCATCATGAGTCATCATCCAAGATACAGCAGCTTCACGATACAGTTGTGGAATGTCTGGAAGCCATCAATAACCTAAAAATTGATACTTCCAATTGGGGACCTATTATCAGTCGCATCATCTGCAGAAAATGGGATCATGAAACCAACAGGCTTTATGAACAATCGCTAAGCAAGCCCAATGAAATACATGACTTTATTGAAATTAGAAGATTTCTTCAAGCAAGATTCCAATCATTAGAAGCAATATCAGATGCACAAAAGAAAATTCCACACAACTCAAACAACAACAATAACAAACCCAGAATTACTGATGCCTGCAAGTAGTGCAATGAAGGCCAGTTAATTTACCACTGCACACAATTCAAAGCTTTATCATCAGAACTTCGACTAAAAGCTGCCAAAGACAAAAAGTTATGTTTGAACTGCTTAAACCATGACTACAAATCCAAATGTAATTCTTCAATGAAATGCCGCATTTGCAACAACCACCATCATACATACTTACACATCGATTTACGGAAACCACCACAGAACAGAAGACCAACGTCCAAAAACGAAACAACAAGCCATGTTAGCCGACAAGACGAGATGGTATTTCTGGCAACAGCACTCATTAGAGTTAGAAATGTTTATGGAAGCTATGAAAATCTGAGAGTTCTCATCGACCCTGGCTCCCAATCAGCATTCATAACCGAAGAGGCTGCAAGTCTACTCGGCCTGCCCAGACAAAAAATTCAAGCACAAATTACAGGACTTGGCGCAGGAGAACCACAAGTGTCAAAATCCCAGTTACAGCTACTAATCAAGCCAAGATTTTCCAGCAGTTTCCAGCTTGATGTTGTCGGAATTGTTCTGCCTAAACTAACACGAACTCTTCCTGGAGTAGACCTTGACATAGACATATTACAATGGAAGAACGACACCTTTGCGGATCCAACATTCTACAAACCTGGCCCAGTAGATATACTTCTTGGAGCCCGAGAATATGCTCAGTTAATTTTGGAAGGCATACGAAAAACAAAAGATGGTCTCCTTGGCCAACAAACAGAATTAGGATGGATTCTTTCCGGAAATTTACCAAAAAATTCAGCCAACAAATTACAAGTTCTCAGCATGGTAACATGCGTTGAAGAAGATAGACAATTAACCAAATTTTGGGAAGTCGAAGAGGTTTCACAAACACGTCCGTTATCAGAAGATGATCAATACTGTGAACAACATTACGAAGTCAATACTACAAGAAATACCGATGGAACATACACTGTTAGAATCCCATTTAATGGAAAGGAGAATCTATTAGGAATGTCGAAATCACGAGCCACTGCACGATTGTTCCAGTTAGAGAAAAGAATGAGCAGTAACAAAGAACTGGAAATCGCCTATAAGCAATTCATGCAGGAATATCTAAATCTTGGTCACATGAAAATGCTTCCACGTACAGAGTTACAACATCAATATATTATCCCACATCAACCTGTATTCAAGGAATCCAGCACTACAACGAAATTAAGGGTAGTTTTTGATGCTTCCAGTAAAACTTCATCAGGATTGAGCCTCAACAATACCATGTATGCAGGTCCCAGACTACAACCAGAACTGTCAGACACACTGCTACGCTGGAGCTCACAGAAAGTAGTGATCACAGCTGACATTGAAAAAATGTACAGGCAGATAAGGATTCACGCCGACGACCTGAAATATCAGAAAATCTTATGAAGATTTGATAGTGACACACCAATAAATGAATATTGCTTAACGACTGTAACTTATGGGACGACAGCAGCACCCTACTTAGCTATTAAAACGTTACAAAAGCTTGCCCACGATGAGAGACACAACTTTCCAAATGCATCCAAAGCAGCAATGAGAGATTTTTATGTCGACAATTTGTTATCAGGTGCTGACACCATAAAAGAAGCTCTGTCACTACAAGACGAACTTATCAACATGTTTCAACGAGGAGGATTTACGTTGCGGAAATGGTCCAGCAATAAACCAGAGTTACTACAAAATCTTCCAGATGAACTTAAGGATCATTCAGCATTGGAAATAACTGAAGATCACATAAGGAAGTCGCTAGGTATACACTGGGCTCCATATGATGACACATTTAGATTCAAATCCGAAATATCGACCAGTGATAACATTACTAAAAGAAGCATCCTCTCAGAAGTTGCTAAGTTATTCGACCCACTAGGATGGTTAGCTCATTGGAGCTAACCATATTATAATAAAAATAATGATTATTGAATCATCAGAGCGAAGCTCCTGATCCAAGAATTATGGCTGCAAGAGCTAAATTGGGATGATCCTGTGCCACTCGTCATTAAGAGCAAATGGGAAAATTTCCAAACAGAATTAAAAAATGTCGAAAAAATTACTATTTCCAGGTGGACCTACCAAGTCAAAAAGCACCTCCTAGTCACAAGCCTCAGTGGTACATCAATAATTATACTTGTTGTTATCGCACTTATGGTGCTATTCGGGTTCTACAAACGACGACAAAGTAGCAGCTCCAATACGAAAAAAGACAGAGATGCAGCAGACATCCTATTAAATACAATCAGAGCTTCCCAGCCGCCCACAGACGCGATTGTCTTCGAACCAGTATATCCCCATGACGGCGCTGAACACTGATGGCATTGCAATAGACTGCCCATATGTTATAAATCAAAATTTATCTTTTCGTTTTCAATAACAATCTAAATTTAAAATTAAAACCATTAATAACACCGTTTTGTGGACAGTTAATGTACAGGGCGTCTACCGGACTGTCATGGTTTAAACGCTGGGGTTCCCGCAGTACCGGACTGTCATGTTGGACGAACAATGTGCTATGACCTGGAATAAAAACTAAAACTTCAAAAATAAAAATAAAAATAGCAAACATCACGAGGAAGAAGCGTTTTTGATCTTTTTTTCTCCTGATTATTATGAGAGTGTTTTGTGTAACTACTGATGAAGATGCCAATCCGCATCGAAACGTTTGACAAAACAAAAAAAAAAAGAAAAAATTATAACTGAGACGATAAACAGTAGCTATTTATGTAACCAGTTACGAAAAGTCCGATTTTGTGTAACGAATGAATGTTTGTGGGACGAGCGCAGCGAGTTCCCGCAATTTGAATGAGATACACAAAAAAGGTTTTCGTTACTGAACCATACTTTTATGGTTTTATGGCCGGTTGCGCCAAATTTCATACCCTCGATTCTAATTCCTAAACGTAAAAATCTGCGCAGTAGGTTAGGACGTCTTGCGCATATTTTGTACTGTTTCCTGGCTGTTCCGGACGCATTTGACTTCCCAGAATCTGGTTGAAACTCTATTTAGCTGTAGGTGACGTCGCTTGGGACCGTTTGGCGTTAGCCCTGCTCTTACGCATTTTAACTAATTTAGATTAATTTGAGTTTTTTGGCATTCAACATGGAGTTAGTTTAACCCTAATCCAATCATTCATTAAATAGACTATGTATATCGCTTTGCATAATATAAGACTGTATATTAAGCAGTAACTAAAGCCAAAGTATGAGCTTCATAAAACCCGGAATTGAACGAAATTGGAATGGAAATGAAGACGTTGAGTTTCTGTGCATTTTTATTCCTTTCGCTCGGTATTATTATTAGTTATTATCGCGGTCGTAGCAAAAATTTACAGCTGAGCTTTTTCCCACTAAGAACATTTAAGCGTTTTATTGGCAACGCGCTATTAAATTTCTCCGTAAACATCCCCGCTTTCGGGCTTTTCAGGAACACTTCCATGGGGGCGACTGTCTGGCGCCACTGATGGAATTATGGCACTGCCACTTCCGACCATTCAATCGGGAGAATACAAAAGATGTGTACTTAAAATAGGTTTTTGGCATTGACACGAACACGTTTTAGGAACAAAAACGACCTCGATATCGGAAAAAAGTTCTCTTCAGTCTTCAAAAAAGTTAAGCTTTAAGAGCCTCTTTACATGATTAGATTTTTGCAATCGATTTTTCGTTCTGATATTTTGGTTGAATTTTATTTGCATCCATCTTAAGTATATAGTAGTATTCAATTTCTTCATTCGATTTACTGTCAATATGCTGTCAGTTGATACACCAGAGTAAATAAAATCGAAAATAAAATTGTTTTAAGATCGTGTAGTTGTACCCCACAATAAAAAAATCTTTGTGATTATGGACTGAGATTCCAACTGTCTAGCACTTCTACTGTGCACTACTATCGCTATCATTGCAACTACGAAGTGGAAAATAAGAGCTTCATCTCCGTAAACGTAGAAACAAGTCTATATGCTAGGAGGTTGCTATAGCCAGTCTGTTATTTTGGATGGTTCCGTGGATGTGTGGTAGACTAGTGTATCCGCGCTTTTCTTCCTTTTCTCCCGTTGTTCCTTCCTGGCGATCTACTATCCTTCGACGGGCGGCCTCATCGAACTCGTGCTTGCTGTATCCATTCCAACCAAAAGCTCTTTTCAGAAGCCTCATTTCCAGTTCCAATTCAGCCGGCTCACAAATTCTCTTCGCTCTCACAGGCAGAGTCGTTATTCAGGTATCGGTCAGTGTGTTGATTTTCTATAAACAGTGTACGAAAGCTTCCCATTCGGCGTCCTTGACACCAAAACATCCAAAAACGGTAGGCGTTCTTCCTTTTCTATCTCCATAGTGAATTGAAGTTTTGGCTTGATAGAGTTAGGTGTAAGAGGAAGCTTTAAAGTTCGCAAGAGGAAGTTTTGAAGTTCGCCGTCACCATGGTTCCAAATAACAAAGGTTTCGTCCACGTATCGAAACCAGCACTTTGGCCGCTTATTTGTCTATGTCAACGCCTTGGCCTCGAAAATTTCTATAAAATAGTTTGCTATTACTGGACTAAGGCTTCACCATCAGTTTGTTCGTAGAAATCTTCCTTCCATTGAAAATACGTAGTGAAAGTAGCTGAAAGTACTAACTAGTCTACCATACATCCACAAAGTAACGGATAGGATTGGCAGGCTACTGGAAAAGCACAATGTTAAAACTGTCTTTAAACCCGCTCGTACAATGACCGCAGAGAACCCCTATCGGCACCCGGAGTCTACCGACTTCCAACACTGCTGTGGTTCGGTAAACATTGGCACCCCAAAATGCAGTGTCAACACTAGGATTACGGGACACAAGAAGAGTTGCAGGCTGGGACAAACTCAATAATCAGCAGTAGCAGGGCACAATTTCTCCAAAGATCACGACATCGCTTCCAATGAGGTGGATATCATATCATTCGCAGCGTTTCTATCCTAGACTAACGAGAGATGCCATTGAGATTTTCAAACACGACAACAATTTCAGCAGGAAGGAGGAAATTACGTTTCTAAATGCAGACTAGAAGCGAGTTCTACGATATAGTTCAAGTGCGCCGGAACCCCGCGCCATCACGACCCCCACCCCAACCCCGTCTATGCAGCGCGACGGCGCCGGCGCCGGCGCACAGTGGTCGGGCGGACCTCTTTTCACGCGCAAAATTTTAAGTTATATTTTTCTTCTTCTTCTTCCAATGCGTATCCACTAATGGATGTTTGCGATAACATTTTCCATTGCTTCCCTATTCCTTGAGGTGTGTATCAACGACTGTACATCGTGAAGTTATATTATTATGCGAAATTAGGCAACTAGATTTTTCTAAAGTTACCTCACATGGCCTTTTAGGATTTTTACATCTAAATTTTGTCATTTATACAGGGTCTCCATAAAAATCTTCATCCCGTACACATCTAAATATTGAGAACCCCTTTTATTTTTTAAACCATGGAATGCATTATAACAAAATTTTGGATACATAAAATAAGATCCATTTTCTCATTTTTGGTATTTGTAAAATTGTTGTTTTATTAGTTATTCGGTATTTAAATTATTATAATAACATGATCAACTAAGTGTTGATAATTGCTGAATCTAATAGAGTATTGGTGTGTTGTGTTGTGTAAATTTAGTTTGATTTCAGATGTGACCAGCAAAACTTGTTTATTATTTTTGTCACAAAAATGGTACTACTCTCATTGTTTTTACAGTAAAAAAAAATCTAATTTTTGCAGTAAAAATCGCCTATGATATTTGAATTTTTTAATGAATTTAATATATTAAATGTTTCACTCTGAAAAAGTTATTCTTGTGCTTCATAGGGAATTACTTGGAAGTGTTTTTGATAACATCTTTTACAAATCGCAACAAATTGCGACAGGTTTTTTTTTAACTACAGGAGCAATGGTTTCCGCAAGCAATAGTTGTCTACCCCTTCGTTGTGATTTAGATAGTTCTTTTAAGAAATGTTCACAATGTTGCGATTGGTTGCTTGGATTCTGAGATGTTAGGAAAAATATAAAACTTGACAAAAACTTCAATTTTTTTTTTATTCGAAAACTATTGGGATAAAAAAGATTTAAATTATAGAGTTTTACAACTTTTCACTTTCTACAAGGAAACGTACCATTTCTCTAATAACTTATAATAAGTCAGTTATTGCTGATATCTTGCCTTTTTATATAAGGACCAAGTGTTTTGTCATATTTAGAGTATTAAAAGGGATATTTAATATATAATTAAGTTTTAGGTTACAGGTTCTCATTTAAAAAATTGACATTGAAAGAGATAACACAGTTATTATTTTTACTGTGTATATGTTTTGCAATATTTATAACAATTTTCTGGAAGGTACCTCAGAAACCACTCACCATCAGGCACTATTGATTAGATTTCTTGAAAAAACTCTACAAATCGCAATTTTCTTTCTAATTTCACTAACTTTAGGTCTCCAACCATTCTCAAGATAGCAATATGGCAATCACTTAAAATGACTCCCTTTGCACGTCTTGAGACTATAAACTCCAATTTTAGATTGATGTGACCAACTCAACATAACATAAGCCATGTATTTTTAGATATACCCCGTATTTGTTAGAAAACGTCATCTAGAGGGCTATGATTTTTTGACAGAAAAGAATGAGTCTATGGACTTTTGTTCTTCCATCCATACCATACATCTGCCATTCTGCCATTCCATACTTTTGACATTTTACAGCCAACTAGATGACGTTTTCAAATGAACAGCCCCTATTAATTACAGTATTAATTATTGAAATTAATTCACTTAGACCCGTAAGCCATTGTCAAAATCTAAACTGTTACTGCATTCATTCACAATTACTCTAAACATTGACTAAACTATTTGCACACGTAATCATCTTTCTTTGGATTGTATGTTTTTACGTAAACAAAAATGAAGTACTTTAGCTTCGTGAGAAAAAAATTAAGTTTCATATCATCAATATTTTCGATAAATATCGGTGAATTTTGATGAGGAGACTGTAGATGAGATAATACATCTTTGCAGATACACCCTGGTTTTCGCAATGGGAGTGACTTTAGACTTGATATTAAAGGGTCAGAAGAAACAATTAGCACTTGATAAAGATCTTGATTGGATTCTAATCTGCTCATTTTCAGATTTTTTCCTATATTTCCTAAAACCTCAAACTCAAAAAAAAGTTACCCTATTACTATTACAACTAATGCAACTGTGTAAGACGCGCACAAAAAATAACAAAAATATCTTAGGCGTAACTATGCGCAGCTAATTATTTTAGACGTTAGTAGTAGATGCTTTCTTTTGTATAGTAATAATAATAAAAAAGTTCTAAAAATCTGTAAAAATCATTAAAGTCAAATATCAATTTTAACTTAAAAAAAAAACTCAACTGCGTTATCACACCTAGAGAAAGCCAACTCAAAACGACTTGAAAGATACAAAAACTAAAATTAAATACCCCAGATATCAACAATTAATACAAGAAAAAAATCGTGCAAATTTATTACGATTAAGTTTTATAACATACAGTTTAAATTGATACTAAACTATCTACTAGATTTAAGATATATATACGCTCAAGAGCAAATGATATTATTCTGTCACACGGTTCGTTAATAACCAACTTTGCTCTAATTTTTCTTACTCTTTGACTATTCTAGAATTACAGTTACACAATATTTCAATAATTTCAATCACTTTAGAAAATTCCTTTTTGCGCGTGAAATTGGGTCCGTCCGACCACTGGGCGATGGGGAAATAAATGATACGGAGCTCACCACAGTCGAATCAGTTAACGTCAGGAAGCACGGGAGATCACTTCGCTCATTACCTCATCGGCTTTGATAATGTCTGCCGCAGCTGTAGACGAAACGTCAGGAATAAATTCCTTTGGACGGCTTCAAAACCCGGAAAACATTTAAGATTTGAATTTTTGGGAACTTCTAAAGTCGATTTTTTACTACTTATGAAAAACTAACTTATGGGACTTCTCTGATTCGTACTAACTCTTTGTTACGTTCATAGGTGATTGATATGGTCTCATTTCGATCAAAAACACCATAAAAAGGGGGTATGTGTCCTTTTCCACCTCTCACCAATGGAAATCTCATTGTTTAATAATTTCGGAGATAGACTTCTTCGGTGGTCGATTTTTGGGCAGTTTTAAAATCGACTTTTTACTACTTTTAAACGGTTCACTTTTCGAGACTTGCTCTGTCTGCTATTAAGTTTGTTAGTTTCATAGGGAATAGAATGAGTCTCATTTCGATCAAAAACTTTTATATTATTATATTTCTCTTCCACATCCTAATAACGGAAGTCGAATTGGTTTAATAATTTTGGAGATAGACCCCTTTGGTTGTCGGTTTTTGGGCACTTTTAAAATCGAATTCTTTACCAATTTTATAAAGGTCATTTCTGGGACTACTCTGTTTCGCATTAAGTTTCTTACTTTCATAGGGGATTGAAATCGTCTCATTTCGATTAAAAACAACACAAAAAAAATTATAACAT
Organism: Taphrorychus bicolor; assembly: GCA_951812265.1. Classification (NCBI taxonomy): domain Eukaryota; kingdom Metazoa; phylum Arthropoda; class Insecta; order Coleoptera; family Curculionidae; genus Taphrorychus; species Taphrorychus bicolor. The sequence goes on along the minus strand of OX638297.1, from coordinate 24,076,851 downwards.
TTATTTCAAAATAACCAAAGGGGGGTATATGTCTTCTTTTTTTTTAAAAATGCCCATTTTGAGAGCCGATAACATTAAAACGATTGGACCGATTGGAATTAATCCAACAGTTTCTTTTGTTCTTATCGATATACTCTTCCACCTTCCTCTTTTATCAACGAAAGTTCCATTGGTACAATCTTCATAAACAAAAAAAAAATGGAAGTTAAACCAAATAACAAGATTTAAATAAATAAAACAGCAGTGCTGTAAAGCTGGGTGTGAATTACGTCTGTTTTCTTGCTTGATACTTTTGACGGTTACTAATAATCACAAACGCATACGCTAGAAAAAATCAAAGCGAAAATTGAATCGAAATAGATACCGTCCTATTCATGAAAATTGAATGAGAAAATTGAAATTAAAACCGAACCAAACGAGTTAATTGTGAAACCAAATGGTAATTAATTAAATGATCCAATAATTGAAAAAATTGATGACGTAACATACAATTTTTACTGTTGTAATTGTAAAAGGCACTTACCATTGGTGACAATTGAAACAATTGAAACATACAACTCATGAACGACTAAAGTCTAAACTATTGCTGATCATAACTTTATGTCAATATATGACCAATGCGAAAACAATAAACCTTTGGTGGGCGTGAAGAAAATATTCAAAACCTTTATAAAATAATATTTTAAGAGAACGGCCATATTTCTTTCGCCATGCCTTCGATGGCCGCGCCACAAAGCGATAAACTCCGGCTAATGGGAGTTATAAACAATAGAGCAATTAAAGGACTTTCATTAATTATTATGCCGCTACTAATTTCTCTCTTGAAATCGTTAAACTTACGGACAGCCCAGTTCGTTCTGACACTTGCATTGCAATCTGGAATACCGCGAACTGCTTAAATTAAACCGCGAAACCTTAAGTCCCGAAGAATGCAAATACTTGCTTCTGAAACGATCGATGACACTAACTTTTGTCACTAGAAAGTTGGACAAACACAAATGTCAGCAGTAGCAGAGCACGCTCTCTTGGAAGGTCACGACATCCTTTTCAACGAGGTGGATGTCTTATATCAATCGCCGCGTTTCTATTCAGCGTTTCTAACACGACAACAATTTCAACAGGAAGAAGGAAATTACGTTTCTAAATGCAGACTGGAAGCGGGTTCTACGACATACTTCAAACGAGCGAAATTCAGCGCCACCACTACCCCCACCCCAGTCCCTCCACTGCAGCGCGACGGCGGGGGAATAAATACCACGGAGCTCACTACAGTCGAATCAGTCAACGTCGGCAAGCAAGGAAGATCACTTGTCTCATTCCCTCATCGCCTTTGATAATGTCTGCCGCAGCTGTAGACGAAACGTCTGGAAGAAATTCCATCGGACCACGGCTTCGAAGCCCGGCAAAGACTTTAGTTGTATTTTGAGCGTCCGTTAAAGTCTTCGCAGTATTATAGAAAACATATTCAGTTAGAATAAAAATACAAATAATGACTGACCGAGTATGCAAAATAACAAGTGAATATTTCGTGATGTACTAGGAGAGTACTAATAAGACTTTCATCTTTAAGGCTAGAAGGACTGTAACTTTAGTAAGGTGCACCAAGGCTGTTCTGGAACAATGTCCATTTTAAGTGAAACATTGATTATTATATAAGATGTTTAAGCATCAGTAAAGTAAACAAGCTCTAAGCATACCAATAGTTATGCCATCAGACCCCATAGCACCACTTCTGATAGAGCTTATAAGATATTTCAAAACAATTTCCTCTGTAACCAATCTAAACGTAAATCATTCCAAAATTCCATCATCAGCAGCCACATATGAATCCAAGAGGTCCTGCTCAATATCAAATGCTGGAAGATTATCCACAAATGGCGACTTTTACAAGTTCAAGTAAAACTTCAGATTGAAGATAAAACACCAGACTTGATGTACATTGCATTGTTTACCTGACAGATAAACAAAGCCATGTAGGTTATATCTGGAGTTTTATCTTCAATCTGAAGTTTTACTTGACCTTGTAAAAGTCGCCCTTAATGGTTATTAATAGCATTATGGGTATTACATATCTGTGATACATCAATATAAATCTTCTTGTTGATGTTCCAACTAGCTAACTATTCCTCAGATATCTTTTGTCTGGTTGGATCCAGACAACCGCAGCAGTCATCAGGTTTTCCACTAAAGATAATATTATTTATTTACAACCATATATGTAATGCTGTCATTACTAACGTCATAGGAGGGTGGGAAATTACCTAGTACCTACCACTAAATTAGACGTAAGTAACGGGTATTCATTTCACCCAAGGGCGGTAATGGCTTATTTCCTACCTCTCTTTCAACCCTCATTTTCCATGCTTATTTCTTGGCCCCTAAAATTTAGTGTCTTTATAGGATTAAAAAGGTGTCCCTAGTAGCATCGAACTAGATAAGATGGTTAACTGGTAATTTTAAAAAAAGATAGTTAAAAATATTATAAATATCTTATACGAAAAATATAAATTCATATTATGTAGGTTGTAAATAAAATAGTATACACACCTCGGTAGGAAGTTTCCTTACGGTCTCGAGATTTTATAGTTCATCTCGACGATGCCTGGTCTCGATAAACTATCAAATCTCTCGACAGTAATGAACGACTTCCCATCCCGGTATGTAATATACTATTACTTTCAGGTAACCGAAGAGTTTTAAATTTCTAAAAAAGCTTTGCGATACTCAAAATCTCCCAAACTCTAAAATTTCAAAGTTGGCACCCAGTTGGGTCCCAGGCTGGTCGGACCCTCAACTATCCTAACTGATCAGTGAGAATCAAAAACAGAAACCAGATACTTAAGGACTACAATTCTGGCATCTACTCCCCCACAGCCGAAAAGGCTACAACACAGCACTTTTCACTATTAACAGTACATGGTTTATGTCTAGGTGCATCCCACTTAATAAGGCAGTAAATCAAACTAAACCGACATACATGGACACCAAAAGGGTTGATATGGTCACATATATCCTGATATGGTCACATATATCAATCAGTATTATATCAATGGTGAAGACTTTCGCGGCGGGTCTAAATACAATCTAGTATTTTCCGGATAATGATGCAGTGGTCCAAAATTTCTTCCTGACGTTTCGTCTACAGCTGCGGCAGACATTATCAAAGGCGATGGGTGATTGGGCGAATTGATCTCCCGTGCTTTCCGACATTGACTGATTCGACTGTGGTGAGCCCCATAGTATTTATTCCTCCGCAATCGCTATGCAGTGAAGGGACTGGGGTGGAGTAGTGAGGGTGCGAGGTTTTGTCGCACTTGAGGTATGTCGTCGAACTCACTTCCAGTCTGTTGGAGAATTGTTGTCGTGTTTAAAGATCTCAATGGCTTCTCTCGTTAGTCTCTGCGATTGATATAAGATATCCACCTCGTTGAAAAGGATGTCGTGACCTTCGGAGAGAGCGTGCTCTGCTACTTCTGACTTTTGTGTTTGTCCCAGCCTGCAACTCCTCTTGTGTTCCACAATCCTCGTGTTGACAATGCTTTTGTGGTGCCAATCTACACCGAGCCACAGCTGCATGAAACTCATCACTCAACAGAACCCCTAGGGCACCCGTAGTTTAACGGTTTCCATGCAGCTGCAGCTCGGTATACATTGGCGCCACAAAATGCAGTGTCAACGCGAGGATTACAGAACACAACAGGAGTTGCAGGCTGAGGTGGATATCTTATATCAATCGAAACGTTTCCTATCCGAGACTAACGATAGAGGCCGTTGAGACCTTTAAACGCGACAACAATTTCAACAGGAAGGAGGAAATTACGTTTCTAAATGAATACTGGAAGGGACATACTTCAAGTGCGCCGAAACCCCGCGAAACCATTACTCCCACCCCAGTCTTTCAATTGCAGCGGGACGGCGAGGGAGAAATACCAAGGAGCTCACCACAGTCATATCAGTCAACCTTAGGAAGCACGGGAGATCACTTCGCCCAATGACTCATCACCTTTGATAATGTCTGCCGCAGCTGTAGACGAAACATCAGGAAGAAATTCCATTGGACCATGGCTTCAAAGCCTGGAAAACACTTTAGATTGTAAGATAGTGACTATTAGGCACAACCCTTGTTGAATCACTAATAATTAGGTGTAAATCGAAAACCTGAAGAATGTCAGCAAAGTTTGAAGTTGGCTGGAAACATACCCGATAAAACCGTAGTCACCGCCATACCAATCAGTCAAGTTCTTATAGAAGATAAAGTTATCAGTCTAATACAGATTTTTTATCCATCTATGTTTATGATATGGTCATAATACCATTTCGTGAATTTTCAGCAAACGTTTTTACATCCGAGAATTTGTTGAATATTGATCATGGATTTGTGTGCAGCAGTCAGAGTCTATTTAGAGTAGTAGAGATTCAGCAAAAGCAACATCTCATCAGCCAACAGACTTTACTATCCAGATTCTGACAGAAACTTGTTGAATTTATTTTGGGTGCTCCAATGCGGACGATGAATAAAAATTCCAGCAGTGATATTATCAGGCTCAAATTCAGAACAGAGATGAGCCTGGCGTAATTTCAAGTTAATGTCAAAATGAACGATATGTAATAAGCATGTCTCGTTTTCCATTTATATACTTGTTAATAGTATCCCCTTGCAGTCCAAGGATATATTCCTTAAGTGCAGTGACGCACTCTTAGGATTTCCAACAGCAGCATTCAGGCCACCAGTGAGCTGGGCTTTCCCTATGACTTAATTATTATGTAGTGATCTGACGTTTCTGCTAATTCTGCTTTTTGCATTCGTTTTTGTGACTTAACTGCATCCGTATTTGTAATTAGTAGGCAATAAAGAGCCCCCAGGACCAAATACATCCAGCAAAGCACACAGTAGGTTCAACCTGGCTGAGTGGCCTGCTACCAAACCCCTCATGCTACCAACAGCTTTAGCCTATGCTAGCCCGATTTACTACACTTAGATTGTGAAAGAATATTAGACTTATTTCTAAACTTATTTCAGCAGGTAGTGCTCACTTTATCGCCCTTCCACACGTTCTAAGGTACACACTCTCGTGTAAGTATGCCTAACAAACAACAAAATTTAAATACAGTTATTGAAATTGAATTAATGGACGATATGATGGGTTGCTTTAGGTTACCTACCTTGCAAGACCATTAAAACATACTAAAAGTGCCTCGTCCATGTTGATACCGTATCGGTGGGACTGTCTATCTGCATTGTAAATTATGGAAAAATTCATTAAAGCATGAAACTGCCTAACTACGGAATATTAATCCGACAGAAGGAAATAAACGCGTCATAACTACGAAGGAAATTAGAGGTCTTGTTTGGCTAATCAGGGGATTGTTGAATAACACGCAACGCTCCATTTGAATAAAAATCCTCCCATAACTCTGGAATTATAGAGTTGGAAATTAATGGAATCGGTAATGAGTGGGAGGAAAGGAGAAATGCTTTGGTATTACCTGACGATAAATTTACTAAAGTTGTTTAGGTGATTAGGGAGTACTTTCCATTACAAGCCCGTTTCCAGACAATGAAGCCAATAAGCGATATGGCAACACAGAGCGTAATCCCACATAAAAATAATTACTTTGCTAATTTCCCGGCACTTTGAGCTACTCGGATACGAATTAAAACTGCCTTAATATTAATTCGGGATACTAAGTTCAATTAAGGAGAACCTAACGCGGACCAATTCTCCCAAACTCCGAAATTAACTATCGTACCTGCCGGTTTAATCGTTACTCCGACAAAATTAGTATTAAAGTTAGTTGTTTCTGCAGTGAGTTTAAGCAAACGGGTTAGAGAAAGAGCACTAGGATGAATCCCTTTCTAGTTGTGTTGCAATTAACTAGCTTTTCTTTAAGTGTCTGCAATTTTCGCCAGATCCGCTACTAAAAGTCCTTAATGAAAGTGTAATTATTATTACTCCGCCTGGTATTGATTTGAGATATCTAATAATCTTTATAGAAGATTTAGCATTGTTGTATTGTACTGTAGAGCAAAAAAAAATGTATTTTTAACCAGGTTTTAAACTGTCCTTTGCCACTGGTGCAAAAACGTTACGAGAACAAAGAACGCTTCAACAACGTACCGTAACTACCTTTAAAAGTTCTTGTTTTTTTTTTACTTTCTGGGCAGGTATCCCACATAAGACAGAACAATTGCGTAAGGGTCTTAGAAAGGTAACAGATGAAAGAATTGAGGAGAGGCTACAAAATGTTAAATTTCCGGGCGGAATTTCAGGACTTTGATTACTCTCCAACGTAAAGTGGAACAATTTTCTCGCACAGCACATTTTATGAAACCTATAGAATAAACTAAGCCAACTCATATTTCCGTATTTAGTACCACAACAATGATGGGTTTCACCATTTTTTATTGAAAAGTCCTAAATTTTCACCATTTTGACTAACTTACAACCGCTTAGCTAAGGGTCCTCAATGCGATTTAAATAGACTTCTATTTTCTTTTTCTTTATTTTTCTAGGACTATTTTTAGCTAATTGTCCAAATACTTTCACAAAGCGCCCTGTAGAAGACGACTAACTATCTAAATAGGAGATTGTCAAAATGTTTTTAAAGAACTGCCTGTAGCGGGTACAAGAGTAGCCTGTAGCAGTCAAATTATGTTGTTTCTTATTAGTTGCTACTTCGTTTATTTTTATCAGGCCAAAAATTCAAAACTGTTGAATATAATTCCCTATTACTTTTTATGTATTTTTCAATCCGTTGAGAACATATTTTTATTAAAAAAAGGTATATTAATTGTTACCATTATGTCTATCTCAAGACCATTTGGGTGAGGGTGGGATTAATGCCATTTTTAGCAGATTGTCAAAATGTTTTCAGAAATCGTCCTGTAGAAGGCTTGCAAGTAGCAATCTAAATGTGTTTTTTCTTGTTAGCTGCTTTATCTTTATATTATTTTTTTCCAGGTTTTAACAAAAAATAAAAATTGTATAAGGACTCACTCTGTATATTTTTTTTTACATAATTTTATATTATTTAGAAACATCTTATTGAAACGTTATATCTTCATCTTCGCTTTTTTTCACCGTCTCACGACCGAGGTGAGGACATTCAATAGGATTTAAATGGATTTAATTCAATTTAAAATGTTTTCTTAAAGTCTTTCTAAAAGTATCTGACATTTACTTACTTTTTGGACCTATGGAAAAAAAATATTTATAACCCATTCACTTATTATTGATATCTCGCTATCTTTGAAATCTCTTTTTTATATATTCTCTTTCAGTACATGTTGAGAAGATGCAATAAAAATGTCAAAATCAGATTTCCAACGCCTACCTGATAATTGTTTTTTTTTGAATAATAAAATGGCTTTGTCTAGCTGTCCCTAATCTGCTTTAATTCCCTCTAATAACTTGGTTCTATCTTGTATTGTCAAGTACTATAAGCCTGATAGGCCCTTTGGCTTCGTGCAACGTCCTAAATTTAGCTGGCTAGGTTATTGCTTTGATTATAATAAAGGAAACAGGGCGAGTATCATTACACCAAACCTACGGAGCATGTAGGTTTAATTGACAATATAATGCAAAACCGCCTGCCTTTGACACCAATTCGCTGAAAGCGGCATCTTGTAAGAGGCAATAACATTCGCAACTTCTGCCATATAAAATGTACGTCATATCAGATCTAAAACAGTTATTGTCGCACAATTGTGCGTGAATAAATATGTGCTTAATAAAGTTGTGCGTAATGCGTAAATAATGTTGTTGAATAAATATATGAAGTCGGCGTTCTTTTTATTGAATTGGATAGAGTTAGGTTTTTGTGTATAGTTTAATGAATGATATAGTTAATATACATTATATATATTATATACATTATATTTTAAAGGAGTATGTTGGCCTCACTGATTTATAAGTTAAGGATTTGTTGGCGTAGGCCAAAAATACACTTAGTAATAATACACCTTCTGTGTATATTGTCGACGTTTGCAAACGTTTATTGTCGACGTTGTAACTTGTACCACCAATTTTAGTGTCCTGAGGATGACCCCATAGAGGTCGAAAATTTATTACATTCGATAAATTTACCGTTGATTAGTGGGATATTATTAAGTACATTTTAGCTTGCTGATTGATTTTCCTCTAGTTGACTTCTAGTTTCGCTAGTTCGCAGTTTGAACCCTTTTGCTTTTTGCTTTATTAATTAATTTTCCTTTTGCCGTTAATAATATTAGGTTCATTTGTATTTGCTATTTTCGAGGTTATATTACGATCGGCACGGCGGTTCGGTGTCAGTGCTGTCATTGTCTGAAGTTAGACATACTGTTGTTTCTCGTTCTTGCCACACAATAGGCGCTTTCCATCTTGCGGTGCAAAGAGCTCCATCTCGCTCCCTTATGCAGTTAAAATATCTCAAATCTGTATGGACTTGGCTCTCTGAGAGCGTGGCGCTCAGGTTCTCTACTACAGTTGGGAAGCGGCGCATTTTTGGGGAATTATCGCCATTTCTTGATTCTCTTCACTTTCTTAAGGTGCGTTCTCATTACAGCTTCTTGCTTCCTGCGTCTGACGTCATTAATTTTCTATTGGTAGAAGCCATATTTGAAAATGACAGCCCGCCAGTAGTTAAAAATTTTCAACTTCTTGCTTCTGTTTTGTGCGTTTGACACAGAAAAACAATAAACGGTTCGCCAAACACCTTTGATTTGTAATCGTTTAAAATATAAAAACTTCAGAAAAAGTGTGCAAAATGGATCTATAACAGGTTTGTCTAGTTAATTATTTGACCTTTATAGGCAATAAACATCCAAAACCAAAACATCTTTTAATTTTGAGCTTTTGGTACCTTGACCACTCCTGGCCCAAACTTTAAAAACCATACCTAGGACCACAGTTTTTGTTTAATTAATTTGAGCTGTTTATAAAGTTTTTTGTATTAGATAAGGCTAGTTCTGCCAGAAATATTTCTATTATTTAATTTCATTTTTAGTACGTATGTGGCAACTCTAGTACTTATGTGGCAATAAAAATCTGACTACGGAACCACTTTTGAGCCATCCATGTTTTCAAGATGATTCGAAACATAATGAATCTTTATTGGAAAGTAATATTTCTCCTCCCAGTGGAGCTGCCAGCAATCCAATGCCAACCATGAACACAATCTCTCTTGAAGAAAAACTTATAGAGCTAGTCGCAGAGAGGCCGGCATTGTGGGATCATCACTTGCCATTAGCACATAGGTCTAAATTGATAAAGGAGAAGTTTTGGTTGGAAATCCAAAAAGATCTAAAGTTTGGTAAGTTAAAAGAAAGTTATTTTCTGCGAAATATGTTAGTGAACGAAATTTTTAGCTTTTTCGCAGGAAACTCTAGTTTAAAATATGCAAAAAAGCAATATTTACTAATTGGAAATTGAAAACTTATCTGCTTTCAATATTTCCAAAAATATTGCAGCGTTTAAGAAGGAAACAAACAGAAACAACTACTCCGAGGGCTAATACCCCTACCGGCATTGAATTAGACTGTTTGTTTCAAAGCTCATTTTATAAAGCAAAAAAAAATATTAAAATGAATTAATAAAGTAATAAAAAATCAATGCTAAAAAGCCAAAAAAATATTAAGTTTTTTGCAAAGAATATAGAACCAGAGTTTAATTAAGATATGCGAAAATGCACATGTATAATTACAATTTGGAAATTTGAAAACTTGTCTGCTTTCGGCATTTCCAAAACCTTGTAGTTATACATAAAGAAGGAAACAAATAGAAACAACTACTTCGAGGGCTAATACCCCTACCGACATTGAATTATACTATTTGTTTCAAAGCTAAATATTATAGAAAACATACATAAAAGCAAAGATGAAATACAAGAAAGTGCTCTTGAATAAAACAAACAAAAAATATAACATGAAAGATAAATTATTTGATTATTTGGTAATTCAATTGCAACGTTACAAAAAAAGTGGAAAGGTCTGAAGGACTATTATTTTATGATCAAGGCTGACATAAACCCGTATGTACCATCTGGTAGTGGTGCTACTCCAAAAAAGACAAGCTGGAAATTTTATTATGAGCAGATGAAATTTTTGCGTGATGTAAATAAACAACGGCAAAGCATCACAAATATGAATGAAACCCAGCAAAGTTTTGGTTCTGAGGGAATCCCAGCAAGCAACAGAATCTAGTTTGGAGAATGTCACTCAAAAAGAACACTTACCAGGCAAACGAAAAAGAAAAATTGATAATGACATGGAAATTCTCAAAACATTGCAAGAAAACTCAAGGACAAATGATCCAGCTCCAGCTGCTGCTACCCTCACTCCCAAAATAAATCCTATATGCTTACGATTGTCTGATATTTTGGACTGCTTGCCACTTAATAAGCGGGCAAAACTGGAGGTTGAATGATTACAAAAAGTATACCAAGTGATGCTAAGTGATGATATTGATTAACAAATTATTCTGAGTTTACATCTCAAGGTCTTTTCTCTTTTTTAATAGTATTTAATGTTTTGTTAATGAATTAATGTATATAATATCTGACTGAAAATATTGTTGATTTATCTTTCGTTTTTAGTAACTTTACTGTAATGTTGTCACACATTTCATTGTCCACATTAGATCTCAAATACCTACTCAGTTATAATATTTATGGGCACAAATATCTTTTCCACTACAGCTTTATTAAAAGCGAATGTTCTATACATAGTCATGTAGGTATTAGCACAAAGAAAATACTTATTACTTCAATACTTTGTTTTTTTATTTGTTAAATTATATCATCTCCAATCTCCATCAATAACATTTAAATTTTGTCCCATTGGAAAGGTACTTGCCCAGGTTCCATAAAATATTCTGCTAAAGCATCGCGTATAGTGGAGGCTTCATGGTTATACATGTTACCTCTTGCACCTCTAATATTTCAGAATGCAACTTCTGGATCAGTCAGGTTCACTGCTATGCCCACATAGGTCTGGTGTGCAGTTTGGCGACGTACAATCAACCAATTATCTAAGGCAACACAAGCCAAGACTATATATTCAATAGATTCCACAGACGCAATTATGGGTTTTCGAAAAATTCGCCACCTGTTTGCTAGAATTCCGAAGCTATTTTCAATGGTGCGCCTTGCTCGGCTTAGTCTAAAAATAAATGTTTATGAAATATAAGTGTCACAAGTACATACAATTATTGTTCGTATACAGGGTGACTTTACAAAAAGTGCCATTCATAGTATCATGCGACAGAGGAAGTCAAAATAAAAAAAGGTTCATATACACTTTTGTCAAAATCCCTTTTGTTTTCCAAATACAGGGTGTTCAAATTGTATAGAACAAATTACACATTTTTTAAATTCTCTGCAAATTTAGGTAAACCTAAATTTAAGGGTCCCTAAACCATAGCTATTAGCATAGGTAACCATGGAAATAATGGAAGCCTTAACTAGGTGTACTCGAAAATTCCTTGTTGCAAATGGGGATAAGCCAATTTCATAATCATATTTAAACTGACATCAAGAGGCGACCTGTATTTAACTTGTATCAGGGAAAATCACACATCCTGGGCGTTATTTTAATTAAAGGAACTTTAAATTCAATTATGAAATTGGCAATAAGCGTAATAGGTACACTTAAACAATAAAATAATTATAAAATAATAATTTTATAAATTATTATTTTATAAGAGTTCTCTTTCTTTCTTTCTCTTTCTTAAGAGTATTCTTTTTTAGTTTTTCATAAAAACTACTTTTTCGAAATACTCCGCCATCACTGTGTCTTCCTTGAGCACCCACATCAACATATATGAACTTGTAATCAGCATCACAAATAGCCATCAATACTATACTAAAGAAACCTTTATAATTATAAAATGTGCTTCCACTATTGGGGGGAGTCTGAAAAAGACACTTGATTAAGTAAAATAAATAAAGACAGAAGACATCAAAAAATTTCATGACTCTGACCTGTATTTGAATGTACTTTCCATCAACACTGCCAATGCAATGTGGCATATTCCACTTTCAAAAAAAACTGTCTTTCAACTTCCAACCATCTTTCCTCAGTATTATTTGGGAAAACTTCTTCTAATAATACCTTCCACAATGCTTTGCAGACAACATGAACTATATTACAAACTGTACTTTTGCCTAGACGATAAGCATAGGCTATACTAGTCAAGCTGTCTCCTGATGCTAAATATCTACAAAAAAAATTAATAAAGTTTTATTCTTTATAAATTGAGGTTCACATTTTTATAACAAGACTAACTTTTATAAAAACTAAGGACAGTTGAACAAGTGATCACTTGATTATATAGCTCTGTTCTAAAAGAAATGCCAACTGGTATGAAAACTGTTGGGTGCAGTGCAAAATTACTGGCTGAATGTGGCATTGCACACAATTCCAACGATTAACAGTTTGCAAACCAGCGTGGTACTAGTTTGAATGACTGTGGTCACTTATCAAACTTTACTTGATTCTCTGCGAGGCCAAAAACCAATGCAGTGAAAATACCTTGGAAAATACTTTACCTCAGAGTTGCTGCCAATTGCTCTTCTGGAGATATGGGTTGCCTGATGTAATATACTTTTTCAATATGGCTCCTTAATTTGGACACAAGCAACAAAAACTGTGATTTTTTCATACGAAAATAATTGTAATAACTTTCATTTTCAGATAATTCTTGCTCTCTATTCAAAGTAAAATAAAAACTATATATAAAGCTTTTCATTATATTTTTCGGAAAAGTAGGTCATGGAAATTTGAGAGATTGCCCCCCGTATAATATTTGAACTGTGTCAGTTTTATGGGTTATATTGACATAATTTAAAGGTTATAAAATGCTGTCATTACAAAAAATGTTGCCAGAACTTACCAAAAATAATAGTTGTAAGCGAAAATACTAAATCCATGTACTGGAGCTGTTACCAGGTTTTTCAGGCAGGTCAAATACTTGGCTGAAGTAATTCTTAGGACAACAAATTTGCTGAGAGCTGTGTCATTGAGGTTTGCTCACCCTATGCAACATATATACTAAAAGAAAGTTTGTTAACACTGAACCATTAAAAGGTCTTACGTAAATGGCTCTTATTCCTGGAACCATACAATCTTTCTATTAAAAGTATCTTTCCAGCTATCTACTCACTGTATATTAGCTCTTTTACAAAACGTTAATATTTCTTCACCGTAGAAATCTATAAAAAGGGACGGACATACTCATGCTATGAAACAAGGTACACATAAAATGCATTCCGCCTCAAAAATTTGATTAGGAACAGTGTTTATCTGCAATATGGTAGGTACAACGTTCTGCCTCAGAATACTAGGCTTCTTTCCAAGGGGTAGTTCGGTAGAGAAATTGAATCCGTTATTCTTAAATGTGCTAGCTACTGCGTGCAACGTCGAGGAAATTAATTTGATTTACTCAAAGTCAAACTGATGGCAGATATTAAAGTAAAACTACATCACACCATCATAACAACTTGTAGGGAAGTTGCTATTGGCGTTTACCTTCACCTGCATTTAATTTACTGGTTAAAATCTTGTCAATCACATTTTTGGCAAATCAGTTTATGGATAACTAGTATGTCATGTTTTTGGCTACCTTTACGGTTTTTGTAACATAACCATTAACATTGACACAGTTCAAAAATTATATAGGGGTCATTCAAATAATAACCTTTGGAAAAACTATATGGAACGCTTTATATTTGTTTTACGGCTCCTAAGAGTTGGTCTAACCCAGTATTTTCTATTTTGTTTCCTGGAAGCACATTTTCTTCATAAATACAAAAGCATTGCAAATTTTTTTTTTATTGCTTTATAGTGTAGTATTTAACATGCTAAATACTTCACTTCAGCACAAATTCAGAAACAATTATTTTTTTGGCACATGGAATATTCGGTGACGGGCAGAAATAGCTACTTTTTTAAGCTGCAATGGGAACGCTCTGTTTCCGATATTGCTTCTTGTTATTTTTAAATTTTGTTTCTGTCAATTCTAACCAATAGAAAATTAGTGACGTCAGACGCAGGAATCAAGAAGCTGTAATGAGAACGCACCTTACGTCTCTGACGCATGGTGGCAGTACGGACAGCGACTTTTGCCTTCTTGCTTCTGTCATGATATTTCTATTTCTTGTCTTGCAATTTGCTGCAGGCGTGAAGGGTTGGTCGTTAGAGAAGAAAAGTTTAATTTATGTTTTGTGTCGAGCATCTTGAGGATTTTTCAACTTTTCTTCGAAGAAAATTTCAATGCTCCTTCGCGTAGCCGAAATTACCTCCGTTTCATTACGGGATTGTACTGACCACCTTCACTTCTGAAACACCTTGCTGGTAACCATTTCTATGACGTATTTCTTTTTGGACCCATTTCAAGTAGTTCTTTTGTATTTTAATTTATTAGATTGCGAGTGTTGAGTGCCGACTACAAAGTGTTAGAAAGACCATTTTGGAGAGAAATTCTAGTGATGGTTTATGTCCTCCTTAGAGATAAGTCTTCCGGATATGTGTCTTCTGCAATTTCATTGTTAGTATTTCACCTTTTTCTCTTGCGTTTTTCTTCTGGTTTTCGATTATTATAGTTCGATATAACTCTACGTACTAGGTAGGGGCTCGAACTGCACCTGTTGCGCTTGCTTGGGGCTCGTAAGCCTACTGTCCCAAAACTTCTACGAACTGTACCACTGCTCCAACTACTTGTGGCACCTCCTAGGACCAGTGCACATTTTTGATGTTGTCTCTGTTGATGCTATGACTATCATCGTAGTGGCCATCGAACCAACTCAGGGCTAGTGTCACTAAGCCACTCCGAGACATCTAGACACACATCTCTGGTGTAACTCACCATATGGCGAGACTGTTACGATCCCAACATCCCTAGTATAACGTCTGTATATTAGTGGTAAGACTTTATTTTTGTGAACTTTTTATATTGGTAAAATTTGGCCGACTTTATATTTTTGTGAAAATTTGGCTGACTTTATTTTGCTTCATTACGTACAGCCACCCATATTTTGGAGCAAACCCTTACTGCGGCCCTAATTTATTGAGATCTTCCTTATATCTGTGAGGTATCCTGTTGATCCTGTGAGCAAGAGGTGACTCACCCCACACCTATTATAGCCGAGCTTTATCTGAGCCACCTCACAACCTCAATTTATTGGCAACAGCAAGTGTTAGCTTAAGGGGGTTTTGGCCACCAATTAATATTACACCATTACCACACCATCTGGAAGGGTAAGCATTGTATATTTTTAAATTTGTTTTATTATCAATATACATATGTGACCACACCATGTCACACAGTGGTTTTATTTTGCTACATTATCCTTTTCGGTAAGAATAAAACGTCTCAACTACGGTGGTAGTAGTAGTAGTAGTAGTCATTGGGGGTCAAAGCCTTGCAACTAGGCCTTAAAGGCCTTTTTCACAGTCCCCCGATGCACCTATCCCTTGGAACTCCGCTTGGCCCTCATTCCCTCCACGGGTCGACCCGTTCCTCGAACGAGTGTATCCCGTCCCATCTCAGAATCGGAAGCTCCTCTCGATGGAGGAAGGCGGCTCCCAGTATTCTGTGGCGCAGTCGCGCCCAGAAAGTAGTATGACTAGAGTGGGTGCCCCAGAGTGGGTGCAGAGTGGACTGTCCACCATTTCTAGGAGGTGCATGTTTTTTTTTTGTTTAGACAGCAGTGACCAGTGAGGATTCCTGTAAGTTTTCCGAGGCACTGCCTTCTTCTCCCAAGTAGCCACGAGGCCTTGGATCTATCCGGATTAGGGTAGATTTCCTTGGTCTCTCTACATATTCCTGACTGTGTCCAGTTTGTGCTTGTACTCTCCCATGCACACTCATTTAGAGTGTGAGAGACGTACCTATTGCATACTCCTAGACATGGCTCCGGTCCAGTCTAGGGTCCTCCCATCCCAGAGTTATCCTTTTTGTTTCTGCCTCAGAACTACAAATATAGAATGGGAATTACACCTTATATGAGTGCTAATTACCTAGTTAAATAAATAAATACAAGCGACATTTCACACACAAGAGACAACGTACAGAATGAAATTTACCATGAAAGTAGAAAAGAGAACAGCATAACTTCGCTTAAATGAATGATTTTTTGTGGCACGTACGGGTTTCTTAAGACTTTTTCAGCTTCAGGCAGGGTGGAGGATTACCTATCATCACATAGCACATCTTAAAAAAATGCAATATTCAAATTTTCATTGCAAAAACCTTGTTTACAGATCGCATAACCTAGGTATCAAACAGTTTCATAAAAGCAACGAAAACAAAGGTAGGTAAATCAATGCATTTTAATAATAATTGCCCGCTCTCTCTTGCAAATCGATTTATAAACAAATATTATTATACACTGAAAAAAACATAACAAAATAAGGACCAAATTTATCAACCTTAAGGATAAAATACCACTATAATTCTAATCTAATCTTGTCTATAAAGTTCCGTGTTCATATTTTGCGAGCTAAATATATTATTTCAACTAGACAGTACATAATAGCTATTTATGTAACCAGTTATGAAAAGTCCGATTTTGTGTAACGAATGAATGTTTGCGGGACGAGCGCAGCGCATGAGATACACAAAAAAGGCTTTTCGTCACGTGTTTCATACAATTTTTTTTCTAATTTTGACTACAAATACCTACTTAGAGAAAGAGTATTATTATTAAACTTCAATATTTACTTTTAAACCACTTTGTATCTACTTAATACCGTAAACTGAAGCAACGGTATGCCACAACCGAAACTTATTTGTTTCTATGGAAAGGTGTTTTGTTATTTTCTCAAGGTAAATAATTATTTCGTTTGTCAAAAGTATCGACTTTTAAGTTCGTGGATAGTTTATGGTGTTTTATTGAAATTTTGAAACAAGTGTTTTTAAAATCATGTGTGATACCGACTCAGATAAACTACCAAGTGATATTGAGAAAGCCGCTTACAGCGCACTATCATCCGTCATTCCAGATAAGTCAAAGGCGTTATATGAATTAACATATACAAAGTTTGAGCAATGGTGTCAAGAAAAGAAATTAAATCAAATAAGTGAAAAGGTCTTACTGGCTTATTTCGAGGGAAGGAAAATGTAGAAAGCATCGACGTTTTGGACCCTTTATTCGATGCTGTGTAGTACAATATGCTTAAAAAGAAATATTGATATCAAAAACTATACGTCTTTTATAGCATTTCTAAAGAGGAATTCCGCTGGTTATCAGGCAAAAAAGTCTAGTGTACTCTGAAAGAAAAATTTTTCCCACCATATAAATGAAGCTGATGATACGAAATACCTAATGGCAAAAGTTGTTATGATAATAGGTATAGCTGGTGCATGTCGAAAGGGAGAACTGACTTTTCTACGTTTTGGAGACGTTTTTGATGAACAGAGCCATTTCTTTATTAAAATCCCAAATACTAAAACCAAAGTAACTCGCGAATTTGTGATAACTGAAGGAAGTATTGAAGGGAACAATTTTGTTGACATGATTAGGAGATATATCACTTTCCGCCCTCCAGGCACTAAACATGATGGTTTTTTTGTAAAATATAAGATCGAAAATTGTAAAGTCCAACCCGTCGGTATCAACACCATTGGAAATTTACCAAAAATAATAGCAACCTTTTTAAAGTTACCGTGCCCAGCATTGTTTACGGGACACCACTTCAGACGATCATCCGCCACATTTTTGGCAGGTTCTGGGGCCGACCTATCAAAGCTGAAGCAACATGGAGGATGGAAGTAGAGTCTTGTTGCAGAGGGTTACGTACAAAATTCCCGGGAGAACAAGAAACAAATTGCAAATAATATTCTTGGTTTCAGTAATTGTACCATAACGACTAATGAAGTGAGAGCTTCCACATCCACATCGACTGAACTTAGTATTAGCAATTGTACTATTTGTGTTATAAATGTGTATAATTCTTAACCTGTCCTACTGACACATTAGTTTAAGTTGTTACTGATGTTACTGCTGTTTCAAGTGAAGTTCAAGATTACCTATCTGTTTCATGTTGAATATTAAATCTTTGTCCATTTCTGATTTATTTTCTTTAGGTACTAAACTGTAGACACAGTTGGTCTAGCCCCCACTGAATTAAGACCATACCGTTTACTCCGTTATTTTGATTTTCTGCTCTCCTTTATTTGCGCTGGTGCCCAGACCTTTTCTGACACATCCATGTTCTCAAATTTAAAAAGGTTAAGTAAAATAAGCATCCATGAATAATTGCCAATTTTGTAACAGTTTGATTTTGCCATTAGAATTATATGAATAAACTTACCTTTTTGATTGCTCTTTGGCCTCATTACACTCAACAACTTTACCGTCTGGACCTTTTTGCTATTTGCCTTATTAGATAATTTTCATCCTGCAGTTAATAATTTTGGTTTTATTTACATTTGCCATTCTTTTTTTAAGGTTATTTTCTATCTTATTAAACATGACGGACTTCCGGCCCAGAAACGGGACCATTTTCTTGGCAGATGTCTCCACTTGTGGCTTCTCTTCGGTTGCCGTCTGACAGTGTTGACAGTGACTTATGTCTTGACGTTTTCTTGTCTTGGAATCATATTCGTACTAGTTAATATACTACGAACGTCAATCTTTCCCCACGGATTAAAAGTGCAGCTTCTAGTGACCTTTGGAAACCAAGATTAGGCTCACTGCTTGGTAATGCGCACATTCTTCTGCGCAAGACATATGCGGAAGACACGCCCATTAAAAAAATTGCGTTTTCGGCCGGACGCCCTAGTGCGCTCTCGGAGTATTTTCATCCTTCTATTCGCAATGAGATAACAAAGGATGGTAGTAATGTCGCAGCGCACAGAGCAGTCCGGAAACTCTAGAAGAATAAAAGTTTGAGGTTAGGTCAACTCTGAGTACTTTTTGACATGAAAAGAAAATTTGTAATAACGAAAGATCGAAGATTTGTTTTTTTGATTATAAGCTCGTATTTATTTTAAAACAAATTAGTGTAATAAGTAATAAATATTCATCGGGCGGGTTGCAACATCGCTTGGTGGTAGTGAAAGTGGACCGTTCCCGTCAAAGATCGCGTAGGTTCAAATACTTTGTCCTACCAAGACTATCAAGTGTATTGTGTATTGATTTCTTGATACCTGACTCGTAAGCCAAGGAAAGGAAGGGCGACAAAAGACTATCAAGTGTATTATGTATTGATTTCTTGATACCTCACTTGTAAGCCAAGACAAGGAAAGGCGCCAATATTTTATAGTATGGTTAGACTTTTTCTAAACATGAAAATGGTGAGTATTGGGTCTTTTTGAGGTTTTATGATTATAATTAATTAAATTAAATTACATTATTATGGTTTCATTATCAATATCAACTACTGATTAATGTGTAAATGTTAGGCGCGTACCCGCCAAAAAAAAAACCTAAAAAGTTAGGTTAACAGCAAATGACGTTGAAAGTATTACGGCATTGTCATGTGTAAATTATATTCAGGAATAGAACAGAAGCTTATTTTAAATAAATTATGAGTTTTTAGTTTTTTCTTACACCATACCATGCTAATTTGCCAAGTTAACTAACAGGTCAAACATTTTAGAAACTAAAAGCAATTCTTAGTATTTTTGATATTGATATAATTCATTATTAGATAATTAGATATTTGATATTTCGGCGAAAACTTAATAAAACATAAAGCTTGGCATCGTCGATTTTTCAAAATTAAGGGGCGGAGCTTGCTAGCTTTTATTGCCACTGAGCCGGACTTTTTCGGACTGAACTTTTTAATGTTACGTTATAATTATATGTCAATTATTATTTATATGCTTGGAATTTGCTGCCGGCGTGAAGGTTGGTCTTTGGAAAAGAAAAGTTGGAATTTGTATTTTATCTCGGGCATCCTGAGGATTTTTCGACTTTTCTTGGAATAAAATTTCGAGCCACTGTTACTCTGCCACTGTGTTGCTCTGCGTGGCTGAAAATACCGTTTCGTTACGGGATTTTGCCGACCAACCTTACTTGAGAAATACCTTGCTGATTGCGAGTGTTTGAGCGCCAACTGCGGAGTTCGATTTTGGTGTGGGACGACCCACTTAAGAGAGATTTCACTGGTGGTTTGTGTCCTCCTTGGGGGTGCTAGGTATTGGCTTGAACTGTACACAGCAAACTTGCTTGGGGCTCGTACACGTATCACCCAACACTCCTTGACTTGAACTACTGGTCCAGCTACTTGTGCCACCTTCCTTGGCCTGGACCACTGCCACCTAGACTATAAGGCCGTGAAGCAGAAGCTGTGACGTCACAGTCGTGGTCCAAGGTCACCATTTGAAATGAATTGATTTCAAATGATTTCGTGTATATTTTCCGTGATTTTACTGTGATTATTCGGTTTTTTTAATGTGAATTTTGTTTTTATGAACATTAGTGGACTTTAAGAAACGCATTAAAGTTTGTGCTAAATTCGAAACTGTGCAATTTAGTGTTTAAAAACTGTGAAAATGCCTTACCGGTGCTGTGTCGGGGTGCAACACAAACTTAAAGAATGGACCTAAAAAATCGGTTTTTTGGTTTCACAGTGATGAAGATTTAAGAGAAAATGGATTAGAGCCATTGAAAGAGAAGATTTCGTGCCTGGAGAACATCGTAGGGTACATTTACACATAAATAAGAGACAAGAATTTTAGAGAAAGTTAGGTTATCATCCCTCAGATTTCATTTATAAACAAAGCATGAATTCCATGAACTTTGTAGAAAGCTGGTGTTTTAGGTATGTGAGGTGCATTTTCGCAAGGATGAAGTACAGAAAAAGTTTATTTTTTATAATGAAGAAACAGATCAGACTTTGCAAGCGATGTCAACATTTTTGTCTCCTGTAACATTCATTCATAGTTTAGTTAAGTCTTTTTTACACTCTTTTACAGTCTAAAGCTGCTGTTGCCTAGGCTGTGGCTATGCAGCTATTGCTATTTAATATCGTATACTTAAAATATACTCAGCATTATTGAGTGACTAATGTTGCCTTGGATACATTGTTGTATAAACTACACCTTCTAAATAAAAAAAGTATGTTTCTTGAATTAACTGTTTTATTTTTGATTGCTAAGGGCCAAATGTTGTAATAATCAAAACATGTTTTATTTGTGTGAGTTTATCTAACTTCTTAGTTGTAGTCATAATAATTGTATTCTCAACATTACAACCCATGTAAACAAAATATCCATGGCAAGGCTTGTTATATGGGTTGTAATGGATGAAAATTAGGAATATGATTACAACTATGACTAATAATTAGTTGAATAACCCGGGATTTACTATAATGAAAAGTTGTTGGCAATTTAATCTTACACAATTACCTATAAATAGAAAAAAAAACAACTTCCTGCCGATTACATTTTGCACTTCCAACACATCACTGTATACAGTTTCTATTACTTTGAGTCCTTGCTGTTACTACACACACTAGAACTCAAATCCTCTTGGAAGTAAGCTCGATACATCTCTGTTTGTGGAAGTAAGTAGGTACTTTCTGGACACTGGCACTTTCCAACTACTATTGTGTTTCTACCATTTTGACTGTGAAGACCTCACTAAAGAACTTCTATGCAGGACATCAAGTTTTTGGTATAAATGGTAGGTAGGTATATGATGATCTCTTGCTGATTCCTTTAAAAAAAGTAAAAGAAAAGTAAACATTTTTAACAGAAATATGAAGTTTACTGAGTTTGATCTTAGGGTGACTTTTACAAGTTCAAGTAAAACTTCAGATTAAAGATAAAACTCCAGATATAACCTACATTGCATTGTTTATCTGTCAGGTAAACAATGCAATGTAGATCAAGTCTGGTGTTTTATCTTCAATCTGAAGTTTTTCTGGAACTTGTAAAAGTCGCCCTTAGTCATGTAGTACATTTACACCACGTGGACCAAATTAGACCAAGGAACAAATTGAGCAGGTACCTAATCAACTTGAATAAAAGTTTGTCAAAGAACAGCTGTTTTAGTTATAAATGGAAGCTTTTATAACTAATATATACCCATTTCGGAAACTGCAATCCAATTCCAGAATCCAATTTGGGGCTAAAGTGTTTATACCATAAAAAAGACCTGTTTGATCTACCTCCTTTACTCTGGACCAAATATTTGATCCCGAGTGTTTACACCATTAAGAAAGTACTAGTGACATCATTTGATACTTGGACCAAATGTTTGGTCCATGCAGTGTACCTAAACGAGTAAATGTAATACAAGGTCTCTATAGAAATATGTTGAGAGCAAATAAATCTGTTTATGTAACAAATTTTGAAATTTGTAACGGGGTGTTACATAAAGGAGCTAGGGTTTTGCATTCTATAAATGATTAGAAACTCTTTATGCATCTTTGCTCTGGATGAAAAACTCTTGGGAAAAAAAGCTACATTCTTAATAGGTATATATTAAAAAGTTAAATGGAACCCTCTATTGGCAAGTTTACTGTACTAGTTCATAGACTTCAGTCTGGCCTTTTTCAAATTCAGGAATCAGGATTAGTCACTGAGGGTTAACCTAACTTTTTTTATCAATCTATGTAGGTACTCTATTTTAACTTACCTTACTATTTTCTTCAGATATAGATTACCTTACATCAATTTTTTCTTCACACCCTCATTCCTTTGAAACCAAAAAACGGATTTGCTAGACCTGTTTACATTGATTTCGCACCGTGACACCCAACCACGTTTGAGAAATTTTCAACACTTTTAAAGCACTTGTTGTTAGTCTAAATGCAGCAGTAGCTGCAAGAAATGTCCTAAAATCCGGCACAATTTATAAAAACAAAATTATGAGTACAAAATGAACAATATTAGTCGCAAAATCGGAAAAAATTATTGAAGTCCATACTATTCAAATGGTCTCACACTAATGACCTTGGACCACGACTGTGACGTCACAGCTTCTGCTTCACGGCCTTATGGTCTAGGTGGCAGTGCCTGGACCCAGTGTTTGTAAGATTGTTTCGGCGGCTGCTGTGTTTATCACCACTGTAGCTGTCGAGTCAACTCCGGACTACGGTCAGCGAGTCACTCTGACGTGCATCCCTAGTAAGACTAACAGGACAGGGGGCTGTTGCAACCCCATAACCTCCCCCTACAGTATTTGTAAATCAGTGGTAAGACTTTTTCTACCTATAGCATATAAGGCACACCAACCATTGTCTATTGTTAAATGTATTTGTTTTTACATAATATATGACCACACCACGCCAAACAGTGCTTTTATTTCAATGTCAATGTCTTTCTTATGAGAATAAACCGTCTCAATTTTCTATTTAATATTAAAATGATTGTTTATGAGCATCCATATGCAATGTTGATTTGAAATTTATATCTATACATTTAAAAAAAAAATTGAACTGTAATTTTTTTCTGTATGTGTACGTCGCCTTTATTTATTTATTTTAAACAGTAATTAGCACCCATATAAAGCGTAATTCCTAATCTATATTTGCAGGCCTGAGGAAGAATGAAACAAATAATAAAAATTGACGTATTTTAAAACGAGGTCTGGTTTATATTTCATCCTGTACCCGAAAACCTAATGTTATCCATTGTGTGAATAATAATACTAAATTGCTCTCAAATTTCTTCTTGTCCCAGTTCTGTCTCTGCAAATCTTCGAAACCACATTCTTTTAAAATCTGTTACCACGTGGGAACA
The DNA here is from genome assembly GCA_951812265.1 of Taphrorychus bicolor. Taxonomy (NCBI): domain Eukaryota; kingdom Metazoa; phylum Arthropoda; class Insecta; order Coleoptera; family Curculionidae; genus Taphrorychus; species Taphrorychus bicolor. The sequence continues at coordinate 24,053,176 of OX638297.1, read as the reverse complement.
AAATCCCGGTTAGCTCAGCCAATCGAAACCTGTCCCCAAAGATATCAATCGCATTTTTCATGGAAGCGCAGACGCATTTTCCGAATATTCACGCTTGCATCTTTCCTAGGGGAAACAGTTCCGCTATCTGGACTACGCCAAGTCCTTCCGTTATCCAGAATTCCGTCAAAGCTTAATCCGAGAGTCGAAAACGCGTCGTCTGCCCGAATATTTCCGTCGGTCATTTGTTTGTTATTCTGGTGGGTAGAGCTGGGCTTCACGTGTCACTAACGGGAGTTTAATGCTGTCGCCGAAATGCCTCCCTGCAGTTTGGTTTACTTGTTATTGCTGCCAGTTTTGTGCTTTACAGGTAAGTTTGCAGAAATGCTCACGTGCTAGTAGCTTTGCCTTAATTGAAATTCCTTGTCTGCGAAGTGACAAGGGCTGTTAAATGCATATGTATTCAGTCGACAATTTAGCGTTGGAAGGAATAACACCCCAACTCTTCGTGGAGAATAAAAAGACAAAAATACCTGCGTTTGCAGCGCTCCGCATAATTCTAGGAAGAACTGCAAATTTGGATGAAACAGCCCTGGGGAGAGAGGGGAAACGTTATTCTATAGGGACGAATTGCTTGTTTACCTTCCGTAGTCGGTATAGCGAGATAAAAGTTTTGATTAAATTTATGGAGTCCCTTCTTCTCGCAATAATTTATTTATTCTTCTTTTGGCCTACATTATGATTTTATTTAATTCTACCTTAAAAAAGAAAACACAACGAAATAAACCTTAGCCCCTCTCGTATGACATTAAGCTGATAGCTGATGAGAGCCTAATAGTTTTCCAGTAAACTAACAAAAATTTGGATTGGGAATTTCACACTTCATTAGAGCTAATATTGAGCAATTTACCGGAAAAAAATTGTGGAAAATGTGCGGAAAAAAAAATCTAATAAAATTTTTTTAAAGTGCAGGGTAATAATTGAGTAAAAAGCGGAAGAATAAACAATGACATATATTTTGAAAGACATTTTCTCAAAAGTAGTTTTTTTAACTGTGGTTAAGAAAAATCGGATCTTCAGCCTGCATTTTCTTGAAAACATTTATTTTCTAAGAGCATGGTCTACTGGACAAAAACCATTAAAAATTAACGGTAGAATCGTATAATTTCAAATCAAAATTGCCTGGTTTAATTTGAAAACAAAGGTAGGAAAATGTCGTTAGATGGCAGCAAGAAAGTGCTGCCATCTAAAAAATATTTTTTTCCAAACTATCTAATAGTATGTTTTTTTTTAATCCAATAAAGGTGCTAGATGTGCACTTTCTAATTCTCAGAGACAAAACGTTCTAGGTACTATAAGTAATTTTCAAAATCATCGCTGCTGTCCTGGTGACCAATTTATAAACGATTCTCATTCACCAAAACGATTTGAGCACTAGATGGCACTAGATTCCCATCTTTATATTCTTCTTGAAAAACCAAAGGATGGGAATACTCTCAGAGCGCTCTAGAGCGGCCGCCCAAAACCGCTAATGATCATTCCAGAACAGCTGATTTTTACACAATTTTTTGAGTGGCAGACAAACAGTGTAGTCAAACATACAGAATTTTCTGTGCTTATACGATAATGAGGGTAATGACGAATAAGAATCAACAATTCAATGTCGTTTGTATTTTTAGGATGAAATATTCTCATTAAAACCATATTTTCTGTTATTATTCGCATTTTATTAAAATTATCTTAACTTTATATTACTTATAGTGATACATATATAAATCAGAGCATAAAAAAAAGAAAAAACGGCAACACCGCAGCCAGTTTGTTAATTATGAACAACATATTCGTTTTGACGGTTTAGGATTTTCTTCAGTACTTCTGCTACAAAACTATACATTCTGTGAGCGTCAGCAATTTGTCGATCAACCCATCTACATACTAGTTTCGGGATCTACCCCTCATCAGTACAGCTTTGGCTGGTCGACAAATTGATGAACCACTATTCGGCAAATTTAAAGCCGGAAACGTACAGAGTACCGGTGAGATGTTGAACAGAGCAGAAGCAGGCGACATCCACCAGCGTGTTTTAGATCCAACAATGCATGGCAGATGGCTCTCGGTTCGAGAAGCAGCCCATATTGCTCTGTACCTTGCTGGTTATCGGAACCAGAACGAAATTAAAAGAGAACGTAGGTAGTCATCAATTTGTCGATCAACCCATCTGCATACTAGTTTCGGGGTCTAATCCTCATCAGTACAGCTTTGGCTGGTTGACAAATTGATTTTTTTTTTTTTTTTCGGGGGCAGCGACCCCGGGGCATTAAAAAATCTTCTAAAGACACCGGACAACTACCGCACGACGTTGTCCGGTAGTGTGGGATTCTTACCCACTAAAAAACCCCATGTTTTTTACGCTTGGGGATTCCGGGCCGATTGCCTATAAATCCCCGATCTGCTGCCGGCAGACTTCTCTGGTTTGCGCTCTTTCCTGATTTCATATCTCATAGCCTCCCCAGCTTGGCTGGTTTGGCTTGACATATCTTGCGGGAGATGTGGCCCTTCTTCTCGGGCGGTTTTTGCGTCTCTGCTGTCGCTCTACTCTGCAGTTTGATATTACAGTTGGTGCCGTGGCCGCTTCCAGTGTTGCCCTGCCGCGGGATCCGGCTCGTAATGGACCAAAGCCCGCAGCAGGTCGTCTGGATGTGCTTCAGCTCGCCGGAATGTCTTCTCGGCTTTGACTCTCATGAAGTCGCGCACTGTTTGCCATTGCAGATTAGCACGAATTTCTTCGTTACGAATGTACAATGGAGCATTCACCGCCATTCGGAGGTAAATGTTTTCAACAGCTTCTATCCTTGAGAGGTGGGCCTCCGCCGCGCTCCCCCATGAGGCCGATCCATATGTTAGGATCGGTCGCATGATGGCTTTCAGCAGCAGGAGTTTTCCTCTCACGGGCAGATGGCTTCTTCGGTTGAGCAGGGGGTATAGTGAGGCCATAGCCCCCCTAGCCTTAGCAGCGGCGACCCTGACATGCGGGCCCCAGGTCAGCCCTTTATCCAAGGTTACCCCCAGATAAACGGCTGAGCGTTGCCACGGCACTTCGATTCCATCGATCACAAGTTGATCAGGGATGGCATCGCGACGTCTACCTATCAGGATTGCCTGGCATTTGGTTGGATTAATTTTAATCCTCCAACGTACCAGCCACTCCTGGAGGTCGTCTAGCGCATGTTGCAGATTCCGCCGCACGACATCTTTTCTCCGGTGTTTGGATAAAAGAGCCGTGTCGTCGGCGTAGAGCGCGAGCGTAGTCCTTGGTGTTCTAGGAATATCGCTCGTGTACAGCGTGTACAGGTGCGGCGACAATACCGACCCTTGGGGGACACCTGCCGCTAGCGCTCTGGGCGCCGACAGGGAGGTTCCGACCCTTACAACGACTGTCCGATCTGTGAGATAACTGTCGATAAGTTGGCAAATGTTTGCCGACAAACCTAAGTCACTCAGCTTGTAGATCAGGCCCTCTCGCCAGACCCTATCGAACGCTCGCTCCACATCCAGCAGGACCAACCCAGAGGTTAGTCTGGAGTTCCTGCCTTCTGCGATGTTCTCTACGGTCCTCAGGACCTGCAATTCTGCCGAATGCAGTCCCCGAAAACCGTATTGTTCGACGGGCACGACGTTTAGGCGTGTACACTCGTCTTGGAGTCTCCTCAGGATAATACGTTCCACGACCTTACCAGCCCCACACAGCAATGTGATGGGCCGGTAGTTCTGCGGATATGCCCTATTCTTGCCCCGCTTGGTCAGCATTATCACCACTCCCTGTTTCCACCTCGATGGAAAGTGCCGAAGCCTCAGCGTCGCGTTCGCCACGGCGCAAAGACAGGCTGCACCCTTCCTAGGCAGGTTTTTCAGCACCTTGTTGGAGATGCCGTCCTGCCCCGGAGCCTTTCGTTCCACAAGGGTCCTCAGGACATCCCTGATTTCGCCGGGGCTAACCGGGTCCATCGGGTCCTGCTGACCCCTGGGGTCCTCGCCCCTCAGGTGCCTAACGGTCCTCTCAACCGCTAAGATGTGACGATCATCATCGTCAGGGTGATCATTTAGCCTACACTCTCTTTCAAGTGTTTGGCCAAATGCTTCTGCCTTGTCCTCGTCGCTGTATGCCACACCGTTTACGCTGTGTAGCGGTGGTATGGCGTTTGTCTCTCGCCTGAGGCTTTTCTGCAACCGCCAGAGGCCAGACGATCCCGGCTCCAGCTCGCTCAGCTTATCTTCCCAGCATCGGCCGCGGTGTTCCCGCAAGGCTGTTTTCAATCGCTGGCTGCTTTCGTTAAGCAACCTGCGATTGTCCTCTGAGGGGCCGTTGCGGTATAATCTACGCAGCCGTCTCTGTTCCTGAACGAGCACCCGTATATGTTCGGGGGTTTCTCCATATTGACCGCGGGGTTTTTGCACCTCGCGTTCAATTGTGGATAACCTTAGAGCCTGCAGCACGTCCTCCTCGAACCTTTGCACGGCACCCTCCAGTTGGGCCACATCAGCAATAATTGGGACGGTCGCAAGTGCGTTAAAATGCTCTTGAAACCGTTTCCAATTAGTGTGCCTAGAGCGAGTCGTTTTGATTTCGGCATTCGCTTCAAGGGTCAGTTTTATTGGATTGTGATCCGAGGTACCTTCATTCACCGTCACCAACTCCGGCCAGAAGCGGACGTTCCTCAACACCGCGATGTCAAGTACGTCCGGTCTCCCGCCTCCGTTGGGTAGGCATGTCGGTTCCGCGGGCCCCATTACCACTGCCCTCGCAGCGGTCGTCATTTCCAATAACCTAACACCTTGCCTGTTATCAATTGCAGAGTTCCACGAGCGGTGCTTGCAATTGAAGTCGCCAATCAGCACTATTGCTTGTTGGCCACCCAGGAGAATGTCGAGATCTTCCTGCTGCAGTTTGTCCCGCGGAGGCTTGTACGCCGACGTGACCCTCATCTGACCAAGGCTGGTGCCCACGACGACGGAGATTGCATCAATTTCCGTGTCCTGGACCCCCAGGCAATGGTGTACGATGTCGTCTCTCACCAGAATGGCCACCCCGCCATTATTGGGGTTTCTTTTGTCGTAGCGGTACGTGCGGTACCCTCGGAAGTTTACACGAATGTGGCTACCAATCTTGGTTTCTTGTAGAGCCAGAATTTCCGGCTCCCTTTCCGCCAAGAGGAGCTCCACCTCGTACTTCCTGGGCCGCAGCCCGTTAACGTTCCAGGACATAATGGTGAGCGACTCTGGGCGTCTAGCAGCCATCACTGGAGCGAAGTGCCTCGCGTATCCATCCACCCAAGCAATTTTTCAGCTTGGCTTCAATGGCCTTGATGAGGCCATCGTCCTGCTGTTTGGGGCTTTTGCCCTTTAAGCTTTTAGGGTTTGCACCCGGCTTTTTGGCCGGAGCATCCCCCTGCGGCTTTCTTGGCTGCTTAGGCGTATTGGAGCGCGCTTGCGCGCCTTTTGGTGCCTTGGGGCATCCCAGCCAATTGGCTGGGTGGCCTTCTGCCCCACAAAGGACGCACTTTGCGTTGCGGGTCCCATCCGCAGGTTTCGCGAGTGTACACTCGCGTCCCGCGTGGTTTCCCGCGCACTTGACGCATCGCTCCTGGTGGTGGCATTTAGACTGCCCATGACCATATCGCTGACAGCGGTAGCATTGGGTGGGCAATGCTTTCTTCTTCTGTTGCTCGATCTTGACAGAAAGACCAAGTAATTTATCCACTTTAAAAATAGTGGTGTCTGCGCTCTTGGCCAAAACGAGGGCCAGTTGAACCTTGGTCTTCCTGTTGTGCATCCGCGACAGGTCGGCTGCGACGTTGAGTCCTAAAAGTTCGGCCTCTACGGCCTTGAGGTCCACGTCATCAGGCAGGCCTCTGATGACCGCGTACGTGCATTTGTCCTCCGGCAGCGTGTAGGTATGGAACCCACGCTCCGCGGAGGCCAGCACTCGGACTGCCTTGCGGTAGTCCTCCGCTGTCTCAGGCGCCAACCTGAAGCCCTCTTTTGTGAGGGTGGCCTTCTTAATTTTGACGCCGGCACTTTTGAGCTGAGCCGACAGCTCAGCCCACTTATGCCGGCCTTCCACGACCACGGGAGGTATCCTTTGGGCCTTTGCCGCATCCGCAAAGGTCCTAGGCGTGAACTCCCGTGTTTCCTCGGGCTCGTCGACTTCCATCCCGTTGACCGGGTCAAGCACGGTCCGCCTCTTGGGCTTCTCGCCGCTTGACCCAGCCTCCGCGGGCAGTTCGGTGGCCTTTCTTTTGCCACCTGCCGCTACCGCTTTAGCCTCCGCGGGCTTCCCGGCAGCAGCTGTTTTAACTGCCGCAGAGTAGCCTGCGGGTTTCGCGCTAAAGTTGCCATCACCTTTATGACCGCCACCTAACTTATTCCCAGACTTACCTGGTTTGTCAGCGCCCACTATCTTCGGCACGCACTCGCGCTTTTTGCCGCTCGCTACCGCACTTATGTCCGCGGTTTTCGCGGCATTTGTGTCCAGCTCGCGGCTGCCACGCACTTCCGCCCGGAAGGCGGCCAATTCCCCACGGAGTTTCTCCACCGTGTCGGTCAGGGTGCGTATTAAAGCATCCTTCTCCGCCATGGCTTTAAGAAAAACCTCCATTGGGATTGATGCCTCCATCACTTCGGTTCGAGAGGCTTCGCGCTAATGCACTCCGCCTCGACACTGCCGAACTGACCCGAACGATCCCGACACGCACTTCTCAAGCTTCAGCGCAAGCACCTCAGCCTGACACACCCGAACCCTACCGAACGCACACGATTTCGCACGACACCAACTACCGACTGACCGACTTGCCAACTCGACCGTTCGCCACCGATGCCCGCACAGAACTGACAAATTGATGAACCATTATTCGGCCAACTTAAAGCCGGAAGCGTACAGAGTGCCGGTGAGATGTTGTACAGAGCAGAAGCAGGCGACATTCACCAGCTGTTTTAGATCCATCACTGCATGGCAGATGGCTCTCGGTTCGAAAAGCAGCCCATATTGCTCTGTACCTCGCTGGTTATCGGAACCAGAGCGAAATGAAAAAAGAGCGTAGGTAGTCATAAATTTGTCGACCAACCCATCTGCATACTAGTTTCGGGGTCTAACCCTCATCAGTACAGCTTTGGCTGGTCGACAAATAGATGAACCATTATTCGGCTAATTTAAAGCCGGAAACGTACAGAGTACCGGTGAGATGTTGTACAGAGCAGAAGCAGGCGACATCCACCAGCGTGTTTTAGATCCAACACTGCATGGCAGATGGCTCTCGGTTCGAGAAGCAGCCCATATTGCTCTGTACCTCGCTGGTTATCGGAACCAGAACGAAATGAAAAGAGAGCGTAGGTAGTCATCAATTTGTCGATCAACCCATCTGCATACTAGTTTCGGGGTCTACCCCTCATCAGTACAGCTTTGGCTGCTCGACAAATTGATGAACCATTATTCTGCAAATTTAAAGCCTGAAACGTACAGAGTACCGGTGAGATGTTGTACAACATCAAGTTCAAAATAGACAATTTCTTCTTCTTGTGACGCCGTCTCCATCCGAAGGTTGGCAATCCAACTGGCTTAATGGTGCGCGAAACTGCACCCCTCAATATTTCAATAGACGTTCGACCAAACCATCTTTTCAGATCCTTGACCCACGAATTCTGCCGTCTGCCCACAGATCTTTTGCCCTCGATCCTTGCCTCAATAACAAGGCGGCGTATTTAATTTCGCTCTCCTCTCATGATGTGACCGATGTATTGCAGTTTTCCTTCTTTTATTGCTGTTAATAGTCCTTTACCTTTATTCATCCGCCTCAGTACCTCTTCGTTGGTTATTCCGTCTATCCAGAATACGTCGGTATAAATACATCTCGAAGGCGTTGATCCGACGCTTCATTTAAGGTCCAGCTTTCACATCCATATAGGACCGGGAAGATATAGCAGCGTAGCATTCGCACTCGCAGCTGTAGGCTCCGGTCACGGCAAGAAATGAAGCCCCTCATTGTTGTACATGAGCGTTTGACCGGTTCGATCCTTGCAAGAATTTCGACTTTAGTGTCGTTGGTTTCGTTGACGAGCTCGCCAAGATATTTTAGAGCCGAAGCTTGTTGTACAACCTCGTTGTTAATTCTGAGGGTTGCTAGATTTGGTGTCTTGGACAATATAACAATCTTGGTCTTGGAAACGTTCACTTGTAGTCCGTGCAGCACGCTATGTTCGGCAAAACGGTTCATCATGCTCTGGAGATGCGGCAGGCTGTCAGCAAGCACGACATGCTCTCACATCCTCCAGTGCTTCGCGCAAAATCGGAATATATATTGAAAAGAAGGGGCGACAGAACGCAACCCTTTCTCACTCCTCTCCGAATCTCCACCTCTTCAGATGTTTCGCCCTCTATTCTGACTTGCGCCGTCTGATTCCAACACAGTTAGGTGATAATGCGCAGGTCTCCCCCGTTAACACTAATGGATTTGAGGATCTCAGCAAGTTTCTGGCGCGAAACGCAGTCGAGTGCCTTACGGTAGTCAATGAAACATGCGTATATATCTACATTCATGTCCCTACACCGCTGTGTCAGAACGTTGAGTGTACAGAGGGCCTCGCGTCTACCCATTTCGTTCCTAAATCCGAACTGCGTGCTACCAATCTGTCCCTCGCATCTGGCATACCAGCACAACCCTGGACATGGAGATTAATATGGGAAATCGGTTTTTATTTTTTTGCGCCTGTACGGTTGAATTGATTGCAAAACTTTTAAGAGTAAAGTTGTAGAGCGTATGGTCAACTATCATCCTGTAATTTTTTCAATACCCCAGTTTTGGCCGTTTCTTTTTGGAAAAACGCCTCGAAAAGTGCAAAAATTTGAATTTGACGCGTCAACCCCGCCATGCATGTACAGTGTCCCCAACATATTTTCACTGCATAAGCACGTTAATTACTACATGATAGTCCCTCAAAATAAATAAGAAAGGAAAATCGGCTCTGACTGTGATATAAGAAATTATTATGTTGGCGAAACTGCACATGCACGGCGGGGGTGACGCGCCAAATTAAAATGTTTGCACTTTTTGAGGCGTTTTTCCAAAAAACAGCCAAAACTGTCTTGATGTCCAGGGTTCTGCTGGACACCCGGTATATACGTGTGTAGATGTTACGGAGAAATACCTTGAGGACATGGGATATTAAGTTAACCATGCGGTAGTCATCGCACTGGGAAGCGTTCGGTTATTTGGGTATAGTGATGAACATCAATTTTAGCCAGTCCACTGGTATTCCTCCAGTCTGACATATAGAGTTAAAAAGAGAGGTGATGAGGGCCACGCCCTCCCCTAGTGCATATGCAATGAGTTAATGCGTGCATTAGCTCCCAGTTATCTAGGTGCTTCATTGAAGAAAATGCTTTATGTCAAAATGACACTTTTTATGCACCCTGCGCATATAAGTAAATTTTTATTGAAAGCAACTTCCTTAACCATTATTTTTTTGTCTAAAAGTTTTTTCCTAGCATGTAATATGTAGCGTTTAAATAGCATTAGGACACCCTGTATATTTTTTGCATGTTGTCCAGTAATAAAACCAGCGACAACATAGCCTAGATAACTTTTTATAAGTATGATCAATGTGGAAGTTGCAACTAAGATTATTGGAAGAGGTTTGTTGCCTAATTAGCTGCTGATGTCCCGGAGATAAAAATTAATTTCTATATTAATTATAACAAATTTTTTATCCAAATTTTCTTATTTTTTCAGTTTACTTGGTACACTAGAACTAGTTTTAGACATGGAGATAATAACGAGTCTCTAATGCAGAGGTCAAACCTCGCAAGTAGTTCCGATAAAAATGTTAGGAAATTTTGTACAACTTTCTACTGTGTTGGAACCATTTTGACACTTGCCATCTTAATGGTTTGGCTTTCAACTTTTCAACCATGGATCCTTGGTTTCACAAAATTCCTCACAACTTCGAGAGTTTAGGTTGCAGAAGTGATTAACTTACCTACTGGAGTCTCAACATCCCGTCTCACCACTGATGTGAAGCATTCCAAAAGTAATATCCAGTTTGGCTCTCAAGTAAAAACTATTAAGCTGCATTTAAAAAAAATATATAAAAAAAATACTAAAACAACCGATGTGACTTCACACGTACCTTATTTTCCTACAAACAGTTTTTGTCCAACATGCGTAAACAGCTTAAAATATAATTACTTGTGTACCAAATAAATTTAAAAAATAACAAATTATGGAAAATTGGACATAAATCATAAAGAGTCCAGTTAATTGGCATCTTTAAGGCGCCAACAAGTCAAATAACAAACCTTATCTTATATACAAAGTGTCTCAAAGTGGACTTACATGTATCGGGATCTCGTAATTTATAGGAGCAACGAAGTCGGCTAAATAAACTTATAGACAATTATGTTGTCTCAGGTCTCAGTCAAATCATTCAGGTTTCTGAGAAATTTGTGGAAAAACCAAATTAGTGCATTTGTAAAAAAAACGTTTTAACTAAGATAAACAACACCTGCGAAAACGTTTCTGAAACAACTTTTTGAGTAAAACACACTCTAACAATAAAATTCAATACAACGTTTTGGTTCTTTGGAACCAAAATCAATTTTTATTTTTCTTATTGCGGTCATCTTGAGTTTTTTGATTTTTTTTTTTGGATCAAGGGCAAATAATTTTTTCCAAAGCAGTTAGCGCCTTGCCCCTAACTTTTAAAAAAATCCTATGATATTCGGCTCTAGACACCGCCTTGTTCAACGGTTGCAGCTCACTGGTTAACTTGCAGGGAAGGGAGTACAACGGTAAATGATCTAGATGACATTTTGCCCTATCGAAGATAAGAAGACATGGACATGCAGGTTTCTATTTTGCGAAATGGTCCGGTCAATGCAAAAAGGCTGATACCGCCATTGCATTTTGAGGTCATTTTTATATCTAATCCTGGTGGTATCATTCGATTCTTGTTTTGAGCGCTTGCCTTTAAGATCAATCGAGGTCTGGAAACTCCCAGTGCATTCCATAACGTTCCTCATAACGTGTAATCTTCTAGCACCCCTTTGAGCAAGAAATTTGTATTGGTAGGGGAGACAGAACCCGCACTTCTTTCATTCTTGAAAGTTTTTCATTACTGACTACATTACTTTCATTACTACCCCCTTTCATTACTGAAAATTCTTTCTGGATTTCCATGTTATTAAGTTCGTTTGGGAGAATTTAAGTTCAGCAAAATGATCCTTAAAAATCATCTTTTTGATCTCAGCTACTTCTTCGGAAGTTTCTGATCATCATGGCTGTTCTAACTTTAGAGGCAGCTGTCCGAAATAATTCGACAGATGAGTGGTCAAACCAGTCTCGCAGGTTACGTAGGCAGGAAATTCTACGTCGACCGACGCTTCTGCGTCCCATGATCTTTTTCTGCATGATGAGCTGCAGAATTTCATATTTTGAATTACGCATAACATGCTCAAGAAATTCTAGTTTACTTTTCTTAATTGTGAAAAGAATTTCCATTTCCTTATCCTTTCTTTCCAGAACTTGTTCGTTCGTAATGCCGTCCATCCAGCAGATCTTTAACATTCGGTGGTACACCCACAACTCAAACGATTTTCCTTGATCAGTGAACATCCTTCAAGACCATATAGTAACACTGGAAAGACGTAACACCGCACCATTCTCATTCTCAAAGTCAAAGGTAGATCTCGGACTGTCAGCAGTTTTCCCAATTTCATATATGATGTCCTCACTTGCTCAATTCTTGACAAGATTTCTTGTTTGTGTGCAACATTTTCATTTATGATATTTCCTAGGTATTTGAAGTGATGGACTTGCTCAACCGTCTTATTGCGTATAGTCAACTGACCACTGATGTTCCTCTTGGATATTATTAGCATTTTTGTTTTATTAATATTAATATTTGATCCCCGTGATCTTGAACCTCGCTTGCTGCTCGGACTGAACCCATGATCCTCGCTTGCTGCTGTTACTTTGTCTACCAGTCTCTGCAGATCTTTGAAGTAGCTTGCTATTACAACGGTATCGTCAGCGTTACTGATGTTGTTAACAGTTCTGCCATTGATTGCTATACTCGCCAGCTCCTCCTCCAATCCCTCCCGAAACACAAACTCCGAGTAAATATTAAATAGCATAGGAGAGAGAACACACCCATGTCTGACTCCCTTCCAAATACTAATTTGTTCTGTCAAAGCATTGTCATAGTTCACTCTAGAAGTTGGTCCCCAGTAGATATTTGATATTATTCAGACATCGTGGTAATCAATGCCAAGCCCTTGGACTATATCCAGAAGCTTTTCATACTTGACGTTGTCGAACGCCTTACTATAATCTATAAAGCATACGTAAAGGTCTTGACATACATCTAGGCATCTCTGAGACAAGACATTCAAAGCAAATGTGCCTTGTGCCCATTCCGTTGCGGAATCCAAATTGTATGTCTGATGTTTCAGCCTCACATTTTTTCTATATTTTAGTATTTATAATTGTTATAAAGATATTCAGAACCTGGTGGAAAGCAGCCATTCTCTGGGCATTATTCCTGATGCATAAATGCTATTGATTAGATCCACTAGGACACTGATTGAACGCTCATCTAGCAGTTTCAAGACCTCACAATGCATCTCACCTGGCCCTACTGCTTTACGGGATTTTGAGGTTTTGATGGCATACTCTACTTCTTCCTTCGTTATTTTTGGAGCGCTCTCTGATATAGTTATGTAATATGTCTCCATTCTTTGGTCATCAAACAGTTGAGTTATATATTGCTGCTACAGTTTCAGTCTGGCATCGAAGTCAGCAATCAGTGCGCCCTTTTCATCTTTCAGTGTATCAGTTTTCTTCTCTCTCACCACAGTCATCCAGACCTCCTGTGCTATTCTTGTCTTACTTCTAATTGTATTGTGTATCTCCTTGTACTTGGTGTTATCCCTGCCTTTATATCTCCTTCTTTCTTCCATCAGTGCCAAAATTTCCTCTGTCATCCATCTCTGCCTTTGCCTCTTCACCCAAATCACCAACACTTTCGTCCTGGAGTTTATGGAGTCTATTATTTACGTTATTAGTTACAGCAGTTCGGACTTCTGGTTGTTGTATACTTCGGATATTGAAACTGGAGTTTTTTTGCTTGGGACTGTCTCCTCTTTAACCTGACGTACATATTCATTAACACGGGGTTGTGGTCACTTCCGTCGTCCGCTCTAGGGTATGTTTTCACTGATTTTATGCTATTTCGGAATCTCTTGTTAACAAGGATGTAGTCAATCTGATTTCTAATTATTCGCTCTATGTTGTCGCCCGGTGCTATCCACGTGTATAGCCTTCTCTTCGGGAATTTGAACAATGTGTTACTGACTACTAATTCCTCTTTGATACAGAACTAGAGCATTCGATCTCCTCGTTCGTTCCTCTCGTCCAATCCAAATTGGTCAACATACTCTCCACAGCTGCCCACTCCAATCTTGGCATTGAAGTCTCCCATTACAATAGTTACCTCTTGTTTTTTTGTAAGCTTAAGGATGTTCTGAGGCTCTTCATAAAATAACTCTGCGTTTTCGTCACTTTTTTCAGCTGTGGGAGCATATATTTGAATTAAGTTCATCTTGCCGTAGTTTGTTTGCAATTGGATCAACATAAGTCTGTCGGAGTGTGGTACAAAGTATATCACTGATTTACTTGCGGTCCTATCTAGAAGAGTTCAAACTACATTATAGTGTTTTCCATCCTTAACTCCCAAACCTGTTGGTTGGGGAGGAACAACTTGCAGCCTTTCTCATCGATTTTGAAAATGCATAATTTGCCTCTTTCGTGGCCCACTTTGCGGTCTCTTGAATAGAAATCCTATAAATCAGTAATGTCCAGCCTTTTCACCTCCAGAACGTGATTTTTTATATTATTGGTGGCCGTATATCGATAAGTATATCAGCGAAGAACTCTGGATGTCAGGCAATAACCAACCAGAGACTAGTATTCGTCGCTGGTCTAGTTCTGATCGGATGCCTTGTCACCCTATGGGACCATCATGGTTCCATTTTTAAACTCTGATTATATTATTTTTAAGTTCATAGACTACTAATTCTTATTTTTTGTCGAAGCATTTTCAAGTTTAGGTTCTTTTTTTTTTCTGGTGTTGTGTCATCTTTCTTGTACCCTTCCAAACTTTTTTTGTAACACGGCACTGGTTGCCTTGTTTTTAATCTGCGTTCTCTTTTTAGTTTACACATATTTTTATCTCTTGCATTTTTTTCTTAGCTCTCACAGTTTTTGGGAAACTTGCGAAAGTATCTAGAAACGATCTTATTTTCTCCATAAGAAATGACGCTTCTTCTTGGGCATCTGAAAATCTAGATAGCATAAAACATATAGGCATTTCTTGTGGAAAAATTGTTTGCTTTCCTAAACAGTATAGTAAGTTTCCCGAAAACGATAAAAGCGAAAGATAAAAGCCTTTAAATTGAATAGCAAATAATTCAGATTTTCACGAAACATTCAGTGACGCATTACAAAACAAGTTTGGTGTGGTAAAAGGGGGCTTGATACCAGAAGCAATTAAATAAGACCCTGTAGGTTCCAATATCAATTGGCAAAACTGATGTTGCAGATCATAAATAGTAAATTAAAACTATAACAAAAAAAAATTTTTTTAACACCCTGCATCTTGGAGAAGTAGCGTTTTCTGGCATATGTTTATAACCATCTTATAGAGTATGTAAGAATTAAAGGTTGTAAAACACTTTAAAATAATAGAACTGCACAGTCAAAATCACACATAAACAGGAAGGTCTACGATGGGACCCATTCGCTTTCCGAATGAAGGAAAAAACCTATCTTGTGGCAATTTTATTTTCATTCTACAAAATATGAATTAGGTCTTTTAAAAATATCATTTCTCTGTCCATGGGTATCGCAAATATGCTCTGTGTGTTTCGCCTAGTTGCCATCCCTTTGGTTTTCTCTTCGTCACTACAAATTTCGAACACTCGAGGTTAGGCCCAATCGAGATATCCCAACTTGGGTACATTCGGCAACACCTTGCATCTAGTCAGCTCATGAGCCTGATCAGCGAAGACGCTTTTTCACTACTCCTAGCGACAGGTGACAATCTTCGATTTCTGCCCTTCCGTATAAAAAGGTTTTTTTTTCTTATTTTCCTTGTCGCCTTTTGGATTCCTTCTTCCCTTTGTCTTCTACTCTTGGCATCAAAATGCATGCTGGGAGTCATCACTGACTAAGCTCCAACTGATTCTCAATGCCTCTACCTCTGTGGATCATCTAGATGCTGATCATCCGTGCTACCCTTGGTCTAGGATGCCCTGGGTCGACGTACAGTACGAGACAGTCGGCAATCTTCCAGAAGAGAGTCGACAACGAGGACAATAGTCTCGACAATAGCTCACCTGATTAAGAGATGCAGAGAATGTAAGACCAGTTATCTCAATTATTTATTTTTACCACTTTATCTTTGAATACGTTCTTGCTCGAAAGAATTGATAATGAGATCCTAAGCGTTCGTTTAGTCCTTACGAAACTCGTCGTTATGTTTAGATTCAGGATTACATCGCAAGTGCGAGAATAGGCTGATTTATTTACTATTTTTCAATATTGACATAGATGTTACTTGTTTTTGGGTCACCAAGTGACCACCGGTTTACTGTTTATTGTTCTTTGCGATGAAACAGTATATGAAGTTACTGTAGAGAAGGTTATTCTCATAGCTTTTTTTTTATTCCACAAGACGTTTCAATCTGTTCTTATATTCTCAGTTAAATAAGAACTGGCTGTTCCATAAAAGACCTTAACTGAGTGGCGCCCTATTTTTATCCAAAAATATGTAAGTAACCGCGACCATCTACTCTCCAGACGAGGAGCTGCCGTCCGCAAATTGTGATCAAAAAATGATACTCATAATTCATTTTAAAATCTTTTCATAAATAAGGTCACAATCTTCTTTAATTGATATAGACCAGCTTCATCTACTGTTAGTGGTCAACAGCTTGTCGATAACAAACAAGTTCTCTCTTGTCTCATGTAATTGTTTAAAGTGTAATGTGGTTAATTATGGTTAAGCTATTTATTTCAGATTTTATTGAACAAAATTAAAAAAATTTGGTAATACTAGGGCAAAAAAAAATGGAAGCTGTTTTCACTTAAAATAATTTTAAAAAGTCCTCTTTTTTGCACTATTGTATAAAAAATACTGTTTTAAATTTTAAATTTACGATTTCTTTTCTTTGCTTAGTTCGATTCCCCATTAAGCCCTGTTGTTGTGAACATGACCTTTAAGATCACCCTGTTTATGGCATAACGAAATGAGACGTTTTCTGTTTGTGGAAATTAAAATCAACAACACTATAATAGTTAAAAATATTAAAATTCAAAATTGTTCAACAACCGAAGTAAAAAGTTTGTGCTGGGTAGGTCCGCGTTTTATTTTTTTTGCAAAACAAAATGTGGTAAGATGATGGTTTAATTAGAAAATAATTACCAGGCAGTAGAATCCTAATTGCTGAAAAAAAATTCTCTAGGGTAATGATTACTATAATTATAAAATTAGCAATGCTAATTTTCTAAATAACTAAGTCATTTTCTTAATTTCTTATAAAAAAAAAACATTTTCAATTGGTATAAAGCATTGTCGAAATTTTATTTTTAGTGTTGAGGGAGGCTTAAAGATCATTGCCTTTGATATCCATTGGGTACAAAATCATCTCGAATGTTTCATTCACGATATGAGGCAGATTGTGCTACTAAAACACTAAGTGACACGTAATAAATATACGGTGTAGTAAAAGCTACATATACCAGCGAAAGTAATTTATGCCCAGGCGACCAATAAATCCTAATGGTAATGAAAACAGAGTTCTTAGTGTTTTTGTTATGATTTAGGTTCATATATCAACATATAGGTACACCGCATAGTTGTGTAAAAATGAGCTTTTTGTGTAAACCATATATTATGTAAATTTCTTCAGTATATAGCCGTTTAATTCATGTACATAAATAATAAAACATGGTTAAAAAGTTTTATTAGGCAATTAATTAACAATGCTAATTACCACTAAATTTTTTATCCAATAATTCATCAGAAATAGGATGCCAAAGTACTCAAAATAGAATAGAAAATGATCATATAGATGTATTGTTTTTATTAGGAAAACAACATAAAGTGATAATTACTATCACATCGCAGAACTCTTTTAACATCCATAACTTTATCGACAGTGTCAATTAAATGAAAAAGTCGAATAAACCGCCATCCATAACCCTTCTGTCGCATGTTAAACTATGCAAATCAAATTGATAGTTTCAAAAGCTATGCCAGCGGCTACGTGAAATTTTTTCATTTTACTATAATGCGTCGGTTATTGATTGTTCGTGGCACTTTTGTAGCATCAAATTATTTTGTCGATGTCGGTGGTCATCAAATTTCACAAACAAGCGCGTTTGTGAAATTTTCAAATATCTATAGCTGAAGGTAAGCGGACATAAAATAAAAAAGTATTTTTAGGAAAATTAGAACAGAAATGAAAACTGAGTCAACCGTACATGGGAATAAAGCATTTGCCAAATCCCATAGGATTTGCATCTAAATGCAGGACATCGCCTAACCTATAAATCGGATCCCGGCAAAGTCGTTTGGATCCGCCAAGTGGTAGTTGGAAACAGCGCAAATATTTCCAGGGCCCATAAAATTCAGCGAATTTTAAGCGTATGCCAAATCTGGACTGAAACTCAATAACTATACCTAATTTTTCAAATTTCAAACATCAAACGTCCATAAAGGGGATTTACAGCTAGTCTACGTACTTCCTCGAGGCAACTAATAAATAGTTGAGTATTGTGAGAGCCTAGCGATTGGGCTTTAACAACAAATTACCAAGTTTGTGGACTCAATTTGCATACATAAACATAAACTTGCTAAGACCATAAAAGAGCGTTGCTTGCAGTAAAGAAGCTATATGCGATAAGGTAGTGTCAAAATTCAATTACTCGAGCGATAGGTAAAGCTATCTTATGGACGGAACGACCTCCCTTAAGAAAGAGTACAAGAGAGTTTATTTTTATTAAAGTAAAGCCTGCAATAATTCCTCCCCAGTTGGGAAACTTTAAAGATCTTTACTCTCCTTTGTATAAACATTTATATGGAAATGCGAGTGAACCCTCAAAGAACGGCGAATGCTTATAAAGGAGCCGAGACTGTGCGTCAAACAAAGGCAGTCGTTATTGGAAATGGGGTATTTAGCCGTTTATTGGAAAGTTGATAAAACTTTAGTTGACCGTTCCATTAAGGCATTAAGTTGAGATTAAAGATTTTGCCATTAGTGTGGCTGAATTTCGTTGTTTTAGTCTATAGTGGTGGTTTTGATTGCTAGAGCTTAGTTCGTTTGCATTTAAGCTGCTCTCAGGCTTTACAAAAAGTTTATTGTTAATAGTGTTCACAATAAAGCGGATTTCGGATGGTGCGTGCCAGTTAGGAGGTGTTACGTCAAATGCAACTTTTCCTCACATCGAAAATTGCCAATTTTTTTCTGGATTATTTGTTGAGAAAAAAGTATAATAATCTGAAGAAATTGTGACTTTAACATCAAAAGTTAGACACCTGTACACAAATACAACTCTCTGGTAGATTGAAAAATGCAAGTTTTTTTTCATGAAAAAAAAAAAGTGTAATACTGTGAAGAGAATATGACTTTCGCTCTACTAAGGAGTTGTGGGTAAAGTAATCTTAGTAGTTTAAAGTCTGTCTACGACAGTCTTAGCACATGTCTTCGTTCAATTGAACTAGTACCCCAACTGCCCCAGAATGATATGATGAAAATGATATGATGTTGATATGATAATGAGTTTTGGATGTTCGTGTAGACTTTTATTTGGCACGGAGAAGTTGCTTTGCCAAAATCAAATTAAACTACATGATGAGACAAGACAACCCTAGGTTTTATGACACTTTCTGGTCGCACTAGTAAAATTCAAGAAGGTATAACACTTAAAATCTTCAGGCTACTACCGCCATATAAAAGCAAAACAGTACCAGATATTTGCCCTGTCGCTCATATATTTTATAAATAATTGTATATTTCTTCACCTGTCGATTTTCTGAACACAAAAGTGCCCACCACGTCTTGCCCTTAATACCTATAGAAACCTGCAGAATACCTGCAGAAAAATCAGAACCAGATCGTCCTTTTTTTTTTAGTCCAATAAAAAAATATTCAACGCCCGCAAATAGAAAACTTTGTGGCTGTCACTTTACCTACCGACGACGGGCGGCAGAAAAAGTCTTTACCTGCCCCTGGCAAAATCATCTAAATATTTATCCGTACTAATTATAATACAATTTAAACGTTTGAACATAAATGAGGTGTTCTATTCGGTGCTAAATTGACTTTTCTGACCCGCCCATGCCAAACCACACCACCTCGCCAGAAAAGTATCATTTTCGCTCCTTATGAAACAATCATAATACTATATAAAGTGTTTTCCGGGCTTTGAAGCCGTGGTATAATGGAATTTCTTCCTAACGTTTCGTAACCAGCTGCGGCCGACATTATCAAAGGCGATGAGAAAATGGGCGAAGTGATCTCCCGTGTCCCGACATTGACTGACCCGACTGTGGTGAACTCCGTGGTATTTATTCCCCCGCCATCGCGTGGAGGGATTGAGCTAGGGGTAATGGGTTGTCGAGCTACAGTGGACGGAGAAATCCACAAACCTGATGTGCCATCGTAAGCACCATAGGAAGCCCGACCTACGAATCGCAATATACCTCACAAAATTGCTGCAACCTAAAATAGGAAATAATAACAGCTTTATAGACTCTACTCATTTCATCGAAAAACTGCATTATTTGACTCTTTCTACAGGAGAAGTTCTCGTTAGCTTCGATATTGTCTTGCTCTTCACGGTGGTACCCATTAAGGAAGCCATGGAACATATTGTCACGACCCGTTTGTGGTCGTTGTGACTTATTTAATTTGCCTCGGGATTGATTTCTGAAGAGGGGTTGAAAACAACTTTTATATTCTAACAACTATATTTATTAAAGTTAAAGCAAAATGGTTACAATGCGTGGGGTAAAACTTAACTAGAAAAATGGTTACAACTTAAAGTTAAAAGGTACTTACATTATCGTGTGCCAATGCATCATCGAATGCTTTAACAGCTTTGGAGACCGAAGGGCACTTATTGGGTTATGGATACATTAAATAATAAATTTGTACTTCACTAATAAATTACTAAGACAGACTGGCCTCCTCTGAGGTTTAATTTCTTGAGAGTAACATCATGGCCGCGAGACTAAAGCAAAGAGCCCCTTACTAACTCTGTTTATTTCTTTTTATACAATTTCCTTCGTCCCAACTTCGAGTGGAACGAATGGTATCCGAGTGGAAAAAATGATTATTTCATCAGTCAGCACATTCCAATGATTCGGGATTGCGCGTTTTTTAATTGTTTTGTTATTTCCGTTTGGACCGAGGTCACTTCTCGACCCGGGTGACTTTCAAGTAATGTGATACATATTGTCGATGAGTGCATCATTTTCACCTTCAGGGGAATATAAAGTAAATTCTCATTTTACAGTATTTTCATTCGTGACAATATTAACCAGGAATTTCCACAAGATATTGCCAAGTTGTTCCAACACTGCCTAACCACCTCATATTTTCAATGCAAGGAAGATTTCTACGAACAAACTGATGGTGTAGCTGTGGACAGCCGCCTTAGTACATTAATAATATAAAGGTGCCAAAGAGTTGGCAACGGCAAAAAAGAGGCCAAAGTGCTGGTTCCGATACGTGGATGACATCTTTGTTATATGGAGTCATGGCGAGCGCAAACTTTAAATCTTCCTCTTACACCTCAACTCTATCAACCCAAAAATTCACTATATAGACACTGATGTGTCTATATAGTGAATAGTGTCTATACAGTATATAGACACTACTCACTATATAGATTGAAAAGCAAAGACGCCTACCGTTTTTGGATGTTTTGGTATGAAGGCGGCCGAATGGGAAGCTTGCGCACACCGTTTATAGAAGACTAGCACACACTGACTATTATGTCAATAACGGTTCCAATCATCATACCTGACAGAAAAGGGGAGTGAGTGTAGGCGATCACCAATTTGTCGATGAACCCATTTGCATACTAGTTTCGGGGTCTACCCCTCATCAGTACAGCATTGGCTGGTCGACAAATTAGGGACCGTGATTCGGCTATTTGAAGCCGGAAACTTACAGAGTACCGGTGAGATGTTGTACAGAGTAGAGGCAGGCGACATCCACCATGTTTTAGATCCAACACTGCATGAAAGATGGCTCTCGGATCGAGTATGCAGATGGGTTGATCGACAAATTTGTGGCCGCCTACACTCTTTTCACTTCGTTCTGGTTCCGATAACCAGCGAGGTACATTGCAATATGGGCTGCTTCTCGACTCGAGAGCCATCTGCCATGCAGTGTGGGATCTAAAACATGCTGGTGGATGTCGCCTGCCTCGGCTCTGTCCAACATCTCACCAGAAAAGAGGAGCCATAAAAACTCTGTCTGTGAGAGCCAAGGAAATTTGTGAGCCGATTTGAAACGGGAAATGAACCATCTAGAAAGAGTCTTTGGTTGGAATAGATACAACAAGCACGAGTTCGATAGGGCCGTCGATTCAAGGAATGTAGGCGCCTGTAAGAAGCTGAGGAAAATCGCGGATGGACTAGCCTACCATACGTCCACAAAGTAACGGACAGGATCGACAGGCTACTGGAAAAGCACAGTGCTAAAATTGTCTTGAAACTTACTCGTACAATACAACAGAACTTGAGATTGGTCAAAGACCGCAGAGATCTCCTATCGGCACCATTAAGCTGTGTCTCGGTATATATTGACACCACAAAACGTAGTGTTAACACGAGGGTTATGGAATACTAGAGGAGTTGCAGGCTGGCACAAACACAAAAGTCAGCAGTAGTAGAGCACGCTCTCTCCGAAGGTCACGACATATGATATGATATGATTCATCGAGGTGGATATCCTATATTAATCACAGCTGCTGTATCCGAGAGGCCACTGAGACATCTTTAAAGAGACGACAACAATTTCAACAAGAAGGAAGAAATTATGTTTCCAAATGCAGACTGGAAGCGAGTTCACTTGAATATATACTTCAAGTGCGCCGAAACCCCGCGCCACCACTACCCCACCCTGGTCCCTCCTAGAGCTTCACAAGACCACGAGATAAGTCTCGGTCTCGGTCTCGTACCAGCCAATTTCGGTGGTTAAAAAGAAACCAAGTGCTGATATTTTAAACATTAAATATGATGCTGCATTTTCACAAAATCACGAATATCTGAAGAACGGTACGGTTTAGATGCCATAAGCCTTAATAAAACTACCTTTACTTTTATCCGTAGATATCGAAATGCATCAATATACTAGGTGTTTCATTTAAAAAAATAAAACTTTAATCAATTTTATACTTTTGGGACCACCTGTATACAATGACAATAATTTTAAAATGTACTTCCAATAGACCCTCATCCATTCCATTTACAAAACTTTTTTTAAATCTAAAAGTTTAGCCATAATCTTCCGTGTCGAATAACATGAATCACCCTGTATAATCAGCAGGCGAAAGAGTTCATTCACACAAGTGAATAATGATTATCGTTAGTCTTGAGAATGTACAAGAATAATGTGATTATTATAGTATGGTCGTGGATAAAGTGTTATTTTCCGTCCTTTATATTTATAAATAACTATCAACTATCATAAATAAGTTCTATGGATTTCTGAGTGTGACTAGCCTGCCAGTTAAAATATGATGATGAAATTTTTGTGTTTGCAAAAGTATTGTATTATTTCTATACAGGGTAATTTTTAAGTTGGTTTAAATTACTTCATTCTACCACAAAATAAAGCTAAAAAAATAGGAATCTTTCCATTGGCAGTATGTGTACTTTTTCGACATGCATATTCAAATTCATAATATAAAACCTGATTTGAAATATTTCCATATTTTCAATGAAATTTTGTAGATGTGTCGATAGCTAAGACAGGAAAATATTTTTTATAAAAAATAAGTTTGGTAGCATCAGTGGAAACCTACGGGCAGGTCTAATGCAGTTTTACATTAAACTAACCTGAACTAACCTGATTCTACATTGGAAATTGGAACCCTCAATAATTTCAAATTGTGATTTTAAGTAAACATTTATACACAAAAAAAAACATTTCTCTGAAAACTGTGCATTATAACTCAATAATTTAGAAGAAAATTGAATACGCAATTCAAACATAATACGATTTTTTGAGATACTACCTTTTTTCGAGACCGAGACTCGAGTTGCTACTACAAGACCAAGACAGAGACCGAGACTCAATTATAAATTTGAGACCGACACAGAGAGTATGTAAGTTTCGGTCTCCGTCTCGCTCTCGTGAAGCTCTATAAGAAATAGTCCGATACTAAAAATCAGGGAATAATATAAAAACTTGTAAAATAACAAAATAGAAAAATAAAAATATAAAATAATATACAAATAATACTAACCAGAACATTTAAAACCAGTAACAAGCAAAGAAGAGAATAAAACTTTAGAAAATCAAAAAAAGCAGAACATAAACTGATATATATGGGAAAACTGTTAAATAAAGCAGTCTAGAAATTTCACAATTAGTATGAAATAAATTAAAAGAATGTCTGTTAAATATTATCAAGTAACAGGTAACAAACCAATTCACACTGAAGAGAAAACAGAAAGGGAAATTAAGAAAAAATATTAAATTTAGGAAAAGAAGAAAAAGTAGGTCAAAGGGAGTATGGAAAGAAGTAGAGAATATAAAAGTAAAGAAAAAATTATGGATATTACCAATGCTGAATAAGTGCTTGAAAAACCGAAAGAGAGCCAATTAAATTTAAGAACATAAAAAAACAATTGAGAGAAAAAGCAGATGAGCCAAAATTTAAAAATTTGAAGAATAGCAGAAATTTGTACAAAGAAAAAACAGTATAGGACGCTCAAAAACAAAGTAAGAAGTAATAGAAAAAATAGAAAGGAGTAAAAATTTTGCGAATGGAAGAATAGACTTAAACCAACTAGAGAGAAAAAATTAAAAAAAAAACAAAAACGAAGAAGGGAACTTTGTTGGCAGAAAATTATTATGAGACAAAATGATCAAAGATACAGGAATTAAAAAGGGGAGCAATTGACCCACAATTATAAAAAACAGAAAATATTACAGAATGTAATTGGGAAAAGAAAATGAGTTGAAATAATAAAAAAATATCAAAAGGAAAGTGGCTGGAAAATGTTTCAATAAAATTTCTTCAAATTATAGAAAACGTAAAATGACTATTTAAAAAAATGTAAATGAAGCAAATGTCTAATAAATATAGAAAATATCACGGATTAGAAACAATACAAATTAATCATACAAAGAACAAAGCAGGTCAAAAGCAGTGGAGCTTGATGAATAAATATAAAACAATAGATATGTAGACGGTGAAAAAATGTATGAATAACCAAAAAAGGAAATATAATAAGAACATGGAAAAGAACAATATAGAGAAAAGGTAAATGCGTTAAAAATGCAGAAGAAGGCTAAGAAGGAGTGTGAGGCAAAAAGGCTTTAAAACTAAATAAAAACGAAAAATGAGTTAAAATTAAAAAAGTTGCAATTCGTCAAAAAGTTCTTAATCGTGTTTATGGCAAATTAAAAAAAAAACTACTTCAAGCATTAATTTCATTCGAATTGAGTTTGTTACATTGTTACGGAATTGTAGACGGAGCCTTCCAATCAAAACAAAAATATGAGCTATCTGAGAGATCTATGAGCAAAGAAATATGTCCTTAATTTTCTTGACCTTGTCTAAGGGGGGGGGGGGTAGTACGACTTTTTTCTGAATTTTCAAGTTTGACCGCCTGTAACTTTAAAACGAGCGCACCGTTAAGAGTGAATCCAACTGTTTTTTGCCCTTCTTAATGTCCCCTTTCACCTCCCGACAACAAAAGTCCCATAGGTGCAACAGAAGTGCCGTAGAGGCATAGAGGCAATATTTTCGCAGAGACCACCTTTCGTTGGGCGATTTTCATTTACTTTTAAAATCGATTTTTTGGCCAATTTAACAAAAAAACTACTTTAAGGGTAAATTTTATTTGAATTGAGTTACGTTCTTAGGGATTTACAAACGTGCCATTCCGATCAAAAACAGCAAAGAAAAGTCTAATTCTTTTTTTAAATTGATCGAAGAGATGTTATGACTTTTTTTTGAATTTTCAAATTTGACTCCCAGTAACTTTAGAACGACTGGACTGTTTGTAGTGAATCCACCTGTTTTTTGCTCTTCTTGATGTCCACTTTCACCTGCCGCCAACAAAAGTCCCATAGGTGCAACATTTTCGGAGTTAGACCCTTCCGGGGCTCGATTTTTAGGCACTTTTATAATCGAGTTTTTGGCCAATTTTTTAAAAAATTGCTTTAATTGTTAATTACATTAGAATGAGTTTGTTACCTTTCTAGTGAATTGCAGACGTGCTATTCCCATCAAATAAAGCAAAAAATTCTGACATTTTTTTGAACTTGACCATGGGGGGAGGGGCTATAACGACTTTTTTCTCAATTTTCAAGTTTGACCGCCTGTAACTTTAGAACAAGTGCACCGATGGGAATGAATCCACATGTTTTTTGCTCTTCTTGATGTCCTCTTTTACCACCCACCAACAGAAGTCAGTTATGTCTCCACTGCAGCGCGACGGCCGGCGGGGGAATAAATACCACGGAGCTCACCCTCGTCGAATCAGTTAACGTCGGGAAGTTCGGGAGATCAGTTTTCAGCTGTAGAGGAAGCGTCAGGAAGAAATTCCATTGCACTACGGCTTCAAAGCCCGGAAAACACTTTAGACTGTATTTTGACAGACCGTGAAAACCTTCACACTCTTATAATTATAATACTATTTTTTTGGCGATATAATGTATATTTCCAATGCTGAAAAGAAAGTTTATTATAATAAAAGCGCGATAACTTTTTCTAAGTAAGACTGTGGAAGCTGCCACTAAGATTATTGGAAAAGGTTTGTTGCTTAATTGACTATTGATGTCCTACAGATGCCAATTGAGTTCTATATGGTTTATCACTAATTACTTTGCCTACTTTGTGATTTTTAAATGTATCTGTTCACTAGAACGTAGTCTTTCTTTGGAACTCCGGAAGGAGACGAATAAAGCCGGCTAATAATTTCCCTAGAAAAATTACGAGATTTTGGAAACTTTTTGCTGTTTGGCACCACGTAGACTTTCGCCATCTTAAGGTTTGTTTTTGAACTGCTTAAGCTTTCTGGGTTCCCAAAAATACAGAGTGAAGCAACATAGACCTTTGAGGGATTTGTGCTGCGTTACATAGAAAAGAAGATATTCTTTATAAACCATACACTTATTATTGCCCTCAAATAGGCGTTGGAAACGGAAAAATTGAAGATTTCAAACAAAAATAAGGAATGAGGTAAGTTTCACGTTCCTTGATTGCAGTACTACAAATATTGCAGCGGACAGTAGTTTAAAGAGTAACTATGTCTTTAGTGTGTTACGTTTCTACCCATTATTGTACATAATATTGTATACTTCTGAGTCATATAAAGTAAATACTGCTTGGGAAACCCATTACGAAGGGTTTCTCCTACTTACCTGTTGATATGGATCCCCAACAACCTGCTGACGAATAAGTTTATGAATCAAGTACTTTAAGGTGGAACTTGTATAATTTTTTATCGTTTTGGCAAATCCAGAAATACGTGCGTCGTGGATTGTTACTCCGTTAAGTTTTTGTCAGATTAAGGCAACATGGTGTTACCATGATTGACGTCTTTAAGGGATAGTTTTTTGAAAAGAGCTTTGAACTTTGAGCGTTAGGTACTTAATCAGTATTAAGGGTAGTCTACGTTACAGGATTGCAGCTACTCAAAGTTGAAGATAGCTTGGAGACACAGTGGTTAACTGAACTACTACAGATAATGTATGCAGAATACAGCAGCTATATATCACTACATAAACTCCACGGCACTCTAAACGAACGCTGTATTTTTGAATAACTTTATGTCTAAACAACTTAAGCGGAAAAGCTTAAAATTTCTAGCAGTTTTTAAAATAGTTTTGTAATTTTTTTGGGGGAGGGATATAAAAAGTCCTGCAGCTTTTTTCAAAATTGTAAGCATAGTTATATTCTACAAAAACTAGATTAACTTTTATGTAAATGCATAAACAAATTCTTATACTGAATAGAAGAAAGAATTTTTTTTCGATTTTTGATAGCAGCATCCCTTATCGATATACATACCCTTATCGATTAATTACCAATTTTTGACCATTTCCAACAAATTTGCTAAGGAAACATATTTGATTTTCGATATCTTGATGGTGTTTGGATTTTGAGGATTTTATCAAAATTCTCAAAAATTTTAATGATTACACCCATCCCGTTCTTGCTCGTTACTAAAAAACGAGTTTAGAACTTTCCTCGTTTAACTGGGGTCATAACTCCAGGGGCATTATTCTATAGGAAAGAGTGAAAGTAAAGTGAGAATTTTGACAACCTTGATTGGTCAAAAAATTCTGTTGGCGAATTCCATTGGCCAGCAATTCTCACTTTCACTTTCACTCTTTCCTATAGAATAAGCGTCCAGTATTTTCCGAAATCCTAATGTACCTGCTCACAGGAGTATTTCACTCAAAGATCTGTTTCAGAAATGATGTCACCGATTTCGATTCTTACGAAATGAAACAGTTATATATTTTTAATAATTATGTTGTTTTTTTTTCAAAATTTCTCAAAAACTTGATTGGTTAGAGCCATTTCGTTTTCAGCATTACGTTACTAGTGTGACTGCCTATACCTTTCCTCGTTTAAACAATTTCGCAACTCATACAGTTTCCAAAATTCCAATACTTATATAAAACCAATTGGGTTTCGATGTACTGGAAGTATCAATTTGGGGCACACTGTAGATTAGTACACAAGTTATAGTGAGACAAACTTTGGATTTTCGGACGGGAAGCTTTACATTTTCTTCTAGACTTAAGGATGTAAGTCAATAAGGAATAAAAAACTAATAACAAAAATATATTTTTTTATATATCCTTAGGTACAATATTATAATAAATTAAAGTGTCAACTAACAAATCACTTAGTGTGCTTGACTATATACACACGGGTTTTTCGACATTTCATTTCTCTCTTATTTTTTAGTACGATAGAGATTTTTTTGGGATTAAACGATGCCCTTAAAACTGCCATTAAAACATCTAGAGATGTTAAGTTCCGTGACTACCAGGCCAAACAACTGACGA
This sequence comes from Taphrorychus bicolor, assembly GCA_951812265.1. Lineage (NCBI taxonomy): Eukaryota > Metazoa > Arthropoda > Insecta > Coleoptera > Curculionidae > Taphrorychus > Taphrorychus bicolor. Next base: position 24,024,813 of record OX638297.1, on the reverse strand, counting down.
TGTGTTCTAATTTATTTCACGTGTGACTTTTGAACTATTTTACCGAACCATGAATCCTCTGTTAAGCGAGTTAACCAGGGTTTTTAATTTGTTGTATATAATTGTGAAAATTTTTTAGAATTAATTTTTTTTTTATTAAATCTTGATTCCTATTTACGCCAAGAAAAGCAAGTGTTTTGTTATGTTCAAGTGTGATCAATCTGAATGATGGCAAAAGTAAAAAGTCTGCAATGTTATTTTAATTGCCCCCAGAGACTGACGTATTCGTATTTTGCACATTTTTTCATAGGATTTAGCGTTTTCAAAATATAAAGCTTTCTTTAGTTAAATGGACGTACTACACCCAGTGTGTAGAATTCAAAGAGGAGATCTTGCTTACCATCTACTTCTTTACAGTTTCCACCAGTCATACAAAATGTGAAAATAGAATGAATTATACTACTCACATAACATGTCTGTTCCATTATAATTCCAACTTTTCACCAAAAAGCGAAGACATTTTAATATACATACTAATAAATATTATTGGAAATAATATGAATTATCATCACGATTCCCAGCTCGATATGTAACTTTTATAAATTTATTAGTTGAATATAATACAATAACCGTGGTTTGCTACTAATTACTTAAACTCATCTTGTTATTTGCGGCAAATAGTTAAAATTGATAAAATGTAATATTCAACTTACCTACAAAACACAATGCAGTAAATAGTTATTTTTTATGTATGTTTATTTCATGATTATTTCTGAAAACCTTGTTTGAAAATTATTACCTCAAAGCTAACTTGAAGCCCTAACGGCATAGTACAGAATTGTTTTAATAAATATTAGCACATATAACCCATTCACTTATGTTTGTCATCTAGTTACCTTTGAAACCTTCATTTTTTTTATACCCATCTCCTTTTAACACAAACATGTCAAAGTGAAATTTCCAACGCCTACCTGACGGACCCCATAAACTTCGCTAAGCGAGCAATTGACGACAATAATAAGTGACTGGCTTATAGGTATATCCTTATTAGCAGGTACCACAGAATCCTGTCATCTTTACTGCTGTAGAGTCAAAATCTTGCAGAATTTATATATTTATATAAATATTACGATATACCACTGACATATTTAACGCCTATTTAAAGTGTCATAGATTTCTTAGAACATTCGAAAAATAATGAATAATGAAGGCAATTATATCAATATGACAAGTCGCACTCCGAATTTACCTCTTTTGTTTCGTATAATAAGTTGCGTGCAAGTTATGTGAAACCTCTTGTGCTTTCTCCACGTAAAACCCCACAATTTGTATCAATTACCTCACAATCCTTCGCTCGTAACCGTCAATAGGTTCAAACGCGAAATTGCTCGCTTAGCAAAGTTTAAAGCTTATACCTCGGCAACTCTCTTCATTAGCGATGGAGTCGGTAGAAAATGTCTAAACAGGCAAGTTTAATTACGCACTGACACCGAAAATCATCCATGACGAGGCATTCACATCAGTGGAACGTGAACGATCATTTGTGTTGCGAAGAAGGTATGCAATTAACCCTTCGAGTCGATTGAAGTACGAAATATCCTTGAGTGAATTCGGTACATATATCAGCTCGTCTTAAGGGGAAGCGAATTGTAATTCCATTTTAACTTTGTTGCAAAACTTTTCATATTAGAGACTAAATTTATTGAGAGAAGTCGGTAGTTGCAATTGAAAATAAAGGAGTAGGGAAGAGTTAAGAACTAAAGCGTAGCTGCTGTGTAGTTTGTGCGAGAAGAAGTGCGAAAACGAGAAGGAGTATAGTAATACCTATTTTAAGTAACCCAGAAGTTTTAACGAAGCAACTATTTCTTTCAGTACATGCTAAGATACAATAAAAATGTCAAAGTCAGATTTCCAAAGCGTAATCGATGTCAATAATAAGTGAATGGCTCATACTGGCAGTCTACTCGCCAACGTGGTAGTAGCAGTATACTGACATAATTAGACAGATTCTATGGCATTTGGTAGCTCACATATTCTAAATTTTTATTTCCAAATATAGACTGACCATCAGTTGAAAAACGAATTTAATATCCAAGAGTTAATTGAATGTACAAATTAAGGATGAACGGCTTTACTTGATTTTCAAGCTACTGGACTCGACAAATTGATTTCAAGTCAAGCTAAGGATATAGTCGCATGGGTTCTTAACTGGCGGGTCCGACGATTCATCAACGACAAACTTTGAAATTTTCGTTTCTTTTCATAGCATTTATTTGTACCGACCAAAACAAGCCGTATGATAAAAAAGATAGATATATACAACTTTAGACAAGATAAAATAGAATACACTTATATGTGCCTCGGGCTTAAAGTGGTCACCAAAATGTGTATTTTTTCCCGTCAGTTTGTTTATAAATGTCACTGTGACAGTCTAATTAATCAAAACTAATAATTCTAAGCAATTTTCGGGATTTTTCATTTTTAATCCAAGCGAATAGTGTTAAATTTATTATACTATTTCGGGAATGAAACAAAAAGTAGAAATTTGTCAAGCAATATCCAGGAAACTGTATCGAATACACTGGAAATCATCTTAAGAAGTAAGCAGAGAGGAAGTGCATAGAAACCAAGTACAAAATAATACCGAAGAATATTAAAAAAAGAGAATAAAGACTCTTGATTTACCGACAGCAACGAAATTGGATGTGAAAAATGACTGATCAGAACTTTTGTCAGTGGCCAAAACTCTAAAAAAAAAAACAAAAATCTACGCCGCCCCAGACCAAAGATTCTGCGAACATATATGGTTTTCCCAGCTTACCGCAATAGAATTGATATGGACTGGAGCAAAAGGGTATTACCACAAGCATATAGTTGATGAGTTTAAATCGGAGCATGTATAGCAAAGGTTTGGCAAGATGCATTGGAATACTTAGTAATAGAGGTGATGAAGAAAAAGGTGTTTGGTCTAGTCTACCATACATCCACAAAGTCACAGACACAATCGGCAGGCGGAAAAAATACAAAGCGAAAAGTGTCTTTAAATCGACTCCCACAATACAACAGAGGGATCCTCTATCAGCATCCGGAGTTTACAAAGTGTCATGCAGCTCTGGCCCGGTATAAATACATTGACACCACCAAACGTAGTATTAGCACGAGAACTACGGAACATAAAAGAAGTTGCAGGATGGAACAAACACGAAAGTCAGCAGTAGTAGAGCACACTCTCTCTGAAGGTCACGACATCCTTTTTAACGAGGTGGATATCTTACATCAAACACTGCGTTACTATCTGAGACTAAAGAAGAAAGTCATTGAGATATTCAAGCACAAGAACAACTTCGACAGGGAAGAGGAAATTACGGCCGTAATTCAGATCGTAAGAGAGTTCTGGGACATATACGTTATGTGCCATAATTCTGCTCTAACCCGTCCCCAGTCTTCAACTTCAGCATGGTGGTGACAGTAAAAATACCACGGAGCGTTTAGAGCTAAAATCAGTCAAGGTCGAGATGCAAGGAAGATCACTTCGGCCATTGCTCATCGGAATTGATAATGTCCGACGTAGTTATGGGCGAACCGTCAGGAAACTGGACCGCGGTTTCAAAGGCCGGAACACACATCACACAAAAATGTATCTTTAGTTAATAGCTATAAAGCAACTGTGTTGCAACATTGCAAAGCATCTTTATCTTTTATTCCCAATCTAAAATTTAATAAATTTAGCCGAGTTACAGATTTGTCCTTCTTTAAAACACCTATGATTAATGAAGAAACTACTTAATGTTTTCTGGAAAATTGATTTTTTGCTTAGGAACGTTTAGAACCTATTTTTGAATCCTATATTGTTTTATTTGTTTCCTATTTCCTCCAGCTTTTCTTCAAAGTTGGTTTTGTTTCTAAAGCATAGATTGCTAACTGCTTCAATCTACAAAAATATACATAGATGGAAATACAACATAATGTCTTCTTTCCAAATTCTGTAAAAAAAATAGAAATACAAAAAGGAATTATATAGAGATCGATATGACATGATCCTTTTCAAACCGTAACTCACAGGAACTGACCAAATTCTTCTAATATCTGATATATTTTAAAGTCTGAAGTAAAAGGAAATTCCATAATTAAAATGGTACTCTACGAATTCTACGAACATTTAATCCGAATAACATTCCGAAAAAGCTAAATGTCATTTGATATAATAACTTATGAGTATGACAAGCTAACCTCGAATTGTTTACGTCAGGAAACATTTTGGTAGTCACTGTGTTATCTGATTTGATTCATATGGTTAGTGGACTTTGGATCCGCCAGTTAAGACCCGATGCGACTATAGTAACTATCAAGTTAAGTCAAGTCAAGTAGGTAGCTTTTCTTAAAAGTCCTTGACTGTACTTGTATGGTAGATGTATTTAATCTGGTTTTCGTATTATAGGTGTAGCAGTTTGTACAAATAAGTAGCAACATTCAAAACAAACTTGATCAATATGCCATAGTAATTTACTTCTTAACAAATAAGTGGAAAATAAAAAAAGTCTGAGAGAAAAAGAGCAACGGTATATTTCAAACCCATAATAAAATTACAATCCAAAGTGTTTTTCAGGCTTTGAGGCCGTGGTACATTTGAATTTCTTCCTGACAGTTCGTCTACAGCTGCGGCAGATATTATCAAATGCGATGAAGCAATGGGCGAAGGCGAGTTGCTCTTAGAATTACACTTAGAATATGTGTTCCAGGCTGCTTCGCTCTTCGCGTGAGAAAGCGCTTCAGTGACAGAAAGTGTCTATTTTGCGCAACAGTTCATTTACATCTGATTTATAGTATTTATTTTTGGGGAGTTTGCGAAATTAGTTTGTTCATCATGGATTTCAGAGAGCAGGAAGCACTCAGCGCTTTGTGGTTGAGACCAAAGGACTTTTGTCGTGACTACTAGTCTTCCAACCGCTCAACCGCGGAGTCATTTGTGCTCCTTCCGACGGTAAATCTCGGAGTAAGTTCACCATACTGCTGCCCATTTCGTCCTGTACCCTTACTTGACACTCATTATTCTGTCGTTCCATAAAAAATAGTCAACTGTCTACCTACCCATGTGCGCGGAATTTCTGGTTTTTTCAATCTTACGACGCAGAAGTCCTTTTTGATGGACTCATTTCACAGGAGCTTGCACTTGTTTGTAACAAAAACTTGATCAGTTGCAAATAAGTAACTTTTTATCATCCAAGATGGAATGGTTATCCTGAGTGGATCTAAGAATCGAGTGCTTTTGAGCAATCAAACGGGTCTACTCAAAGACACTAGATTTTTTTTTTGTATTTGTGAATACTAAAGTCGTATTTGTGGATCTCACAAATACATATTATAGACAGATCTATTTAGTATGATGTTCGGGCGTAACTTGCTACTCAATTAGCACTGATTAGGCTGGAAAAAGCACGTGATCAATATGGAACAAGTTTTAGAAATGAAATAACCAGTGTTGGGGTTAAGATGGTGGGTATGCCAAGCAGGGATGTACAGTTAAGCAATAAGACCTTGACTAGAAACCGAGGCCAGTAGGAGGAAGCTCGGTGTATAATCGGTATGGTTCTCTTCTGAATTGTGCATATGGGAATTTAGAAGCCAAAAAAAATGAAATGATGGTCGAAGCCTCGCTGCACATCTACTAATTCGTATCAGAAATACAGACTGATTCAAAATTCAGTACAAAGATTTTAAGGGCATATTTGTGGGGTCAAAGTAAGACGTTTTTTCCTATAAACATGGGTCCTAAAATGAACTCCCGCCCCCTACTGGCGCACAAAAAAATCATTTTTTTATAATTGTGGCCGTATTTTTTTATGAAAATTCTTAAGTTTTGTACTTTGCATAAAAAAACATGTCAATTTTCTAAATCACTTTGTCGTTCGAATTAAAAAAAAAAGTAAAACAGATAACTTGCTCCAAAACAACTCTTAATGACTAAAGTTACTTATATTCTATTTCTGCCCATTAAAGTGATATGTAGGAGGTAAAGAAACAATGCGATATCCGAAAACAAAATAACAATTTTCTTGTGCCTCCTTTCCATTCCATACTAGAAATGTCCGCCTTATATCTCTTTTATGGTTACGTAATGGGCCTTACAAATAGTTCTAAATCGTTAAATTTATTTATCGTTATCGTTATATGGTATGTCCACTTGTCATTCGTGAACACTGGACTCTGCAATTTTAAATCAAATTGACCGAAATGTAGAACTCGTCTTCTAAATGTGTCCTTTTTGTCGGGGCCATCGGCATAACCCAGCTAAATATAGAAAATTTCCTTGCTCGGTGTATTGAACTCCTTTTCGAATAAGGATGTTTATTTTATGATCCACCATTTAGAAGTCAGGTTCAACGAAACCTAAACGAATCAGTTTTTTGTCTCTTATTTATTCCAAGCGAACGTTTTTCTTGTAAACTGGAATATTGACAGGAAGGATTATTAAATAACTACATTTCAAAAGCAAAGAATAAGGATTATTTCTGATGAATCTAAACTAAGAAGCAATTGCAACAGTTGTAACGAAGTTACAAAATTTCTGACGAAATGGTAACGCGGTCCTAAAGTTATATAAGTCGAGTTCAAATAATTAGGGTCAACCGAAGGGTTAACGGCTTATCCGGTAGGATAACTTAATACATGTCCAGCTAGCTTTTAAAATTTGTATATTTCATTCAGATTCTGGTGAACGACTGGCAATATTTAGCTAGAAGGAGTCCTTGGATACTTTGTTTTCATTGTTGGGTTTGTTCTATGTATTTCATTGTTGCCATGTTTCCATATAAAAGAGCTGCGAAGCAAAATTTCGAGGATTCGATCGCCAGCCGTTGAACAATAAACATCGCCAATCCTAGATGTAGAACCGTATATAAACAGACTGAAGCCCCGATCCCTGTAAGCTCCATTTTCACACACTCACATACACGGGTCTTAGCATTGTTGGACCCCCCCCCCCCCCCCCCAATTCGCATACAATAAACAGGGCTATAGCGGTTGAGCCTCATTTCCACACATACCCAGAACAAGGCGGTTGTTGCGCCCCATTCATACACATACATATACACGGCTTAGCGTTTGTTGGGCCCCATTTCCACCTACGCATATACAGGGTGTTCCGAAATTAGCGTGCAATAATTTAACTGCGTATTCTAGATGAAAAAACATGACAGAAGGTTTATATAAACATGGGTCCTAAAAGGCTTTACTACGAAGAAACAGGGTGTTAAATTTAAAAATTTAATTGTTGATTTTGTCATCGCTTTTCCAGTTTTTGAGATAATCACTTCAAAATTAGAATAGGATTAACTGATTATGCTCTACATAGATGGGCTTACCAATTGGCATTCAAAATCTACAGAAAAGTATTTTACTGGGGTCAGGCTCCCTTTTATCCTCCCAAATTTTTTTATCGTACGCCACTGACTGTTTGTTTCTTAAAATTTTTACTCCCTGTTTAATTTGGAATAAAAGTTTTGCTCTTGTATGAACTTCGTATTTCTAACCGTTTTCGAGATATTTAGGAAAATATCTTGGGCCCCCATTTGCACCAACATATTTACAATGACAACTGAGTGTAATTTTTACGGTGTTTTCTGAATATCACAGTCAAAATGTAAATTCTTTCAAAGTTCTTCTTAAAACAGTTTGGTTAAAATCGTAAAAAAAGTTATAATTTTTTTAGAAACATGTATGATACGGTAATCTAAATACTACTAATAATAATTAAACTAATACCTACTAACTGAATTGATAAAAAAATAAACTTTCTTAAAAACACAACCACTTACTATGAAGGACACTGTTTACCTACAACAAATGTTCAAAATAACCGCCATTTTATCTAATGCATAACCGTGCTCGCCTTATTATTGCATGAGAAGCTCTGATAATTTCAAATTCATTTTACCTTAATTGAGCACTTGCATTATTTATTCTCTCTAACAGTTCCTCGCGAGACTTCACTTCGGTGCGGTAAACAATGCTTTTTAATCTACCCCAGAAGTAATAATCTAACGGAGTTAGGTCAGGCGAGCGAGGTGGCCAAGTTATCGGCCCACCTCTTCGTACCCATTGTTCTGGATAGGCCTGATTTAACCATTCTTGTACGAGTCGACTACTATGCGCCGGAGCTCCATCGTGCTGGAAATACATATTTGCTCTCACATCAAGAGGCACATCTAACAAATTTATCAGCTGGTCTTGTAGGAACCTTAGATATACTCTTCCATTTAATCTGAGAGGTATTCCAATAGGTCCAATTAATCTACCACCAATAATTCCAGCCCACAAGTTAACTGAAAATCGATGCTGAAAATTGGTTCTGCGCACTACATGTGGATTTTCGATTTCCTGGTGGTGATTATTGTGAAAATTTAAAACTCCGTTTCTTGTTAACGTTGCCTCATCTGACCATAACACCAAATTCTGCAAATTGTTACGCAAAATCCAATGAGAAAGCTCTAGTTTTGGCCCAAATTCTGCTTATCGCAGCTCCTGCACCCTTTGAAAATGATAAAGATGCAAACCTTCAATTGATAACATTCTTGAAATCTGAAGTAGTAGGTAAAGTTACATCACTTTGATCGCAATTTAGTTCTACTTCAAATAGGTTTCGTGAGCATACACTTGTTGCTGAAAAACTAGTAAGCCTGGAAACAGTTCGGATGCTAGTTGAGGGATCATCTTCAAAATGGCTTAGCACATTTAAATAGTCAAGACCGTTTTGTGGCCTGCCCTGGCCTCTAACATTATGGAAATTTCCATTTTCGGCTAATGTTCTATGAATGGTAGAGAATATCCTTCGTCTTGGTCGCCTTCGGTTGGGATATCTTCGTTGATACTCTCGTTGGGCAGCAAGTGCTCGCCCGTTACAATAGCCATAAACGAAATGCATATCTGAAAACTCCGGATTGGTATAATTTTCCAATGCAAATAGAAAATTATTTGAATTTTTTTGTTGCTACTCTTTCTGACAGTGACAGTTTATGTTTATAAATAAACACATTTTATCGCCTACTACGCAAGTTAACCTCTATGGAAATTAGATAATTCATAATGCATCAGACTCGCTTAATGGAAAGTTTCGTTTCTATATTTTCGCAAATATCTCGAAAACAGTTAGAGATACGAAGTTCATACAAGAGCACAACTTTTCTTCCATATTAAACAGGGAGTAAAAATTTTAGGAAAAAAGACAGTCAGTGGCGTACGATAAACAAATTTGGGGGGTTAAAAGGGTGCATGACCCCAGTAAAATACTTTTCTGTGGATTTTGAATGCCACTTGGTAAGCCTATCTATGTAGAGCATAATCAGTTACCCCTATTCCAACTTTGAAGTGATTATCTCAGAAACTAGAAGAGCGATGACAAAAACAAAATTAAAACTTTAAAGTTTAACACCCTGTATCTTCGTAATAAAGCCTTTTAGAACCCATGTTTATATAAACTTTTTGTCATATTTTCTGGTCTGGAATACGCAGTTAAATTATTACACGCTAATTTAGGAACACCCTGTATACCCGGCTTAGCGTTTGTTGGGCCCCACTCATACAGTACACACGGGTCAAAACGTTTGTTGGGCTTCACAAGTTTATATTTCACCGTCAAACTTACCGAATTAATTAACTTCCCGTACCCGTTCCACTCCAAGAAAAGCAGACCGTATATTTTCCTTTAAATCGCCGACCGTTAGAGTGCCTATCGCTATAATCCATAAAAGCCCTATTCTGACATACCTTTGTAACGTTGTTGACATTGCATCTTGAAAATAGAGTTTTACCGTATTAACTCTCTTCAAGTATCTTTCTCTCAAATCGCAATCAAAGACAGAAAGCCTGGACATCCTTCTCCACTGTTTAAAATCTCCCCGATAGGCATTCCTGTGGACCCCCTACCTGTGGATATACAGTTTAAAATTTAATTCAACATTTAGGTTGTACCGTTTCTCAATTGCTTCTTAGTTTATTTGTTGATACCACTATCTCTAACCTAACCTCAACAACACACAAATCTCTCTAAAAACAGCTATAAAATTTACCATTTAGTTTACGTTCAAGTCGATTTGCTCTGAAGAGCCCGCAACAAGGCAAACTTTGCTCGTACAATTTGACGTCGAGTCTGAAAACTATCGCACGAGATGATGGGGAAAGGCAATAAATTATAAGTCGTTTGTAAGACCCGATAAAGACATCGCATAAAGGAGGAAATAGGGATTCGTCCGCGTCATCTCGAACCGTATTTTTTATGGGGAAACTTGCCTGGCTGGCTCCATTCCGTCTCCTCATCAATATGGATGAAATATGAAAGCTTACAAGTCGAAGTCTGAAGATTAATAACGCTTTCTGTTGTACGCTTTATACGGAATTATTGACTTTTGTTTGTGTTCGAACGTTGCTTTAATGATGACCATTTGAATTGTAGTCCATTTCATCAGTTGTATGATGTTGCAGTTTTATTATAGTACGAAGAAAAGTAGTTTTAACTTGAACAGAAAACCAAATTAATAATAAAAGTTAAAATTAATAAAGCTTATGAAGACGGTAATTTACCACATATTGCACTACCATTAACAAAAAACGATCCCGTCTTTTGCGAGCTGTTACGACAAGAAAGCAGCCTTAATAAAGACCTAATTACATAGCCAACTAAAATTTACGTTTAAGATACACCTGAGACAAAGCCATTCTCCCGTAATATGACTTTCTGGAGTTTATTTGAAGGGTACTTTCCAACCTTATAAAACACTCTCTCTCTATTCAAAAGTTAGTGCCTGGAAAATTAAACTTTCTCATAGTAAGTAAAGCTTCAGACAAATCTCCTCTAAAATTCGTTTTGTTTTGTATTTAAATGGAGATTGTCTACTAGTGTAAAATATTTTCGAATTTGTGCTTCCACAATCTATGATAAAGCAACAGTGTTAAAATTTATAGCTGGGGTTGAAGGCATTTTGTGAGTTCGCCATAGAGCATTGCGATGGGTCATAATTTATGTGCGATGTCTGCAGGCGCTGTTCGAGGAGCCACCACCACTGCAGACAGTTTTATATCTCTGGTCGTATTTCATAATTGGTTCTAAAGTGATAAAGCGCTCTGTTGTAATCCGTTGGGCTGAGAAGTCAGATTTTAAGAATTATTACTATATTTTAATGTTTAGGATTAATGACAATCTCAAAATGTTCCAAAATCTCCAGATCTTCCAGAACTCCAGATGATCCTTAGAAACCTTCTAAGTTAGCTATACGTTTTTGAGAGCGAAGAAAGTTTTGAAAGAGTTTTTTGTCTCGACAAGTTATAGTCAAGACTTTTTTAAGTTTAACACCCACTACTGTCCACATTATAATTCCACAATTTTCTTCTCATACCGCTATTGCAAAAATCGCATTTGCAATTGACGCCATGCCAACAAAGCAATAAAACAATCCTTATAAGGGTGTTCATTAAAGCCAACTAGCATCAAGCCATGGAGTCAAACCTCTTGTTTGAGATAAGTTCATAATGAAAAATTGAAAATCAACAATATTTTCGTTAAGCTTAGAGATGGGCATTTAAACTATGAGCCTAATTTAGCTATTGTCAAACTTTCGTAGTAAGGGTAGCTAACGTTTCTTAAAACATTATTTACGGCACCTTTCATGTTAAAAAAACGTGAAATAGTGAAATTCTTTAAATATTAATCGAACTTAGCACAAAGAGTTGGCCCATATCTAGTTGAGAAGAATCAAAAATTCAATAAATGCAGGCTTAAGTTAGCTGCCACCGCATCAGTTTTGTTTTGTTTTTTACTTTAATTTCTCTCTCTAATGAAAATAATCAGGGTTTTTCAATACTTACAAGTTCTGAGAGTTGTCCTTGAACCTGACGATGGTCTTCTCTTAAGAACACAAAGCCTTTTAGTGGCCACACAACCCTGCCTGGCATAGCCTCGGGGTGCTTTTGATGTGTTCCAGTTGACTATTACTACAAGAACACTCTCTGTAGATGTTTGGATCTATTTTGAGAGAATTAAAGCATTTTACGTAAACAAGGAAGTGGGTGTCTTTCTGACAGGGCCCCAGAAGTTTATGAAGCTACAGCATAAATAATACAGGAGGTTGTAAAAACTCTGTTCACCATCACTCCCAACAAATTAATCTTTTCCTAGCCATATGCTTCAAACTAATACGATCTTAATAAATATTCATATCGAATATAAACTGGGCAAGAAAAACCGCCTATAGTCCGTACACTGTAACTTTACTTGCGCAGTAGGTCATGTAAATTTGACATTTTGCCCCCTGTATATTATGACAGGCATTGTCATATATTTTAGGTTATATTTATGACTTTAGGGGTTATAATTTTTAGGTCCATGGTTGCCAGGACGATTTAAATTAATGTAAACCATCTGACTAATAATTTTTAATTTCATTTTATAAAACATGCATTTTAAAGAAAATTGATTTTTATAAAAAAAGAAAAAATTATAGTATATAACAAATTTAGTATTGAATGACCTTCTCATTCTACGAGAAGGTAGACACAGTGAATTCTTGTTGTAATTTCCGAACATTTACTCTTTCTGGTTTCTCATATTATTATCATGTTATTCCCATCGACTGCTTTAGGTGTTTCAATACGTTAATATGTGGAAATTGTAGCTGGATTAGGTTGGGCTCTGGTTCTGCAGTGAACAAACTTAGCGTATTTTCCTCTTTCGTTTCAGTCTCCAAACCCATGCTAATCTAGTTACTAGCTAAAACTGTAAAATTCATAATTTTCTCGAAATTTGCACCTACCTCTTGCCTAGCTACCAATTTGAGTAAGAGGAATGAGTTTTGTAGTTTACTTAAATTATTAGAAGCTGATTTTCTTGCCAGTTGGACACTATTTACTTCTCATGCCACACATTAACAATTTGCTCAGTATAAATAATACACATGATGGTACATAATTCTGAAGTGATCGGGCCTATTAGATCTTCCTTCCGTGTAGCCACACAGAAGTGAATACTTTACGATAGATCTTCAAATTAGTAGGATTTATATAGAAACACGCGAACTTGAAAAGAGCAAACAATTATGACAACGTCCAATATTTAAAAAGCGATTGCTGGTGGCCCCTTTGAAACTGACACTAAGCTAATTTCATAGGTAAACAGATACCTTGAAGACGATTGAATGTTGTCAAAAATCAATTTTAGTGGAAGATTTTGATTTTGCACCTCGTTATGGACATGGTTATGAACTCGGCTTAAAGAAGCAGGGTGGCAAACAAGAGCTACCAATTCAGAAGTGCCAGTCTAATGGAAAAATATCATGGCTGCCTGCGTAAGTAAAGTTATAATGTACGACCTATACCAATTATCCTGCAAGAGTAAACGTTTGCCGGTGATCTGTACATGATATTTCTGAGAATACACGTGATGAATTCTAAGTTTATTTGAGTAGATAACTCATGTCAACTCAAAGAATATGAAACTTTGGTCTTCAGAAAATGTCCTTACTACTGAAGAACCTTTACATCCCAGGTTTAAGAGTTTGGACAGGAATAAGCAAAAGAATAATTATTATTGGGCTAATATTTTTAAAGGTGTATGAACTGATTGTAGTTGTGTTATGTATTAAAGTATTTGTTTGCGGCACCTAAGGAATAGTGACTGCATATTGCTATAGAAATGAAATTTCTATTGCAATAAGAAAACTTTGGAATGAAATGACATCCTTTGAACCCAAAATGCAATGTCAAAAACTCTCTGGATTCTGTAAACAGAGTAAAGAAGTTGCAGTTGCCAGGGGACCACTTAATGGTCTTGTTTGACGTCACTAACCTTTTTACCATGATCCCTAGAGATGAGTCAATCACTATTGACAAAGACCTTATAATAGCAAAAAAAAGTTTAACTAAAAGTTTTTCCAACAAAAAGAAGGTTTGGCCTTCTTGGTTGGTCTTCTGGTGATAATAGTGAGATTCTCTACTGGTGTAGATATGTCGATGATTGCTTCTGCATCCTGAACCCCAATCCTGAAGGCGTTGAACTTCTATTGGAGAAGTTGAATAAGATCCACCTTACAATAACATTTACTTTAGAAATAAAGAATTAACATACTACGAATTTTTTAGTTCTTACACTGACAAGAACGCAAAACAAACTTGATTTTTCTATCTATCATAATTCCACTCAAACTGACCATGCTATCCCAATAAATTCAAATCTTCCTTTTCAACACACAATGGCAGCTGTTCGTTGCTACGTATGTTTAATGTTCCCATGTCCACCGAGAATTTCGAAAAGGAAACAAACATCATAAGACAGATAGCAGTCAACAATAGAGAGGCTAATCAAAAGATTTAGACAAAACAAGCTTATTAACCTGTCATGCCCCTCGGGGAAAGCCATGTCCGGGAGTATTTTGGTGGTTCTTTTTATTTGCAACAGACTTACTGATGACATCTCCAAGATCTTCAAAAACGTTTTGCTCAACTTGAGACTCTCCCACTCTCCCAAACTTTCACTAAAATCTCAAATTGAAAATTCGAAAGACAGGCTTACCCACTCACAAAAGAGTGGCATTTACAAATTGAATTGTCAGGATTGTGGTTCCTCATATGCCAGCCGCACCTTTCGTTCGCTCAATACGAGAATAGCTGAACATCTTAACAGAACCACCTCATCTTTCGGTTGTCACCTAAAGAAGAGAATTATACCTTTGACCCTCGCTTGGGAGCAACAATTTTACATCACATTACATACAAGAACCTAAGCAGTTGTTGTTATGCAAATGTTATCCAACTCAAATCATTGCCTCAACACTCAGGTTAGTCTAAACAGGGCCTATATACCACTCCATAGAAGGTCGCTGAATTACTTACAACCCAAGAGGAGTTTCTCACAACCCCACAATTTTATCGGTCACCCCCATGATAACCACAACTCATTAACTCCGGCTTAAACGCAAAAGTCAGTTGTCAACTTTGAAATCGTTGACACTACCACTGACGAACAGTGATATGACCCGCGGCTTTCCGGGCCCGATTCGTGTAGCGTTGCTCCTCTTTGAGTTGTTGAGTTTTAGAGTAAACATTGGAAATCTTGGCAAAAGGGAGGGGATACTGTTTGGCCTCTAATTGAACTTTAAGGTCACTTGAGAATAACATCCAATATCTGTTTTCTGGTAAATTCACTAGATCGAGACAATCTATTTTAAGCCGTTGTGCCTTGTCTTCTGTTCGTACTGTTTTGTATGTGAATGTGACACTTAGTAATTTATTTTTTTTTAAACTTTTAAAACCATAAAATTATTAACACGACCAAGATATGGAACAATGTCTTTTTCCACATAGAGGTCGTCATTGCTAAAGTCTAAAGCCACACGTCCTGCACTGGCTCTACACTGCGGTAATCAGACCGAAGGTAACCTATGGGGCCGTGGTCTGGTGGCCAGCGGTGGACAGGGTATCTATGAGTTAAGGTTGGCCAGACTGCAGAGAACAGTCTGCCTAGTCATAACGGGTTCATTCAGAACAACACCCGGAGCAGCTCTAAATGCCTCAATGGGTCTTGCCGAAGCTTCGAATCTGGGTTAAGAGGGAGGCGATAGTGTCCTGCAGGAGGCCAGGGGAAGGATACAGCTATGGGAAGTGGTGACACGCAGATCAGCTTATTCAGCGGGACATCCCGACTGTCCTGTCGCAGGAGGGTCACCCACGCGATCAGCTGACACTGAAACAGCCATTTGGGTAAACATCTCAACAAGGGACGAATTCAAGAAAGAGCTGCTTCAGCAACCTTCTGAGATTAATAAGATTGGTATACAGACGGATCAAGAATGGCTAATACACAGTCATCAGGAGCCGGAATACAAAATGCGGGCCGTGTAGAGGGCGAGGGCGCCTCTTTGGGAAGCCACACGACCCCGACCGTTTTCCAGGCGGAGGTGTTTGCAATACTCGAGGTGGCCACACGAACAGAAGTCAGACAGGGAGCAGAACAGGACATCTACATCCACTCCGACAGTCAGGCAGCTGTGTGAGCCATCTGCAAGAGCGGAACGAATTCAAAGCTCGTTCAGGACTTAGGGATGCTCTAGAGTCACTGGTAGAAACAAAAAGGGTAACTTTGGGATGCGTTACTGGACATAGGGGCATCGAGGGGAACGAACGTGCCGACAAATCAGCCAAGCGGGGTTCCCAGGCATACTTTACTGTACAAGAGCCATATCTAGGAGTAATCAAAAGGTCACCCCTGAATGAGTGGGCTTGGGAGAGTACAAGAACACACTGGACACACTCAGGAATATGTACACAGACCAGGAAAATCTACCCTAACCCGGAAAAATCCAAGGCCTTGTGGCTTCTTGGGGGAAGTCCCTGGGTGACGTTTTAGGAATCCTTACTTGCAAACTACTTACTTGCAAACTAAACAGGCACATGCAGCTCCTAGGAATGACTGACGGTCCGCTCTTCCACTCACTGTGGGGCAGGGGAAGAATCGTCATACCACTTTCTGGGAGTGTGCCATAGGTGAGCAAGACTACGCCATAGGACACTTGGAGCCGCTTTTCTTCATCGAGAGGAGGTTCCTGCTCTGAAATGGGACGGGATGCTGTCCTTCATTACAGGGACGGGTCGATTCGTGGAGGGAATGGGAGTTTTGGTGGAGTAGGGATGGGGGGAACGGGTGACTGTAAACAGGGCCTCTAAGGCTTAGTCGCAAGGCTTCGGCCCTCCATTGTTTACTACTACTACTACTACTACTACTACTTCTCTACATAGATAGCTGCGATCTGATGAGTAAATATCAAATTTTAACTTTATACAGGCTTTTTTAACTCGCCAAAATTGCTTGTCAGATTTTGGACGCTGAGGTTGGCTTAGAGCCAAAGCCGGTCCGCCAAAAGGATTTTATATTAAACTTGCACAAAGTATACGAGCCTTTTCTTCCCCTTCAACATTTCAACATCATGCACACGGCGACCACCCGTCTAATACCACAATTGCCTTTGTTGAATCATCTATAAAACCCAGAAGTGATGACTACTCATGAACAGAAAAATGAGAGCAGGGAATAAGTATCTACTTAATGTAACGAGAATTCGAAAACAGCCTTTTTTCAGTGGACAGTCAAACTGATTCTGACAACTTTGTAAATGTGTTGTATATTTCCGATCTTACGTTCAACTTATTTTCTGTCGGTTGTGTTTTCGACAAAGCCTACCAAGTTGTGTTAAACAATCCCAAGTTGATGACAAAATATTAGCTGTGGCACAGAAATGGATAAACTGAACAAGGGGAAATTTACCAATTGGGTATGTGCTTCATCTATCTTTAATAGTTTATCAAATTCTGATGTTCTCTTTAAGCGTCCAACATTTTCTTCTCATACTACTTCCGCAAAATTCGTTTTTGTGTCGACAACGTCATGCCGACAACGTCATGCCGACAACGCAAGAAATGATTCCGTTTCTCATCTTATAAGCTGCTCAACTTAAAGTTCGGCACAAACAATTTTTCGTATCATTTTCAATTAGCTCTAATTTTTTAAGCAATGAACTGTTTTGAATACAAGTTGCACGATCTGAAACCTCATTTCCTCTAGATTAAGGAAGCGGACAATTTTGAAAAAAAAACCGACATTATCTTTATTATATAGGGTGTGAAACAAAGTGATCTTTTTGTTCTGCCATTTCGCAATAAGCTATTTTTTCCTTATCGTTTTCCGGTCAGGAGTAAGCCAACGATCCAAAGAATAAGAATAATAATCCGTCAATTTGTCCGCGAATTATGAAGATTTAAAAAAAAATACTAACGAAATTTATCAGAATAATTTTATTCCGTCTGTATAAGTTCTAATGCTTTAAAAACAAGAAATGACGAAAACGTCTAGAGATATTGATGTTGGCTATCCGCGACGGCATCACTCAATTTCCGTTTACTTCTAGAAACGTTATTTTATTTAATATTGCTTTTATAAGTCACGAGTATCAACCATAATGGTATCATATTTTTTGAATGCTGGTAGCCTGAAAAAAAAGGCACTTATTTTTAAATTTTTTGAATGACTAACAATCCGCAGAAAATATGTCAACAAATGAGAGAAACGTAGTAAGATTCTTTACCGCTTTTCCGAACTACGACGATTTAAAAATATCAGCAACAAGAGTTTCACACATTTTACGTTTCGCTCTGTATAAAAATTCAGAGTACTTTAATAAAAAATCTGGCGAAAAGGTCCCGAGATATGGTGGTTGGCTTACTCCTGATCTCAAAACGATAAAGAAAAAATAGCTTATTGCAAAATGGCAGAATATCAAAATCTAAATTTTTGCATGACTTTGTTTTACACCCTATATAATAAAGATAGTGTCGGTTTTTTTTTTCAAAGTTATCCGATTCCTTAATCTAGAGGAAATGAGGTTTCAGACCGTGCAAGTTGTATTTAAAACAATTAATTGCTTAAAAAGTTACAGCTGATTGAAAATGACACGAAAAATTGTTTGTGCCGAACTTTAAGTTGAGCAGTTTATTTTTAACTTCTTAGAACCACGGAGAGGTTTTAGTTTTGAGCAGTGTGGCAAGCAAAATTGTGGGGCATTGAGGTATACGATTAGTCGTAACTAAAAATTTCCTGTTAGCTATTTAATGACAATGATCCGGTTTAGATTTATTTTTCATCGCTGATAAGATTGGCCATAACTTCGTCAAGCTCTCTCAGAACTTTTCGTGTTGAACTATTTGATTTCATTTACGATGTTTCAGCTCAAGTATCTTTGACGAGTCACGTTCCTTGCTATATTAAGCCCGATGGTCGATAGGCTATTGGAAACGTGACGTTGGAATAAACGATCTAATAATTCCCTCTTGTCAATGACACTTGATTCGGGTCGTCTTGTTTTAATAGAGCTGATTAAATGTCAGCTGTCCCCGCTCTATCTTTTACTTTTATTGGCAGCTTTTTTTGTTAGAATTTCTGTAGAGGTAGGTAAGTAAAGCGAGTAATTTTAGGTGATATTAGCTTTATTCGGGCGTCAAAAGGTCCACTGCCTATTCAACAAAAGTCACGTCCCTAAAGACCGCCTCGTAATAAAGGAAAAACGTGAGTTGTCGACATATTACGCAGTGTAATAGAGACCTCCTTTCCTTCCTTAATAATTTGAGAAGATTTACTTTTAGCTCAACGAAGTAATCTCCTCCATGGGTGGGCAACTTTAATCAAATCGCTGTCTCCTTAGAACCAATTTAACCGCTATTAGTCGAGGACGTAATTAGCACTGGCGCAAGTCCCGAGTGCACCAAAATCGAATACTAAATCCATTTTAGTCGGTAATTTTGACAATGCCCTTAGGGGAAAATAAAGTTTCGACTTTCCAAGGTTTAGAAGGACTTAGGGATGTTGTGTCAGCTGGTGTCACGACGCGAGTAGCCCCTGGGGAATTGCTGGACTTTGTGGAAAGCTTTGTCCGACTAGACAGGTTTAGGCAAATGTTAATCGCCTTCGAGGTGTAAATGTAGCTTTCCGTTATTCGTCGAATAGACCTTGGTAAATAGTACATTTTTAGAAGCTTTAAAATCTTTAAACTGTGTTAGGAAAGTTAGAAAAGAAAATTAAGGGGAATTGAGAATCGTCCTCTCTAGTCATTTTAATTTACGCTAAAGAAGAAATTGACATACATATTGAAAACCGATGGTCAGTCCAAACTGTAATGTGGATGGGTTGATCGATAAACTCAAAAAAAGGCTCCTAAATCACAACAAACTTCTTGATAGTTCAGATAAGGTAGATACTTTTCAAGAAGTATTTAAAACGTTATTTTTAGAAATATTTATGTAATACGGCATCGTGATTGATTATCTATTTATCTTCATTATCCTAATCATCAAGTTGCGTAAATAAGTTTTTATCAGAATAAACTGACCAGATTGATAAGGTCAGTAGAAATTTTTAAACATTAAAACAAAAAGATTAAACATTGAAACATTTCAAATTCATTATTTCTAGGAATTTAGTGCAAAAGAGTAAGGCAACAGTAATAATCAAGCAACATCCAAAGTTAAACTTACCTTGGTTTGACCTGCATAGGTCAATCGTGTCCCTTCTAGGGAAAGTAAGTTACAAATGATTGAAACAAGAGAAAAATGTCATAAAAAGACAAAAAAAAATTTAGCGGAATATCAAAATAACAGAGCAGTAGTAGTAGTAAACAATGGGGGGGGGGGGGCAAAGCCTTGCGACTAGACCTTAGAGGTTCACAGTCTCCCGGTCCACCCATCCCTACTCCACCAGGGCCCTCATTCCCTTCACGAGTCGACCCGTCCCTCTAATGAAGGAGAGTATCCCGTCCCATTTGAGAGTTGGAAGATCCCCTCGATGAAGAAAAACAGGTCCAAGTGTCCTATGGCGTAGTCGCGTCCACCTAAGGCACATTCTCAGAAAGTGGTATGATGACTCTTCCACTGCCCCACCATCCATTCCTAGGAGGTGCATGTGCCTGTCTAGTCTGCAGTGTCCAGTAAGGATTGCACTGCTGGCTCTCCCAAGATGCCACGAGGCCTTGGATCTCTCCAAATTAGATTAGATTTCCTTGATTTATCTATATATTCCTTACTGTGTCCAGTTTGTCCTTATACTTTCCCATGCCTACTCATTCAGAGTATGAGAGACGTACCTTTTACTTACTCCTAGATATGGCTCTGGTCAAATAAAGCATTTCTGGGAACCACGCATGGCCGATTCGTCGGCACGCTCATTCCCCTCGATGCCCTTGTGTCCAGGGACCCATCCCAGAGTTACCCTTTTTGTATCTGCCACTGACTCTAGAGCATCTATGCAGTCGTGAACGAGCTTTGAACTCGTTCCGCTCCTGCAGATGGCTTGCAGAGCCGCTTGACTGTCGGAGTAGACGTAGATGGCTCTGCTCCCTATCTGACTTCTGTTCGTGTGGCCACCTCGAGTATTGCACACACCTCCGCCCGTAAAACCCTGAGTGGCTTCCCAAGGCGAAGCCCTCGCATTCGACATGGCCTGCTTTGTATATTCCGGCTCCTGACGACTGTGCACTAGCCATTCTTGATCCGTCTGTATACCATATCTGATTATTCTCAGAATATTGCTGAACCAGCTCTTCCTTAAATTCGTCCCTTGTTGGGATGTTTATCCCAAATAGCTGTTTGGGTCTCATCCGATCGCAAGGGCGCCCCTCCTGCGACAGGACAATCGAAATGTCCCGCTGAATGAGGCTGGCGATCTGCGTTTGACCACTTCCCATAGCTGTATCCTTCCACTGGCCGCAGCAATCCATCCTCCTGCAGGACGCCATCGCCTCTTAACCCAGATTGCAGGCCCAGTAAGGCATTGAGGGCTGCTCCCAGTGTTGTTCTGAATGCACCCGTTATGGCTAGGCAGACTGTTTTCTGCAGTCTGGCCAACCTCAGCTGTACACCGCTGGCCGCCAGGCCACGGCCCCATAGGTTATCCTCGGTCTGATTAACGCAGTGTAGAGCCTGTGCAGGACGTGTGGCTTTAGACCCCACTTCCTGTTCACTGCCCTGCGTAGTTGCCATGCCGATGTCGACAGCCCGCTGTCGATGGTCACTCCCAGGTACCTAGCCTCAGGCTTTAGTAGCACAAGTTCGCCGTATAGCGTGGGTGAGCGGAATCCTGTAGTTTTCCTTCTTTTGATGTAGAGCACAAGCTCTGCCTTGCCAGGATTGACTGACTGTCGCGTCTCGTTACACCACTGTTCTACTACTCTCTATGTCCTTTGTATTCGATCACAAACGCTGATAACGACTTTTTCTGGTATGATAACCAGTCCGTCGTCCTTACACCCTTGCGCGCTGAACCCCGAACCCCCTTGTAGCCTCTTCAAAAGACCATCCATTAAGAGGTCTCATCCATCAAAATAACATAAGATCAAGGTTTAAGAAAAAAACTCTTCTAAATCAAGGTTTAAGGAGAAAAATTTTTCTTGGTAATAAATTTGAATAAAGGTCTATTTTTTGGAAAGGCAATAGAAGTAAGTATTTAACCAGATGATAATAATTTACAAAAACTTGAAGAATAAAGCAAAATAAGCATGGTGGTTTCAACTCCGGGGTACTATAGATATGTGGAACGAAGAAGAATAACAAAAGTACATTAAAGACTTAAATAATCACGGCAAACAAGCAAAAGACAGAAAAATGAAAACGTTTTAAAAAGTGGAAGAAAAATCAAATAAAAAAATATTACATTCGAGAAAGAATGTTGCATATAGTAATAAAGAAAAGTGAAGGAATTATGTTAGAAAATGAAAATAAAAAGCGTAGACAGAAAAGATTGTTACGGATAAAATAGTAAAATAATTTCACAAACTACAAGAACACCGTTGTCAAAATAATATTTAAAGCATAATTTTTAGAAATACAAGGATCTAAAAGAGGCTTATAAGTAAAAATAAGATATGGTGTAGGTTGACTAGTCCAAAATATAGTCTGATTGATTGGATTTTGAATCAGTGTTTAAAAACCAAATATTAAAAAAAAATAGTTATGGGGACGCTTACAAATAGATGGAAAACGTGACAAAATCTCTAAAATTGATCAAACATTATTACAAAAACGAGTTAATGTAAAAGGAAAACGAAGAGAGGAAAAGAAAGAAACAATATATCTTCCTAAATCAAGAAATGTAAAAAATATTAAGGAAGAAATTAGACCTTGTCAAATGTCCGTCAACATGCTTCACTTATAAAAAAAAACTGATAATAAAAATGTGAAAATCGATTGCACAAGCTTAAACACCAAGCTGCAACAATAAATCAATAAACAGGGAATAATAGCTCAAAAATTAAGAAAAAGATAAATTCGTGCAAAAAAGAGAAGTAAAACCGTTTTAGAACACAAGATCTTTTAGAAAATGTGAACAAATATACGCAAATATTTGGCAGTTTTTGAAAATTTAAATATAGAAGACTTTTATTCAAGTATAGATTCAATTGACTAAAATTTTTCAAAATAATATTATTAAAATAAAAAAATAACACCAATAGACCAATAAACAAAAATAGTTAAACAACTAAAAGAAAGCAAAAAAATGTGAAAGCACAAAAAATGTGAATCACGTTTAAGATCTAAAAATGAAGGCAATGAAATATGTATTATAAACAAATGAAATAAAAAGTATTTTAATATTTTGTATTACAAGAAAGGGTATTAAAATTTTGAAATAATATGGCCAAATATTTTAGTTAATTGTACAATTTTTGCCTTTTCCAGTTAAGTAATTTGTAAGTTTTTAGTAAAGTGCTACCATAATGAAAACTAACTTGAAGTTAACTTGTGGTTCCGTGTTAACTCATTTCAGAAAAAGACTTAGGGGTTGAGATAAGGTTAGAAATATGTAGATCATCAAAATTAAGTTTAACATTTTTTTTTTTCACTCTGCTTTTAATAGCCCTATTTTTACCGAAGGTATTGATTTAAATAATTAACATTAATATTAATAATGCATTTAGCAAAACAAAGAGCAGGAAATAAAACAAAACTGAAATAAAGCATTGCAGACGATAAAAGGTAAAAATTGCTAAATATGGATACATTTTTTCTAAATGAAAAATTGTTGGTTTATATTTCGGTTGTTTACATCATGTTTAATCAAGGTTTTAGGATATTATTTTGTGTTTTATTCTTACCGTTGAGGGTTTAAAATGCCTGCAGTTATAATTCTTAAATACCTTTATTTTCTTAAGACCATATCAGAGTTAAAACCTAAGTTGAAAATGGTAAAAATTAATGCAAGGGGATATGTTTTTCCCTGATTTGACAAATTATTTTTTAAAGTTTAATTGTTTTGTTTCCTTGTTTCTATTCATGCGGCTTCGTCAGCTTTGCGGCTTCTTTATAAACATCATCGAATTTTATTGCATAGAAATTCTTATGGTTCATTTAAAAAAAGCACACTGTTAACTGATTACAGATATATTTATAACTGGTGATTTAGCGTATTCAAATTGCACAGTTAAGCAAAATTGCAAATCATTTTCTCTTTACATCCACCTTTTTCAGCAATTTGAATGGCATGCAAACGGCTCTAACTCTAACAATTTTGAGGTCTCTATAAACGAAAAGGTGGCAGTTAAACCAAACAGCATTCCGCACTCCAAAACCGCTTTTGTCGTTACGATTGAGGACAAAATTTCACGTTCGAAAATCGTATTACAACTTAATGACGCGAACGTGACTTGTTGCGTATAAATTCTTGCCGCATTTCCCGAAAAACAAGACTTTCCCCAAGGAACTGTTCTTTAAGCCGCTCTGAGCGATACAAGAATGTCAAATACTGAAACTGATAACAACAATAATTCGCGAGCTGGCAAAATGTTCATCAGAACCCAGCAGGTCAAAGTCTAATAAATTGCATTATGGACCGAGCTCACTTTTGCGGTGTCCCTCGGGACCCTAAAACTAAGGACAGCCTCGATTTATGTAGTGGACTTTGGATTACCCGGAGACGATAGCCCTCAGGTGTGAAATTATTATGAATGTGAGTGCATGTAGCCGTCCGTTGTTGTATGAGCTAAACTAATAGGTGCAACAACTATGAAATTAGTTTAGAACAAGTCCATACAAGTTTCGGCATTAAAGTGGTCATTTGTGTTGGCTATAATATTTATCGGTGCATTCAGATTCGGGCTGTGGAGACAGGAAGGTACTTAAAACATTCCTTTGTACTTAAAAATATTTCGTGTAAATCAACAATGTAGCTAAGATACGCTAAAAGAAGTATTATTCGTGCAACACCGTTCTCACCATGTAAATTAAAGGCTCATAAAATATTAGTATTTCTTAATTTATTATTAGTAACGCTCAATTTATTATTAGGTAATTCTCAACCCTTGTTAGTCTGAAAGTCAAGTGTCCATAATAAATATCCTTTGGATTTCATGATGACGAATCAGCTAAATTGTTTACGCCACTCTTGACAGTTCTGACCTGATTTAGTAGAAATGTTGATATTTTTAAATTATGATTATGTTTAATATTTATGTTGTATGTTTAATATGTGCAAATACAAATAAGTTGTTTTCAAGATTTCAGTTTGAAGATTGGTATTACTGGTAAACAGATCACTTGTTTTTTCAGTGTTTTCTTATTAATAATCTATCTAAGCATAGTATATTAGACAACAAGCATTTAATGAAAGCCGTTATTCTCGAGGGTAACGTTTAAGCCCACGGGCGAAGCGAGTGGCACAAATTGCCCTAGATAATAACGCTCATTAAATGCGAGTTGAATACTGTAATTTGTCCATGACCAAGATTCTGGGTATTCTGAAATCTGATAGGTTATAGGTGCAACAAAGATAATTCACAATTTTAAAACCACGACGACTGGTTTCGCTAATAAAGGTGCGAGGTTTGATGGGTCGATAGATATAGTCGTCCGCGCATGTTCATTTCAATGCTACGAGGATAGACAGTAAATTACTTCATATTTTGGCCCATTTTAATTATTTTTCAGAAAAAAGTACATTTTTTAGTAAAAAAAAAACCTGTAACCTACATTTGTCTCAATATATCCTAATAGAAGGATAATTATTTGAATGAACTAGTGCCAACTACCGATTTCATGTTTGGGGCAGTTTACTTTGTGAGTTGTGAGTTGCCTACGACATGTTTCGTTACCATGACAGAGCGTTATTCCCTCGGGCAACATGTGCCACTCGCTTAGCTCGTGGGCTCAAATGTTACCCTCGAGAATAACGACTCTCATTAAATGCTTGTTTTATAATATACTATAATCCTCGACCATACTATAATAATCACATTATTCTTGTACATTCTTAAGATTAATCTTAATCTTTATTCGCTTGTGAATAATGAACATTATTCACAAGTGAATAATGAGTTGTCATGGTAACGAAACATGTCGTAGGCAACTGGCAGCGCAAAAAGTAAACTGCCCTAAACATGAAATCGGTAGTTACCACTGGTTATTCAAATAATTACCCTTCTATTAGAAAATATTGAGACAAATGTAGGTTATAGTGTCTATTTCTCACTAAAAACTGTACTTTTCACTGAAAAATACTTAAAATATGCAATAAACGAGGTGCTTTACCGTCCACCTTCGCCGCATTGGAACGAACATGCACAGGTAACTGCACCGTCATCTATCTGACGCATCAAACGTCGCGCCGTCGATTAGCAAAACTAGTCGCACTTTTAAAATTGAATTATCTTTGTGTCACCTACAAAATTAGCGTCTTTCTCTCTCTCGCTTCGCTCGTGAGCTCAAAAGTTATCCTCGAGAATAACGACCCTCATTAAATTCTTGTTGTATAATATACTATTGTCCACGGCTGTACAATAATATGGTCATCATATGTAAGATCGTAAACATCTAATAGGGATTGTAATACTGTTGGACCTGGGATAGCGTGAATAACATTTATTATTCACGCTGCGTCATTTATTTTTTCGTTATATACTCCATTGAAGAATTGCATGCTGATACCATCATGTTGGAAATTAGAAATAAACCAAATGAGGGTTGAAACTATTACGGCAGCTCTGGTGGGGGCCATTAAACGTCACCTCAATCGTCAGCTTCGGGAGTGGTGGGATACATTATATGATTGTTGGATAACATACTATTTTCATAAAATGTTTTAAACCTGTTACCAATCCTGAATACGAAGAACTCATAAGTTCAAATTATCTCAAAATTAGATTTTAGTAATTTCTCTAAAGTCATGATGACCTCAAGAAATCTAAATAATTACTAACCATATCTAAAATGCTTAGTTACTAACCATATCTAGAAAAATATGATGTTAGATATTAAATTATTTATATCATTTAATAGTAAAGGCTCAAGAGTGAACTTAACAGAAACGTGTCACATCATTATTCTAATTTAGTCCAACTACAGAAATAAATGGTATCAAGCAGGGCGATACAAGTTTTGTTATCAGGAAATACATAGGAAATACCAAATTATTTATACATATCTAAAGCCATGCGAGTTTTTAAGACAGAGACTTATTTTAGTAAATTTTAACTAATACTTTTACCAATTTCAGAAACAACGTATAATTTAAGCAGCAGTTAGGGTTAATTTTTATAAAAAAAACCATGTCAAGCCTGCAAAGATTAAAATCGCTTATTTATGCAGAACAGCTGGAGTACGCCCCTGGCAATTTTTGCATTTTAGATTCGCCCCACGTTTGGACATATTCGGCCTTCTAAAAACATATATATTCAAAATCTGTTTTCAGGCTCCAAAGAGAATACACACGTTTTATTTATTTAGGAACGGACTTTATATGCGATGATGCTTTTTTTCGTTTTAAAGCAAAAACAATATTTGTTATTATCCCCTAAAGTGGTTTAGCTTGAATTGTAGATCTAAGCAATATCCTAGGTTAACATTGCCTACGGTCTCTCTCTCAACTGCCGTCTGGCATATTGAGGTCCAACATGTACCCCCTTAATTGAATAAAATCCTGTTACTTTTTGGACTTTTTATTTAACTTGTTTTCAACTTTTATTTGGTTGAGAGATACTCCCGAGGGACCTTTACATTTAAAATTGTTCCCGGAAACAAATTACTTAACGATGGCCTAAATTTTTTAAACGTAGCTAGGAAACGAAAACTGTCCCAATTAGTTACAACCCCAGTTCCAGATAGCCTTATCTATTCATCTAATGGCAGCAGTTTTATTCAGCTTAGCTTGATTTATAGCAGCCAATAAAGCACATTTACTACCCAGCATTAGTAGTAGGTTGCTAAGCTGGAATTAATCATTTAAACGACCTGCGAGAATCTTAATTTGCTTACTGGGGAAAAAAAAAGAAGAAAAACCTATCTTTGGAAAAAAAATCACCTTTAAACTCTACTACATACGTACATGTTACATCAGGAAACCGCTAAATTTAATTTTGCACAAAATAAAGATTCTTCTAGGGCTTGTTAAGGCAACCAACATAAAAATTTTAATTACGAAAGAATTTACGACTAATAAATCCCCAGGCAAGCCTAAAAACGATATTAATTTCGAAGCCCTCGGTAAATGTTAAAAAGCAACCTGATATTTAGGAATTATTTATGACTTACGCAGGGGAAAGTTTTTGATTAAACAGGAAATTTGAAATTCGAACTGAAAAGATGTTAAACAGGATGTAATTTCAACAGCCATTTAAAAAAAATAAGTTAAAGCAAAAACAAATAACCAGTTACGTAGAACTTGAATATTTGAAGTTCTGCTACACATTAAAAATTTTAATATTTTGGGACTGAAAAATAATGCTGTTAGTACAAACATGTGTCATTGAATAACTGAAATTGTAATTTTTGTGAAATATGTAATTATGTACTCACAAGAAGTTAGATTGTATTAAGATTTTGTACTCAAGTTATAATAAGTTTTACACACTTATTTTCAGTTTGAGTTGGTTCAAAACTTACCACACGTTCGAACATGAAAAACATGTCCTTACTCACTAACTACTAGTTCTCTTCACAAGAAAAGAGGAAATCTTCAAAACTTGGATCGACCAAAAGCATTACGTTAAGCGTACGTATGTTCTTGTAGTAGTAGTACTAGTAAACAATGGAGGGCCGAAGCCTTGCGACTAGGTCTTAGAGGCCCTCTTCACAGTCCCCCAGTCCACCCATCCCTACTCCACCAGGGCCCTCATTCCCTCCACGAGTCGTCCCGTTCCTCTATGGTCGGAAGCTCCTCTCGATGAAGAAACGAGGCTCCAAGTGTCCTATGTCCTATGGTCGCGCCCACCTATGGCACACTCTCAGAAAATGGTATGACGACTATCCCCTGCCCTATAGTGGGTGCAGAGTGGACTGTCAGACATTCCGAGGAGATGGTGCATGTACCAGTTTAGTCTGCAGTGTCCCGTAAGGTCTTATAAAGTCTCCCAGGCACTGCCGGCTTCTCCCGAGAAGACACGACTCCTTGGATTTATCCGGATTAGGGTAAGTTTCCTTGGTCTATTTACATATTCCTGACTGTGTCCAGTTTGTCCTTGTACTCTCCCATGCCGACCCATTCAGAGTGTGAGAGACGTACCATTTACTTACTCCTATACATGGCTCTAGTCTAGCTGCGTGTCTAGGAACCATGTTGTATGTTCTCGTAACTTGGACTTTTATAAGAAAACGGTGCTACGAGAGAGATGCTCATCGTATTGTAGAAAAAAGAACATTGAACATTTTTGCTACAGAGTATCATTAAACATACCAATAATATACAAGGTGACCCATCGAAAAAGTTAGATCCCGTTTTTCTTCCAATTGAGTATATACATCGAAAATTATTCGTCAACCTTAGTTTTTAGGGGAAAGAAATTTTTGAACAGTATCAACCCTCTAACCTGAACTTCCCAAGTAAGAGTAAGCATTGACCTTGAAATTTTATATATAATGATTGATACCTCATTTCATGTCATTGTCAATTGATCAAGCCAATCCAAAATGACGGCTGGTTAAGCTTTGCAAATTTGTAAATTTAACAAACTTTAATTTAAGTAATTGGAATTGATTTTCATTCTCCTGTCAGGTTAGGAGGTTAGAACGGCTCTTGGAACGAACCCCTGGATCGACCAACTATATTTAATGTTGCCAACCTTGATAACTGCGAGACCTAATCTAAAGTAGTAAATATACTTATGTCATTAGGAGTAAATGTGCGCCTTTTTGCGTTGAGCCCAGAGCTTGTCTACAAATGGATGAATATTTACGAATATGCATTACTAGTACCTCTTAGCTACTCTTAAACTCTTAAGGAAACAGAAAATATCCCAATAGGTTGAGACGGTTTATTCTCATAAGAAAGACATTGACGAAGTAAAAGCATTGTTTGACGTGGTGTGGTCATATAAACACAAATTTAACAATACACAAAGGTTAGTGTGAGTGTGTGTGGTATTCTACTTAATGATGGCCAAAAGCCCACTAATGTGAACACTTGGTGTCGCCAATAAACCAAGGTTGTGAGGTGGCTCAGATAAAGCTCGGCTAATAGGGGTGGGTGCGCCAACTGTTGTTCACAGGCTCAACAGGACGCCTCCCTGGTGGAAAGGAAACCTTAATAAATTAGGACCACAGCAAGAGTTCACTCCGAAATAGGCCATATATGTTACGTTATACATAACGAGGCAAAATCAAGTTGGCCAAATAAGATGCGTAATAAGTTACATAAAAGGCATTCAAAAGTAGTAGCAAAAAGGGCATAAGCGAAAAATTTTGAAAATTTAGGTTTTAAGCGCCATTAAACACCGTTTTTCTTTCTGCGTAGAATGGTCTGACTTTCAGCTTTTTCTGGTAAATTATTTGTGGCTTAAACCTAGTAAACAATGGGGTATATAGTAGATTTTTCAAGGAGTAATTGAAACTTTAACTCGGTCTACTGTAAAGTTGTTAGTTTGTCAGTTATAACTTTTTGCCTTTCAACCATCGATATGTTGTAGGGGGGAGGTTATTAGGAGTATCGTAACAGTCCACCGTCCCGTTAGTCTAGGGATGTGGGTCAGTGTGACTCGGTGACAGTAGTCCGGAGTGGACTCGATAGCTGCAATGGCCGAAAACAATCCCACTAACACTGGGTCCAGAGCAAGGAAGGTGGCACAAGGAGTTGGACCAGTGGTTCAGGTCAGGGAGTGTTGGGTGTTAGGTCTACGAGCCCCAAGCAAATAGTCTGTGTGCAGTCCAAGCCCCTACGTAGCACCTAGGGTTACAATGAACTCTAATATTCGAAAACCAGAAGAATAGCAGTGCAAAAAAAAGGTGAAATACTAGTAATGAAATCGCTGAAGGCACATGGCTGAAAGACTTACCTCAAAGAGGACACAAACCACCACTAAAATATCTCTAAAGTAGATCGTCCCACACCAAAATCGAACTCCGCCGTTGGCGCTCACACACTCACAATCTAATAAATTAAAGTACAAAAGAAAACTACGTGAAATGGAACCAAAAATACGCCATAAAAAAAATGCTTACCTGCAAGGTAATTCTCAAGTGAGATTGGTCGGCAAAATCCCGTAACGAAACGGTAATTTTGGCCACGCAAAGCAACACTAACAGTGACGCGAAATTTTATTCCAAGAAAAGTCGAAAAATCCTCAGGATGCCCGAGCCCGAGATAAACTACAAATTCGAACTTTTCTTTTCCAACGACCAACCTTCACGCCAGCAGCAAATTCCAAGACAAGAGACAAGAAAACGTCAAGACAAAAGTCACTGTCAGACGGCAACCGAAGAGAAGCAACAAGTGGAGACATCTCCCAAGAAAATGGTCCCGCTTCTGGGCCGGAAGTCCGCCATGTTTGACACCGATGTGTCAAACTTCAGATAGAAAATAATCTTAAAAAAAATGGCAAACGTAAACAAACCTAAAATTATTAACTGCAAGTTGAAAACTATCTAATAAGGCAAATAGCAAAAAGGTCCACACGGTAAAGTTATTGAGTGTAATGAGTCCAAAGAGCAATCAAAAAGATAACTTTATTCATATTATTCTAATGGCAAAACCAAACTGTTACAAGGTAGAAAAAATTATGTTTCTATCTCGGGCGAAATGTTTATACAGGGTGGCCCATCGAAAGAGATCCACCCCGTTTTTCTTTTTACTTACTATATATAGGATGATTTCAAAGTTGAGACATTTATTTCAACAGCTTTTATCATTCATCAAAATGAAGTTAAGATAAAAAATCACCTATATTAAAGTTCCATAATTAGAGAGTTTAATAGTATATTAAGTATCAAGAACAGTAAGGAAGTTTTACTGGTTGAAGACAAAGTTTGGAGGCTGAGCAAAGCGAAGCCTCCAATTTGTGAAACCGGTAAAACTATTACTGTTTGTGATGCTTATACTATTTCTGGTACGACCAGTTTTGCGTAATCATAATAATTTTTTTTAAGTAATGGAACTTGGAAAAATACACGAGAAAATTATTCAGATCGACATAACCAGCACCAGACTCGTGGCCATATGTGTGCCTATTATTTGGTTGCTAAGGATATGAATGATTCTTCTCTTTATTGATGTCAAAATATTAATCAATTTGCGTCAATTTCTGAATTAAAAACTATTCATTTTGTGTGTTCTGGTTGAAACTGCAATCCTTGTGTGACGAGATGTCTGAATCGGAAGAATCATATATTGAAAATGCATGGCAAGAAGGACGTTCTTCGTTAATACCGCAAAAGTCAAGTCAAAGATATCAAAACAAGTATAGCGACTTTAGAACTTGGTTTTCCAAGAAAAATGCTCAATCCATAAATGATAAGGTGATAGTGGCTTATGTTAATTTTAATAAATAGAAAATTTTAATCGCAATATGAGTTATTAGTGTGTGAGTAACTGAATTGATGCTTGAGAGCCTTTAAAATATCGGATTAACCCCACATTTTACTTACCGTTCTAGAACACTAATGCCCGTTCGCGCCAAGGAAAATTTAAGTATACTTAAGGTTAAGTGGCACATAAACAAGCAATACCATTGCACCACATATTAATCATCATTTTAAGGGTAGCTTGTCTAAGCCTAGAAATTCCGCGGCTTATTTCCCTTAACTTTAAGTAAGAATCGTTCGCGGTTGCAAGCTGGAAAGAAAGTCAAACTGTCAAACAAAAATTACAACTGAATCTAAAAAAAGTAAAGAATTTTTATTGTTTTACAGTTTTGCACTTCGGTTATCATTTCATTTTGTGTTCACATATATCTGTGTGATGATCTGTGTGTATCGTGAAGACTGCTCTGGTCTCCCTTTCAGAACTGGCAATGATCGCACTTGTGAGGCTTTAAACCATCACAATCAAAAATCACTTTTAAACTTCTTGGATAGTAACGCACCTCTAGCAGAACTCTTGCGGCCACAAATGTTACAAATGAATGGCTTAATCTGTGTATAAATGGCTTTAATATGGAATTTCTGGCTCTTGGTTTTAAAAAGAGTTCCAAACACTTGGCGCACCGTTTAACCTTGGCCCATGGACGTAACTAGCCTCATATTGTCTTAAAACAACAATAAAAAGCCAACTTCAGTAATACTACCTCCTCAGGAGATTTGTGCAGGATCTCTTGGTCTCTGAACTGGGCAAATTTATAGTATGTGTTCAATTTTAATGCTCCGGTTGACAAATGCCAAAATGATTATTATAGGTTCTGTTATTAGAAATCCCTAGAATTCGTCGGGGAGATACAACATTGCCAAATTTATTCGACACTTGCTTAAGATTTTATTTAAAAGGATTGGTGCAATACAGATTGACATAAGTGTCACTTAACTTTTATGCGGCCCTTACCTATTCGGAGCTTAAGGTAATATTGGTGAGAACGGGCATAAGTAAATCACTTACCGTTTTGCTAGCCTTAGCAACTGGGAACTTGTCCTTACTGTTTCGAAAGCAGGTATGGTAAACATGCCAGAATAGACAGGTCGTACAAAATAGTTATTTATGTATTAAGAGCGAAAAGTACAACTTTTTTACTCGGAGAGTGAATGCTCGACGCGAAGCGGAGAGCGGCAATCACTCGAGAGCAAAAAAGTTACTTTTTGCTCGTAATGGATACAACGTTTTTTCTGCAAACGATCAATATCAAATAATGTGAATCACAACTGACCATAACTGAAGACACAATCTGAAAATTTAAATGAAAGTGACAATGACGTTTTTAATAATTGGTTGAGTGGTGGCAGTTGCTATTGACAGCAAGCGAAAAAATCTTTATCCACGACCATACTATAATAATCACATTATTCTTGTACATTCTCAAGACTAAGGATAATCATTATTCACTTGTGAATAATGAGTTGTCATGGAAACGAAACATGTCGTAGGCAACTGACAACTCAAAAAGTAAACTGCCCTAAACATGAAATCGGTAGTTATCACTGGTTCATTCAAATAATTATCCATCTATTAGGATGTATCGAGGCAAATGTAGGTTACAGTGTCTCTTTTTCACTAAAAGATGTACTTTTCATTGAAAAATACTTAAAATAGGCCATAAAATGAAGTAATTTACCGTCCACCCTCGTAGCATTGAAATGAACATGCGGTGACATGCGCGGGTGACTAGACCGTCATCTATCGACAAGACGCATCAAACGTCGCGCCATTGAACAGCGAAACCAGTCGTGGTCGTGGTTTTAAAATTGTAAATTATCTTTGTGGTACTTATAACCTATCATATTTGAGAAAACCCAGAATCTTGGTCATGGATAAAGTATAGTATTCAACGCGCATTTAATGAGCGTTATTCTCTCGGGCAACTTGTGCCACTCGCTTCGCTCGTGGGCTCAAACGTTACCCTCGAGAATAACGACTCTCATTAAATGCTTGTTGTATAATATACTATTATCGCTTGCTGTCCTGGGCAACGCTCGGAAAAGTAAACTCACATTCTGATCCTCAAAAAAGATTAGGTTTACGTTTGTCTAATGAAAGCGTTAAATGCGTCATTATTTGACGTTTGTAGAAAAAATAATATATCAGACATAATAACAATTACAATATAAAATAGATTCCGTTTTTACAAAAAAAATATTCAAAATTGTTCCCATTTGTTCGGTTAACTAAATTTGCGTTAATCGAACAAATGAACCAATTTTGAACAGATTTTGTGAGAACGAAATCCATTTTATAAAGTAATTCTTGAAATTATAAATTTTTAGAAACTCTCAAATTATATATCAACTTATTTGACGAATTATACAAGCTGTCAAAATAAATAACTCAACTTTGAAAACACTTTGCATATATAAAATCGCACACATTTAACATGTCAAATTTAGTCTTTAGGGAAAAGAAATAATTTTTGAGCAGTTTCAAATCCCTAACATGGCAATTGTTCCCATTTGTTCGGTTAACTAAATTTGCGTTAATCAAACAAATGAACCAATTTTGAACAGATTTTGTGAGAACGAAATCCATTTTATAAAGTAATTCTTGAAATTATAAATTTTTATAAACTCTCAAATTATATATCAACTTAATTGACGAATTATACAAGCTGTCAAAATAAATGACTCAACTTTGAAAACACTTTGTATATATGAAATCGCACACATTTAACATGTCAAATTTAGCCTTTAGGGAAAAGAAATAATTTTTGAGCAGTTTCAAATCCCTAACATGGCAAGAGAATTGAAAGTCAACTCGGTGTCATTTGCGTCGTAGTGTCGCTACAAATTAAAAGTTTAACCGGCCGCCATTTTGGACTGGTGCGACTAAATG
Organism: Taphrorychus bicolor; assembly: GCA_951812265.1. Taxonomy (NCBI): domain Eukaryota; kingdom Metazoa; phylum Arthropoda; class Insecta; order Coleoptera; family Curculionidae; genus Taphrorychus; species Taphrorychus bicolor. Next base: position 23,989,589 of record OX638297.1, on the reverse strand, counting down.
ACATAAAATTTGGCAAAGGAAGAAATCCTGATGAGGCGTGCAAAACGAGATGTCACTCAACCCCTCTTTCATTTAAAATTCTAAGGGCAGTGCTTACCCGGAAAAACGGGATGGATTTTTTATGACGGGCCACCTTGTATATTTACTACTCCAACATTTTCAGCTCTCTTCTCCTGTAATACATATACCTAAGAAGATTCGGATCTTGGTTTTTATTGAATAGTAATGTAATCAATCTACAAGGCTCGAAAATTTATAAGATGAGCGAAGCTCGATGTCTCAACTACAGTATGAAAAAAAGGAAAACATTTCTAAACGAGATTTCTGAAACGAGATGAATGATAGTAGTAGTAGTAGTAGTTGACATTGGAGGGGGAAGCCTCCTACGCCAAGGCCCTCATTCATTCTGCGAGTCGACCCGCCCTTCTAATGAAAGAAAGTATCCCGTCTCATCTCAGAGTCGGAAGCTCCTCTCGATGAAGGAAGACGGCTCCCAGTGTCCTGTGTCCACACTCCTAGAAAATAGTATGACTCTTCCTCTGCTTCACAGTGTGTGTAGTGGACTGCCCATCATTCCTGTTAGGTACATGTGTCGGTTTAGCCTGCAGTCGCCAGTGATGAATCCAATAAGGTCTCCCAGGCACTGCGGACTTCTCCCAAATAGCTACGAGGCCTTGGATCTATCCGGGTTAGGGTAGATTTTCTTGGTTTGTTTACATATTCCTGACTGTGTCCACTTAGTCTTTATACTCTCCCATGCCTATTCATTTAGAAGTTGAGATGTGAGAGACGTACCTATTGTTTACTCCTAGACATAGCTCCGGTTCAGTAAAGTACGTCTGGGAACCACGTTTGGCCGACTCATCGGTGCGCTCATTTTCCTCAATTCCCTTTTTGTTTCTGCCAATGAGTCTAGAGCATCCCTGCAGTCCTGAACCAGCTTTGAATTCTTCCTGTTGAACCGAATATGATCGAACGAAAGATGGAAAAAAGACTATAAAATTTGTTGCTCATCAGCATTCGATAGATAGTACTAATAAAACTAAATGCACCAATGTGGTTACCGTATGTTGTGCTTAGTTCAAGTGACTATCCTAAAGTTTTTTTTTAATCTAATTATGACTTGAGCATAGAAGAACAATTTCGAGGCTTGAAGAATACAATGGTTTTAACAAAATTTCTTCTCCAATACTGCAACCCTGAAGATGTAAAACTAAATTAAATAAAACGACTGAAAAGAGATTATAGTATAATTGCTACCTTAATTGTCCCTATCAACCAAACCAAACGAATATGTCATACCTATATCGTTGGTGGTGTAATATGCAATGCATAATGACAGACATTTCCAAACTATAAATGAAGTTAAGAATGTCATCTCCATCTCATACATTGCTTGTGGATGTGCTCCTCGTTTTGCGATTTTGAAAATCAATTTCCACTTTCATTAAAACATAACTATATAACATTAAAAAAATATCTTGTTTTTCCTCCTGTGAGCCCACCTGTTTTACAGTTTAGGACCCATTTTTTAGCAGTGGAAACATTTAACTGATGACGACTTTCGCCCGATGTGACGCCTCGGTGACGTCATGACGTTTTACTTCAAATTATTGCAAAACAGTTGTCACTGTCATTATTTTTATTACGTCTAATTACCAATCCAATCAAATATCGAACTTATATCCATCTCCTAACTAGAGCTCTAAAGGTTTTTTAAAACTTAACTTCCAACCTAACAAAAACCAAAAACAATCGAGACCTTGTATGACGTGTGCTGACGTCAAAATTACGTCAGGGGAACCTTTGAACATTTTTAAGGAAATATCGGCATTTGTTGGCTCTGCTCATATATGCTTCCAGCATATTTTAGCATCCAGTTCTAATCATAAATTTCTGTTCCAGGTTCCAAGTCCTTAAAAGATGTCAAAATCAATGTACCACAGGCTGTAATAAGGGGCCGTGATGTTGGGCTTCAGTGCTCATTTGACATGGAAGGCGAGAAACTTTATTCACTGAAATGGTGAGGGCACGGCATAAATTCTTTCCTGAAACTCTAAACATGGCCACTGTTTAAAATCTAATAAAACTGGACTAGTGCAACAATATTGTTCTGTTAATATTGCTCTAGAATTCTGCTACCGCCATAATACAATTATCTCATTAGGTATCGGGAAACATCAGAGTTTTATCGCTACAGTCCGATGAACAATCCGCCCGTCCAGATATTTCCAGTGGATGGGATTAAGGTTAATAGTCGAGAGTCCAGACCGATTAGGATTATACTGGAAGACGTTTCCAGAGAAATTAGTGGGTCGTTTAGTTGTGAGGTTACTGCAGAAATGCCCAGTTATTACACCATCATGCACACAGCTGTATTAAAGGTAATTCATTTTGTTTTCGTTTTTGCAATACTTGTAAAGAAATATTTTTTTTTAATTAAAATTTCTTGTCCTATAAACGTTATTATAACCCTTTAAAATTTGCTGTATCTCCCCCAATCCTGATCCTTCAAATCAATTATTAAAGGCCACCCGTACATCTAACAAGCAGATTCTATAATTAACTACCCATGAATATTTTATGTTTGTATTCTTTTCCGGATTAAAAGCAGCTAAAGGCTCTCATATATTTTGCATAAAGTCAGGCCCGCAAGCATGTTCGACGTTAATATTCATTACAAGTGCACTTCTAAAACTATTACACAGAGATATACGGTGTTATTTTATCCATAAAATGTTAGTTAAATATTTGCTTAGTACGTATAACAGTTTCCATTTTACCCTTCTTATAAGTGGGATTCATGGAAATTTTGTTCAAACAATCGTCCCAGAATACTAAAACAAGAGAAAAACTTTAATTGTGCCTTTTGTGAAAACTCAAACTGTAAGTTTCGAGACCTATGGCAAACACACTCTATTAAACGGTCGCAATTGGCCTCAATTTCCTTTCTGTCCAAAGTCCAATGATCTTTTTCGTCTCTCTGTCCGTTGGCCTTTGAAAGCCTCCTCTAATTTCGTGTCAGTAAAAAAGGTTTTCTTCAATTGCCTCAAAGCAGGCGGACTCAAAAGTAGAAAGGCAGACGCTAAAAAGTAGCCAAATTGATTTAGCCAGGAAAACTTTTAATTGAGCACTAATTAAAGTTCGTTTTTAAGAGAGAACTTTACGAGAAATATGATGGAGGAAAAAAAATAGAGGTTTTGTTAAATAAAGTTTTAGTGGTTTTAATAATAATTTACTTTTTTGTGTTTATTTTTATTTATTGTACTGCGTAAACTGAACTATCAAAAGTTGGAAAAAAATGTCCAAAGAAGAAAATTTTAAGTACTTTTTTTCAATTTTCAAATTTGACCGCATATAGCTTTAGGCAGAATAAACCAATCAGAGTTAATGCAACTATTTTTTTCTTTCCTTGATAGCCTACTTCTTCTCCCGCTGTCCAAGTCCCACTGGTGCAATAATTTTGAAGATAGACCCATTTGATGGTCGATTTTTAGACACTTATTGACATTCGTAAAATTTCATTTCAATGAATAATTTAATTTGAATCAAGTTCATTAAGCTCTTTGGGGAATGTATTCTTCCCATTCCTATCGAACAGCATAAAAAATTTGCAATAATTGTTATGAAGTTGACCAAATGTTTCTATTTTGCTTTCTTTATTACATATTAATCCTCAATATCCAACTTTGACCTCCTAAAACTTTCGAACGAATAGTTTTCGGAGATAGGGTCTATCTCCGCAAATCGGTAATCGATTTTCAGGCCCTTAGAATCGAATGTTTTGCACGTTTTTTTTTAATTCTATTAATTGGCAAATTTTATTCGAATAAAAGTTGATTCCTTCTAAAGGATTGGACTTGCGTTTCATTAAAAAAAAACATACAAATTTTTCCAAAATTTTTCTTAAACGTGACTAAATTGGGAGGTGTTTCTAAATCTGCAACCGTCTATTACTTTAGAGCAAATGAACCAATTAGAGTGAATACAACTGTTTTTCCTCTTCTTAATCTCCTTTTTCTCTTCCTAGGATTAAGATCTATTTGATTCAATTATTACGGTGATGACTCCTTCGGAGGTACATTTTAAGGCACTTTTACAATAGGCTTAAAAATTCACTTATGACGCTAATTTAATTCAAATTGAGTGTGTCACGTTCTTAGCCGATTCCATTCGGACCAAAAAGAACATAAAAAGACTTCAATTTGTTTGTAATTGATCCAAGTATTACGCTTTTCTTCTCAATTTTTGATTTCTCAAAATTAGATTTCTTGATTGATCTTCAGACTTTTTTTATTTTTGAAGTCCTCTTTCTCCTCACAAAAACCGAAATCAATGGTTCAATTATTTCGGAAATAGGCCTCTTCGGTAATCGATTTTTATTCACTTGAAAAATCGACTTTTTTGCTATTCTTGAAAAATTGACTAATTTCATCCGAATAATAGCTATTTATGTAACCAGTTACGAAAAGTCCGTTTTTGTGTAACTAATGAATGTTTGCGGGACGAGCGCAGCGAGTTCCCGCAATTTGAATGAGATACACAAAAAAGGCTTTTCGTCACGTGTTTCATACAAAATTTTTTCTAATTTTGACTACAAATACCTACTTAATGAAAGAGTTATTATTACTAAACTTCAATATTTACTTTTAAACCACTTTGTATCTACTTAATACCGTAAAACTGTAGCAACGGTGTGCCACAACCAAAACCTGCAACTGTTGATGAAACGAACTTTTTATCACCAGTTACGAAAGATTTTACTCGTAACTACTTACGAAAAGTAGGACGTTACGTCACTGTCATCAGTATTGAAAAGTTCCACTTTATATGTCGAAATTAGAAAAAAAGGCTTTTCGTCACGCGTTTCATACAAGATTTTTTCTAATTTTGACTACAAATACCTACTAAGAGAGAGAGTCATTATTATTAAACTTTAATATTTAATTTTAAACCACTTTGTATCTACTTAATACCGTAAAACTGTAGCAACGGTATGCAACAACCGAAACCATAACTGAAACGAAATTTTCATCACCAGTTACGGAAGATTTTACTTTTCATAACTAGTTACGAGAAGTAGGACGTTACGTCACTTTCATCAGTATTGAAAAGTGCCACTTTATAGGCAAAAATTAGAAAAAATTTGTTACGTTCTTAGGGCAATGCATGCAATCTTAGCGCATTCTGATCAAAATCAAAATCATTTTTTTTTTCTTAAATTAGCCAAAATGGGAATTTATTAATATATTCTTTTTTATCAACTTCCAAACTTTAACCGCTTATAACTTTAGAACGTATGGACCTTTTAAAGTAAGTCCAGCTCTTTTCCTCTTCTTAATGTCCTCTTTCTCCTCCCCTAAACAAAGGTATTTTTGATTCAACAATTTCGAAGATAAATCTCATCGGTGATCAATTTTTAGATATCCTGAAAATCGTTTTTTCTATTAAAAAAAATAATAATAATACCTACTTATGGTTCTACTTTTATTCGAATTGGGTTTCCTATGTTTTAACAGAATTGCGATCGTCGCATACCGACTTAAAACCTGCCCAAAATGCTTTCCAACTTGTTTTTGAAATTGACGAAAGAGTTGGATATTAGATCCTTTTTGTAGTCGACACGCCTTTTAGGCATTTGTAGAAATGACTTGTTTGCCATTCATAAAAAATTTCTTCATGGGACTAATATCATTCAAATTAAATTTGTCCACGACCGCTTAATAATATACTGATATTTAGCTTGTTGACAAAAGTTAAATAGGGCTCATATAGCGTCAGAGGGATATATGAGTTGAAACAGCGGGAATAATATCATTATTCCCGCTCCCCACTTAAGTTATATATGTTGCCTTGGCAACCAGTAGGAGTACACTTTGACATTTCAATTATTTTCTTTACACTACCTATAAGATTTTATAATTTGTAATTATTAGACAATGGCCGTCGACAAAGTATAGTATTATACCCGCTTTTTATGGCCATTATTCCCACGGGAGACTTGCGCCCCTCGCCTGCGGCTCGTGACGCAAACGCCCCCCTAAGGGAATAATGGCTATCATCAAAAGCTCGTTTAATAATATACTAGTACTGCCATCTCAGCGGATTGACGTTGCCCCATTTGCATCAAAAAAACGACACAAAATGTTTTCAAAATTGTTAAAATGAACTAAATAAATATGTTTAAATTTACGTATTACAGAAGAAAATATTAAACTAAATATTAAAGCATAACATAAAATAAAATAACTGATAATAATGAATTTAAGCGTAATATTAAGTTTACCTAATACAGAATAAAATATTTAATTAAATAATAAATGTATCTGTAATATTAAAATGAATATTAAAATGAAAATGACCTACGGTGTTTAAAGCAAATACTAATATAAATAAATGATAAGTAATGAAGTCACCATCCACAGAACTATTTTGTGGGAAATGGTTTTAATCTATTGAGACAAAATAGGTCATTATGGTAATACAGAAAAAATTTGATATATAAATTTACTTCATACTGTATTATTAGGACACACTACGGACTTGATTTTAATCCGGTAAATAGCTTTTTACAGGACTGGATATCGTAAAGACATTTTTCCTACTCGCGTGCGGTAAAGTACACTTTACCGCACTTATTTGCGTGTGGAGAGAGTACTTCTCAGCACCGAGTGCGGTAAAGTTACTTTACCACACTCAGAGATGGATTCCGTAGTGAAGGTACAATGAAATAAGAATTGTAATTTTAATTTTAATATGTATCGGTCATAATCTCCCTATTAGTGTTTAGTGCTAATTCTTGATAAATAAACGGAAGACTTGCGCCCCTCGCCTGCGGCTCGTGACGCAAACGTCCCCCTAAGGGAATAATGGCTATCATCAAAAGCTCGTTTAATAATATACTATTACTGCCATCTCAGTGGATTGACGTTGTCCCATTTGCATCAAAAAAACAACACAAACATTTTTCAAAATTGTTAAAATGAACTAAATAAATATGTTTAAATTTACGTATTACAGAATAAAATATTAAACTAAATATTAAAGCATAACATAAAATAAAATAACTGATAATAATGAATTTAAACGTAATATTAAGTTTACCTAATACAGAATAAAATATTTAATTAAATAATAAATGTATCTGTAATATTAAAATGAATAATAAAATGAAAATGACGTACGGTGTTTAAAGCAAATACTAATATAAATAAATGATAAGTAATGAAGTCACCATCCACAGAACTATTTTGTGGGAAATGGTTTTAATCTATTGAGACAAAATAGGTCATTATGGTAATACAGAAAAAATTTGATATACAAATTTACTTCATACTGTATTATTAGGACACACTACGGACTTGATTTTAATCCGGTAAATAGCTTTTTACAGGACTGGATATCGTAAAGACATTTTTCCTACTCGCGTGCGGTAAAGTACACTTTACCGCACTTATTTGCGTGTGGAGAGAGTACTTCTCAGCACCGAGTGCGGTAAAGTTACTTTACCACACTCAGAGATGGATTCCGTAGTGAAGCTACAATGCGCTACGAATTGTAATTTTAATTTTAATATGTATCGGTCATAACCTCCCTATTAGTCTTTAGTGCTAATTGTTGATAATTAATGTTTAGTGCCAATTGTTTTGCATTTAATGACGTTATTATTTTAAATAAATTTTAATTTTTGAAGTTTTGTTTATGGTATAGCGTACTAAGATGGTATACTGACATACCTACTGTTTGCTGACAAACCGTGAGCTATTCCTAATGAGATTTTTCTATATTTAAAACACCCAAGTCCTTTCACAGATATTTTTCGATCCTGAGTGCGGTAAAGTTACTTTTCCACACTGAGTGCGGTAAAGTTATTTTTCCGCACTCATTAAAATAAATTTAAAAATTCTACTCAGGTCAAAAAATGATAAGTTCATACTAGTTTCCTGATTGCAAATCAAACTACTAAATTTAAATTTTATTTTTCTGTAAATTTTAATTCTATGTAACGTAAACGGATACTCGAAGGAAAAATTTTGTATCTAACAGATGCGTAAAGTATCTTTTCCGCTCTCAACTGCCTGCCCGAACGACAGCTTCGTGCTTCGTGGAAAAGTATCACTTTCCGCACTTGTTAGGTAAATATCTATTACAGTATTGAGTACCGGCACATTCTGTGCTGGTAACATCTTACTCCTACTGTAAAAGTATATTTATCGGACCTATAACGTAAATAACTATTACGTGTTAGCTGTAAAAAATACTTAAAAAGTGCCATGATTTGATCTAAAACAAATATATTTGAATTAGAAATTCAAATAATTTTGGTATTTGAAAGAATTTTTCTCAATTCAATTTAAATTCTAGTATCTGATGATTACTATTTGAAATACTTACTTGGGAGCATTTGAAATTAGTATTTGTTTTGTCTAATTCGAGTATTTAAAGTTCTTTGAAGCACTTTGAAATACGCTGTTTATACAAACAATGATACAAAAAAAGTACGTAATAAAGTCACAACTAACAGAAAGATTTTTGAGAAAAGTAAATCTGTACTACCATGTATTACTGGTAGTACAAAATATGCAAAAAGAAATATTTCAAAATTTAGAAAATGAAAACTTATCTGTTTTCTATAATTCCAAAATATTTCAGCAATTACGAAGAAAGCAAACAGAAACTAAAACAGTTTTCTCCGAGTTGGATTACACTATTTGTTTCAAAAATCATTTTATAAGGCAAAAAAATAATAAAAAAAAATAAATAAAATAAAAAATTTAACTAATTTAATAAAATTATAAAAATTAATGCTTAAATATAAAGGAATAGAAGAGAAATTTATTATATGATACGCGAAAATTGCATATACAAGTTGGCGCAATAGTGTGAAGTCCCATATTTTTGATATTTTTAGTTTTTCGAAAAAGCTTCTTATTTAAAAGTTATTCATGACGAATAGATTTACAATTTAAAAATACTCTCGTCTGTACGGAGCACAACCATTTTTTGTTATTTCAAGTTGAACACCTTGTATTTTTTTTTGATATTTCGATTTCTAGCAACACCCTACATGTTCATCAATTTTCAGTTTTACAATAAATGGCGACGTTGCCAACCTACTTTACAAAATGTTCAAATTTTGGGCAAAATATAAATTTTTGCTATAAAATATAAATAATTGCTAAATTACTTTTAAAAATGTAACCAAAATGGCGTAAGGGGAGTCAAAGTTGTAAGTAAGAGTTCAACAGACGCAACAGACATTATGTCATACAAGGTGTTCTCTACAAAACGTCCCATTTGGAAACCCTAAAAGTATGTTTAATCGATTTTTTAAATCGATCACCGTGTACCTTAGCATTGCAACTTATTCTCCTGGCGATTCGCTTCAACTGTCATTAAAATGTCACTACACCTATATTTGCTTGGTTTGGCGTTACATTGATTTTTTGAATTACTTCCTAAAAAACGCGTAAAATAAATAAATCAATTCAATTATTTTCATATTGTCACAAAGCATTGTTACGCCCGACTGCCGGTCCACAGAGATTCGGGTCGAAGAGGCAACGCAGAACGCCGACCGCGACCCCGGGAACCCATCTAGACTAAACGAGAACCGGGAACAGCCGCCTCCGTTCTCGAAAGTACGAGAGTATGTTCAAGCCGGGTATATAAACCAGCGAGCCGCGCGAGATGGGATCGAATAGATAGTGCAGTGTAGCAAATAAACGAAATAACCGGACAAGTGAACAGTGCGAATTGTTAGTAGAGAGTAATTTTGTTTTAAACCTGTTGTAATAGTTAAAAATAAATAAACAACTGGTGTCAGAAGTGGGATAATTTTCGTCAAATATGTCACTGTACGGACAAAGAAGTTGTCGCGCGCGAGGATTTTGCGTGGTATGGAGAGTGCAAGAACTTTGGTGTTTTCTACATGCCATATACTCGATCTACGACAAAAATCATGGATGAACACCTAGCGGCACTTATGCAAATGCTGAAGAAGTACAAAGAGGAACAAAAGAATTTTCTGGAAGAACAAGAAAAACAAAGGCAATTTGAGATAAAGGAAAAAAAAATCAAACTGCTCTGCTTCAAGCATAATCGTCGCAAGAGAGTTGCAAGAACTCGCGCCGACCAAAATGTTTACTCAACCAATATGACTGAAGTCAAACAAGACGTAGGTCAAATAAAACAAGACGTGAATCAAGTCAAGCAAGACGTGGATTAAGTCAAACATGAAGTACAGATGAAAATAACGGAGTTAGACGAATCGGTGGCGGATCTGGGAAACAGGTCGCAGTGGGCTAACTTCAACCGCTGAGCGACTAAATATTGCTAGGCCTCCAGTTTTCGACGGTACTACTTCTTGGAGCATTTATAAAGACCAATTTGAGGAAGCAACAGTTAAAAATTGATGAACAGATTCGGACAAGACTACCGAACTTTTAGTAGCTTTGAGAGGAAAGGCTGCAGACATCACGTCTAAATTGTCGACCACTGAAAAGTGTAATTACAACGCAATTGCCGCGGCGTTAGAGCGGAGGTTTGGTAATGCCCATTGCGAAATAATCTACCAGACAGAACTACGGATGAGGCAGCAGAAGTCAGGCGAACACCTACAGGAATTTGGAGCGGACCTTGAGCGTTTGACAAGATTAATGTATCCTGCGGCTCCCTCTAATTTCCTGGACCAGCTGTCAGTCCAGCAGTTTATCGAAGGAGTTCGCGACAGAGATATGAAAGGCCCTATGAGGTTGACTGGTACTTCCAGTGCAAATGAGGCATTCATTCGGGCACTGGAGTATGAGGCGTCGAGAATAAACACACCCCGACGGGAAACATGCCACGCTCCAGCTTGTCGTACCAGAAAGTAGACGGAAAGATGTCTTGGGAGAAATGCACAATGGAGTGTCTGAAGGCTATTTTATGAATAAGACCCTGGATAGGATTCGGGAAAGGTACTACTCGGTGAATTGCCGAGATGACGTCGAGGAGTGGTGCTGAAATTGTGATACCTGCTGCTATAATAAGGCAATAATTAAAAAAAAAAATATTGTAGAGTCAAACCAAGCTAAGGCTATAAGGACATCTTAATGAAAGTTGAAAAGAAACGAAAGGAGAATAAGATGCAATGCTCAGGTATATGTATTAGTATATAGTGCTCTATTAAAAAAAAAGCGATTAAACATACTTTTAAAATTCCCAAATGGACGTTCTGTAGGGAACACCTTGTATGACGTAATGTCTCCTGACTGAACTCTGACTCACAGCTTTGACTCCCTTTAGGCCGATTTTGGTTAATTTATGTTTACAAGTAATTTAAAAATTACAGATAGCAAAGATTTATTTGAAACAATGGTTCTAGTGATCCCAAGTATACAGGGTGATTCACGTTGCTCGACACGGAAGATTATGGCTAAATTTTTAGATTTTAAAAAAGTTTTGTATATGGAATTGATGAGGGTCTACTGGAAGTACATTTTAAAATTATTGTCATTGTATACAGGGGGTCCCAAAAGTATAAAATTGATTAAAGTTTTATTTTTTAAATGAAACACCTAGTATATTAATGTATTTTAGGTATCTACGGACAAAAGTAAATGTAGTTTTATTAAGGTTTATGACATCTAAACCGTACCGTTCTTCAGATATTCGTGATTTTGTGAAAATGCAGCATCAAATTTAATGTTTAAAATCTCAGCACTTGGTTTCTTTTCAACCACCAAAATTGGCTGGTGGGCTAATAGGACATTGGATTTTTTGCGCTGTGTATTAAATATTAATTACTGTGCACCGAATGTCAATAAATGAACACCAAATTATTGCAAACTTCAAATAGTAATAACTCGTTTAATTTAAATTAGACACCCTGTATTTTATAGTATCATTAGATGCAGAATTTAGTTTCCTATCAAAACTATTCAACATTCCTAAAGCTTGGTCTTTGCGTTTTCTTGGAAAATTGATTTTTTTCTGAATTTGAGCTGACATAAACGAATTAAGTAATCTACTTTACCTGTTACAATACCTGATTTTGAGAAAGCAAAATTTATTATCATTAGTACTGGGTGTTCACTAGAAAATTTCATTTACGAAGCTATAAAATTTTGACAGAAAAGGATGGCATAGTGAAAGCAAATGGACTTTTGTTTCTCCATTCTTTTCCTTTGACATTTCACAACCAACTAGACGAAGTTTTCTAATGAACACCCCGTATTTGTCAGATATTAATTTATAAGTTACAAAATTATGATCATGAAGATTATTTAGCAGTCGTCTGAATGTTAAAGTGTCTTTATTTAGCATAAAATATCAAATAAAACAATAAAACATTATATTACAAGAGTTCTTATAAAATTTAGCATCTCTATTACAAAAAAATTAAGTGCAATAATAGTGGCAATTTGAAACACAATAAATAACAAGTCAACATAAGAGTAAAACAAACAAAAACAAACAGTTATAAAATTTGTTCAAAATGACGACCGTCTGATTCTAAACACAAACGTATTCTGTTTTTAAATCCTTCACTCACATTGCGTAACATATAGGGAGTTATGCTTCTGAAGGCCTCTCTGATTCGTTCCTTCATATTTTCTTTTGTGGTTGGTGGCGAATTAAACACAATTCCTTTCACATACACCCATAAAAATAAATCGGGTGGCGTTATGTCAGGGGACCTTGGTGGCCAATGTTGTGCTCCATTCCTCCAAATCCATCGATTTTGGAAACAAACATTTAAGAACTCCCGGACTTCACGATGATAATGAGCAGGTGCCCCATCCATTTACACATACATGGTTGTTCTTATATCTAGAGGAACTTCTTCCAGTAAAATTGGAAGCTGATTTCTCAAAAAATTTAGAAACAACATTCCGTTTAAATGTTCGTCAAAAAAATAGGGTCCAATCACATACTGACGCATTATACCCCCCATACATTTACTGACCACCTATGTTGGTTATTAATAAGTATAAATTTATGGGGGTTAAAATCAGAATAATAATGAAAATTGTGTCGGTTAAAAGAACCATCGTTATGACAAGTACACTCATCACTAAATAGAACTGATTCAAAAAAATCTTCTTGTTCTCCAACTTTCTCTAACACCCACATACAACAAAAGTCCACTCGTTGGCCAAAATCGTTATCGGAGAGTTCTTGATGTAGTTGTATCTTATAATCGTGATATTTATGTTTTTGAAGAATCCTTGATACGCTTGCTTGGCTAATATTTAAGTTTTGTGCAATTTCCCGTTGTCCGACATGGGGATTTTCAACTACAGAGCCAATAACGGCGAATTCAGTTTCTTGGTTTTCTGTAACTGGTTTCGTTTTGGCAGTCGTTTCATACTGAACACTACCAGTTTGCCTAAATTGAACCAACAGTCTTTCAAAAACGGCTCTATTCGGTCGAGTTCGGTTAGGAAACCTTTCAGCATAAACCCTTGATGCTAAAAGACAATTTTGCAAGCATTCTCCTAGAATGGAGATCATATCGACTCGTTCTTCTGTTCTGTAAACCAGCATTTTGATTAAATAAAAAACTCCCTGTTAACCACCAATTATAACAGTAAAAAAATATTTAACTTTAAATTAATATGTGACAACTAGAATTGACAATAAATTTTGCTTTGTCAAAATCAAGTAACACCTGAACAGACCTGAACAGGTAAATTAGATTACTACATTCATTTATGTCAGCGCAAATTCAGAAAAAATCAATTTTCCAAGAAAATGCAACGACCAAGCTATAGGAATGTTTAATAGTTTTTGATAGGAAACTAAATTCTGCATCTAATGACAGTATAAAATACAGTGTGTCTAATTTAAATTAAACGAGTTATTATTGTTTGAAGTTTTCAATAATTTAGTGTTCATTTTTTTACATTTGGTACACAGTAGTTAATATTTAATACATACCGCAAAAAATTCAATGTACTAGTAGCCCACCAGCCAATTTCGGTGGTTGAAAAGAAACCAAGTGCTGAGATTTTAAACATTAAATTTGATGCTGCATTTTCACAAAATCACGAATATCTGAAGAACGGTACGGTTTAGATGCCATAAGCCTTAATAAAACTACCTTTACTTTTGTCCGTAGATACCAAAAATACATTAATATACTAGGTGTTTCATTTAAAAAATAAAAATTTAATCAATTTTATACTTTTGGGACCACCTGTATACAATGACAATAATTTTAAAATGTACTTCCAATAGACCCTCATCCATTCCATATACAAAACTTTTTTTAAATCTAAAAGTTTCATAATTCTCCGTGTTTTCAGTCATAATCTTCCGTGTGGAATAACGTGAATCACCCTGTATATTGACTGATGATTGCTTGGTGTGGATCAATGAAACTACAGGGTGTGGAAACGTCGTATAAGGTCGACGTTTTAGGCACTAAATTAGTGCCATCTTTAGGACACTAAAAATATGTAAACCTATTTTTAGTGTCCTGTCATTGATCCACATCAAGCAATGATAAGTCAAACAAAGACATATGTTGTGCCCGTAATTTGATAATTTTGTAAAAAAAAATATACCTGCGTGGGTGTTCCAGTTAAAATAACAAATAACTGTTCTGCCCCGTACTTCAGCAACACTCTATATAGCCGAGAGCATTTTTAATCTTTACAACAGTGCTCATCGTGAACAACTTTCATAAAATAAGTTTTTTTTTTAAAACAATGTAGGACTTTGTCACACTATTGCGCCACCCTGTATATAATTACAATTTGGAAATTTGATCTGTAAATAATTATAAATAATGTAAACTAAGTTTTTTTAATTATATATGTGCATATTTTGCATATCCCAATAAAAGTCTGTTCTATTTTCTTTCAAGTTCAATATTTTTTTGCTTTTAATCATTGTTTGTTATTATATTAACTCATTTCAACATATTTTTGTTTTCGTTTTCAATATATGTTTGTGTCCTCCTTCTCAATCTCTTCGCAATATTTCGGAAATATAGAAAGCAGATAAGTTTTCAATTCCCAAACTGTGAATATTGCCTTTTTGCATAGTTTAAACTACAGCTGAGTTTTCTGCAAAAAAAGAAAAAATTTCAATCTCTAACATACTTCGCAGAAAACAGATTCTAGTTCAACTTTCATATACGATTGATGATGAATTCTTTCTGATCTCTTTGATCTCTTAACTCGTTGTTAATGCTGTAAAGCACGTGGATGGGACAAGTGGCATTAATTACAAATTTGTCAGGTCGCATTCTAGTTAACATTGGAGGCAAATCCTTGGTGTTTGTGGTGTAAAATGTAGTATAATAGATGAAAAATATTAGTTGCAATTCCTACTTAACTACATCATAGGTACGGTGTTCCGTTCAGATTGAGGTTCTGTTCCTTTAAATATCTGTACATTTGTGGAAATTGCATTTTTTTCTGATTAGGCATCTTTATATCTTAGTGATAAACAAATTGTTTTGGTCCTATTTAATGCAAATAGACTCATTTAATTTTTATTCTTATATCAAACAATTATATACTTCATAATATAAAGAACAACAGAATATACAATAGCTGCATAAGCAAAAACAAATTGCGGGTTTGAAAAAAAAAATAAAAATTATCAATAAAAAGGCAACGTTTTTACAAGTAAGTTTTTTAGAAAAGTTTTGACAATGAATGGAACCTACTTTTAATTAATAACTAAATCTCTTCAATTTTAGGTTGTCGATCTTCCTCGAACAGAACCATACATAACAGGCCTCAAACGAGCTTACTCTCCAGGAGCCATCCTGAATGCCAATTGTACCTCAGAGTTCTCTTATCCCCCAGCTAACATCACTTGGCACATTAATGGGTTTCACGTGCGCAACCATGTGCTATCTCAAAGAATTGCTGGAAATAATAATCGTTCTGCGTATGATTTTTAAACACTTTTGGTGTAAAACAGGCAAATGATTTTTCTTTGTTTTCCACAGAGTTGTGTCTCACGTCCGCTATAGACTACCGAAAAAACCCTCTCCGGGCGGCATCAAAGTTCAGTGCACAGCTGAGATCTATGACGTTTACCTTAGAAGCACTGCTTTTACAGTGGAACTTACTGATTATCCGGACTGGCCTCCCACCACCAGAGCTCCTACAACTTCTACAGAAGAGTACTATGATACGTATGACAATTTTGAGATCCACCCCACCGATTCCCCATCTAGCTTATGTAAGCAAAGGTTTGAAAGACTCATTACTTAAAAATCATACTCTTGACCGACTTCAAGTAAATATCACCTAATGGGAACAATAGGTATTTATGAATCAGGGCATTAAGTGGACCTGTATGCCCTGAGAGCGACGATTAAGCTCGTCGCTCTGGTTCGCCATAAACATATGCTAATACGTACGGCGCGTACGAACTTTTATGTCCTATCAGTTCATGTTAGTGTTAGTGCACAACAATAATTTGTTATTAAAAAATATTAACAAAATGCACCTTATGACCGCACTTTATGCCCGCACACAGTGGTCTAAATGTAGTAATTACGGGGACATTAAGTGACAAACTTGTCTTCAAGTAATATGAATAATATGTATGGTTTTATAAACAGAATAGAGTCCACCTTAAATGCATATAATAGTTATTTACGTTATAAGTCCGGAAAATATAGTTTTACAGTAGGAGTAAGATGTTTCCGGACGAGGCGCTAGCCGAGTCTGGAATTTCGAAACGACTACTGTAACACGTTACCGGACGTATGATGTACAACATTTTACTTCATACTTATTAAAAACAGGAAAAAATTAATTTTATGCGCGGCGAATATATTTTTGACAAATCCGCCAATTTGACAATGATATTGCCGCCAATTTGACTATGATAGTTTCATTACGGTATCCTGTACCGGTACCGGTTTCCAGGTTACTTACTATGGATACAATGGATTTATTGAAGATGTGCTGGTACTCAATACTGTAAAATTTCTTTACGATATCCAATCCTGTAAAAAGCTATTTACCGGATTACAATCAAATACGTAAAAGTGTCCTAAATGATACAGTATGAAGTAAAAGTTTTTTGTTTGATGGATCAGAATGCAATAAAATCGAGGACAACGTAAACAAAAATTAAAATGTTTATATATATAGGAATTGTTCTCGATAATTTTGGAGTTCCTTTCGGTAGTTGTGTTGAGTTTATAATGTCGTGTTTTTTTTATACTATTCAAACGTGTCTGCTCATTCGTTACGTAGGATTAGTTACTTCCTTCGTAGCACTAATTTTGATATAAATAATTTTTAAACTAGTATTCGCACTTTTATTAAAGTTTCAAGAATGGAAGACCCAGAAACAAAAGGAATCTTTTCTTCACCGTGAAACTCAATCCATTTTAAAAGTAGTACTTCTGCCTAACTTGAAATAGCATATTGAGCTGCAGTTAGGGGCAGTCATGTGAGATTTTGCTTTTTTTTTTCTTTAAGTACCATTTCGGGCGCGACCCGAAAATAATTATTTGGGCTTCTAAATGAAAATGGCTGGATGGTAAGTGGCAATTCTTAAGTAGACTACTTAAAAAGTGCCGATTCTTTAGTTGCTGCCTAAAGGAAATGGAAAAAATAAATATATACAGGATGTCCAAGATAAAGATGTCCAGCATAAGCATCTCATAAACGATAAGAGATAGGATATCGGATAAATTAAAGAAAAATTTGCCATTTGGAGCTTAGTAAGATGATATCCCATGTTTTAAAACTTGGGATATTTTGAGTCGTTCCGAAGTTATACGAAAAAGAGCAAATTTTAACGATTTTGTTTTTAACAAATAGTAACTTTATGGTTAATGTTAAACAAAAAGGAAGAACAACCTCACACAGGCACTTTTTAACAGTCTTTCACACGGAGTGCAAAAAACTGAAATCCGACGTTTCGTTTTTAAGTAAACATCATTAACTTTGGATTTTCAAATAGAGTTTCGATTTTTTTTACATCTTATATTAGAAGAGCATATTTGCTCTTCTAATATTAGATGCATACATGCAGCTATTCTGCATACATGAAGCTATTCTGCATTCAACAATATATCACAATTGACTTACCTATAAAATGTGTATTTAAAATTTTTTTTTATATGCAGAGTTAGCAAACAAAAGCCAACTCATGAAATATTCGGTTTTAAAATTATTGGGAGGCATATAGGGCCCGTACTTATATGTTTTGTTGATGATATGATGGTACACATTTATAAGTAAAAATTGTAAAAATTAAAAAAATGAAATAAAAAAATGCATATATTTAAGTATTTTCTAGTATGGGATTGAGGCGTGGACCCTAATAAACGCCATGTGTAAAAAGCTCGAAGCTTTCGAAATGTAGAGGTATCGACGGATGTTAAAGATATCCTGAATGGTCGGAGGTCGTAATGTGGATGTGCTTGCAGGAATGTCAAAAGATCTCGAGGTCATGCTCACACTTAAAAGACGAAAGTTGAAGTACTTTGGACACATTCTCAGAAACAAAAAAATCCGACTTCTCAAATTGATAATAGAAAGAAAAACGATGGCAAATGATTTCCCGTGCCTAGAAGAATATCGTGGCTAAAGAATCTGCGAGAATGGTATAGTGAGACTACAAGTCTTTTTAGAAAGGCGGTCGACAAACTACAGGTAGCGCTAATGATTGCCAATGTTCGAAGAGGAGAAGGCACTTAAAGAAGAAAGCCCTCATTCCAAAAATGCACTCATTTTGTTCTAGTTACCCTCAGGTATTTATCTTGTGCTAATGTCAAGTTATTTTTGCTAATATACCGATATACTGCCGCATAACAATATTATTATTTGAACCCTTAACCTCTGTTTGGCCCATTTTGGTAGGTATATTACGCTTTTAGTTAAGACACCCAAGTAGCACAATATCATTGTCAACGGTTTAGCAAATTGCTCTCCCCATTTATATATGAATCTTTATTTCATACTGCCCCTTAAAACACACCTTTACGTACCTGATTTTAGTAGGGTAAATGGATTTTTACACTGCTGAGTACCGTAATGAAATTTTACAGTAATGAGTTGAGTACCGTAATAAATTTTGTTTAGAGTATGAGTATTTTGTTTACAGGACCGTAATGAAATTATACCGATCTTTTCAAGATTATTTGCCGTGCATACTTGTTCTCAAATCTCATTCATTTTTCTTGATTTTAAAACGTATAAAATAAAATGTTGTACGTCATATGTCCGGTAACGTTTTTTAAAATAATTGGCTATCGCTTCGTCCGGCAATATCTTACTTCTACTCTAAAAATGTATTCACCGGACTTAAAACTTAAATAACTAATGGGAGCAGCATAATTTTACGTAAAAACATTATAAATAAAAATTTAATCCTGTATTAAAAAAAAAATTGAGTGTCTCCGTAATTTTTACATTTGGACCACTGTGCCGCGTGAGCGCAAAGTTCACGTTTATGTATTTGGTAACTAAGTAATAAAAACACAGAATTATCAAAAGAAAATTATCAAAATATTAGTGTAATATAAGTATTCAAAATGTCTCAAAGGAGGGTCTAAACGTTTTACTTCCTAATGAATAATGTTTTTTTTATTTCTAGGGTGGTTTCTCCTGCCATTTTCCTGCGCATCGACCACCAGCCTTTCGTTGTTTAGCATTGCATTTATGGTATTGGCCATCGTATTTAGTTAGTGCAATTTTGTAAATAATCCAAAGAAAATTGTGATATTACCGTGTTCCCTAATCAATGTTAAATGTTTGATTTAAAACAGAAATTCGTGCTTTACTTGATTTGATTTTGAAGTGTATTTTTATTTTCGTGTTCTCAAAATAATATTAAGGTATGCTGTGTTAAATATCTTTTTAAACCTCCATGTAATTATAAAATATGTTGAATGTTGTTGAATAAATCTAGTGCAATTTGCTGAATATTTTGTATAAGACAATCCGCAGAAAATTTGTCAACAAGAAAGAAAAATATAGTAATTTTGAAAATGTGGTTTTACTTTCATAATTACGTAAATTTCAAGGTAGGTTTTTCAATAATTTGTTTCATTCCAAAGGTGAAATGTTAACTAAAAGTGTCCTCTAAGTTAGCAAATATTCGCTACAAATTAGCACTCAAAGTGAATATTATTGAATTCAATTAGTATCAGGTTTTTTTTTTTAATTTTTAAAGACTAAATCTCTCTTATTAAACTTTATTATATTAGAGGCACATGTAGTTTCATTCCTGGATCCTACTTGTGCTGGCGGACGCTGAAGACACCTACTACTTGCTGGATTGCCTCAAAAAATTGCCAGCAATTCGCTTCTGCTCCGGTTCTCGCTCGAACCGTAGAGACGTCGATCCACCGTTGATTCCAATCTACTGCAGTTTATTTTTCCAATAATCCAAACCTCAAATCTCATTCACTATATATTTTTTTTGTGACAAATACCGTGTCTCGTGAGTTTTAAAAAAAACTGAATCCTTTGTGTTTGCTGTTAGGTGGAGTATGTTGTTTTTACTTTGTTTACCGTTTTAAGTCGTCCTGGATGTACAATTAAACAGTGACACCATCCTTGTTAGAAGAAAATAGCCCTGAAGAAGATGTGAATTGTGCGTCGAAACGTAAGCCGTTTTTCGAGTTACAAGGGTGTTTCATTGTCCTAAACCTGCTAACCACCATAAATATAAGTTTTAGTATTGTGCTTTTCCAGTGGATGTGCCACTGAGACCCACCGTGAACAACATAGGAAGCCCAAACTACGAAATCCCGAAACACTTCACAAAACTGCTGCAACCTAAAATAGAAAATACTGACAGCTCTATAAAAGACTCCACTCATTTCGTCGAAATACTGCGTTCTTTGACTCTTTCTCCAGGAGAAATTCTCGTTAGCTTCGATGTTGTTTCGCTCTTCACGATGCGTACCCATTAAGGAAGCCATGGAACATATTAATCAGGAATTTTCACAAGACATTGCCAGGTTGTTCCAACACTGCCTAACCACTACATATTTTGTGGTGTGTATCCATTTAAGGAAGATTTCTACGAACAGGTGGTACATATGGGCAGCCCCCTTAGTCAGTAATAGCCAACTATTTTATGTGGAAATTTTCGAATCCGAGACGTTGGCAACGGCAAATAAGAGGCCAACGTCCTGGTTCCGATACGTGGACGAGGCCTTTGTTATTTGGAGCCATGGCGATGGCGAACTTCAAAACTTCCTCTTACACATCAAATCTATCAACTCAAAATTTAATTCTCTATGGAAAAAGAAGGACGTTTACAGTTTTTAGATATTACGGTATCAATGAGGCCGAATGGGAAGCTTGCGCACACCGTTTATAGAAAACCAACAGACACTGACCGATACGTCAATAACGAATCAAATCATCATCCCAGACAGAAAAGGGAAGTCATAAAGACTCATGAGCCGGCTGAATTGGAACGGGAAATGAGGCATCTGGAAAGAACTTTTGGGTGGAATGGATGCAACAAGCACGATAGATAGAGCCGTCCGTTCAAGGAATGTAGAATTTCAGGAAGGAACAACGGGAGAAGATGAAGAAAAGCGCGGATGGACTAGTCTACCATATATCCACAAAGTAACGGACAGGACCAGCAGGCTACTGTAAAAGCACAATGTTTAAACTGTCTTGTATAATACAACAGAGCTTGAAATCAGCCAAAGACCGCGGAGATCCCCTATAGGCACCCGAAGTTTACCAAGTTCCATGCAGCTGTGGCTAGGTATACAATGGCACCACAAAACGCAGTGTCAACACGAAGATTACGAAACACAAGAGGAGCTGCAGGCTGGGACAAACCCAAAAGTCAACAGTAGCAAAGCACGCTCTCTCCGAAGGTCACCACATCCTTTTCAAACAGGTGGATATCTTATATCAATCACAGCGTTTATTTTATCCGAAACTAACGAGAAAGGCCATTGAGATCTTTGAACACGACAACAATTTCAACAGGAAGGAGGAAATTAGATTTGAACATGCAGATTGGAAGCGAGTTCTATGACATACTTCAAGTGCGCCGAAATCCCACGCCACCACTACTCCCACCCCAGTCGCTCCACTGCAGCGCAACGGCTGGGGAATTAATACCCCAGGGCTCACCACAGTCGAATCAGTCAACCTCGAGAAGCACGGGGATCACTTCGCTCATTGGCTCATCGCCTTTGATAATGTCTGGCGCAGCTGTAGACGAAACGCAATCAAATTCCGTTGGACTACGGCTTCAAAGCCCGGAAAACACTTTAAACTGTATTTTAAGAGTTGTTTCTTTTTGTAAAGCTATCAATGCAAACAAGATCTGTTATATTAAGTTATTAAAAATATAAAGGATTTGTCCAAAAAAACGCATAG
Organism: Taphrorychus bicolor; assembly: GCA_951812265.1. Classification (NCBI taxonomy): domain Eukaryota; kingdom Metazoa; phylum Arthropoda; class Insecta; order Coleoptera; family Curculionidae; genus Taphrorychus; species Taphrorychus bicolor. The sequence goes on along the minus strand of OX638297.1, from coordinate 23,967,255 downwards.
TCCCGTTTAGAAAGTTTTTTTGGCACACAATATTCTACGAAGTTAAGGTTCTACAGGCGTTTTATAAATCGTAAAATGACTAAATTAAGCATGTACAAATAAAAATTTTAACAATGTTTATTAAAGTTCGTGTTTAAAATTTCTTAAGTTATGGACATTATACATCATTCTAGCATATTCAAAAATCAATCTGTTATATTTTTATTATTTTTTATTAAATGCCCATAAAACAAATATTCTTGCACAAAGAGCAAACTTTTGTAAGTTGCTAGATCCGACCATCTGGAATATTCAACATTTTTGCAGAAGGTTTTTCAGCGAAAAAGTTAATTTTTTAAAATTACGTTTAAAGAAATTATACTTATAGCGATATAGAAATTGTGCAAAAACTTTTATAAAATATTAGTGTAACGTTCAACATTATTGTACGGTGTGTTCATTAGCAAAGGTCCTCTAAAAGGCTGTGAATATTTGACAGAAAATGATGACAATTAAAAAAAATAAACATTAGTTTCTTTATCTTTTTCTTTTGACGTTTTACCACCAACTAAATGACGATCTTAAATAAACACTCCTTATATTTACTCAGTACTTACTACCATTCATAAATAAAACTCATCAAATGGTCTCTATCTAAGCAATCTTAGAACATTACAAATTCCAAAAAGATCAATTTTGTGGATTAATTGTTTTTTGGAGAACTGTGGTATTCTAAAATATACCAAATGATGATTGAATCTAGTTTTTTTTCTTGACAAAATTTACAAAACGTTTTTTCATTTTTTTAGATGAGTCAGTTTTTTTAGAAATCCTTAGAAATCATCATTCTAGATAATTAAAAAAATGAATCTAAGAAAATTGAACACAAATTGTTTTGCACGTGGCGACATCTAACAATAATACATGTTTCCACAAAGGGCATGCAAAACTATATGTGTCATAAATTAAACAGTTTTCTACTATTTTTGTCACCTCGTATAGATGAGTGACCCAAATACCGTCAGATGGCAACGCTAAAGCAGAAAAAACTAAACTAATGTCTGTATCTGGCAGAGGAACCATAGACCGATTTTGCTCTCATTTATGTTCATCAGTATAGAACATTTAGAACTTTTAACATTCAATTTTATTAAAATCAGTCATACCCGTAACTAAGTTGGTTAAAAATTAACTTTAGAATGTTCTAGACCTGAGAACAAAATTATTGAGGTTTTAGAAGAATGAGGCGCTTCTGCATAAAAGTAAAAAACAGATTTATTTGATTGAGAATAAGTCACGAATAGCTCAAGAAGGCAATATACGTACGTCCTAGAGTTTTGTTGTAAAATTGAGTAAATGTTTAAGAATTTCTTTTAACAAAACACAAAAGGCTTAGGATAGAAAGTAATTTATTAAATTAACGAAGATATACATGGAATTTCTTGATACTAGAAAACTAAAAAATCTTAGTAACATATATCTTATTTTCTAAAATTAGGATGAATAAAACATTTGAGTTAATATTGAGTTAATATTAAATATTAAATTAATTTTAGATAATAGCGTTCATACGCTATTATCTAAAAATATCTATCTAGTATCTACTTTATGTCCTTTATATACCCCCCTATGAACTTGACATTTAGTTTTATACACTAAATTTCTTCGTTCTAATGTTGTTTCCGATTTCTAATTATATTATTTAGCACATGACGACATCTTTGAACTAGCGCCCAACCCACACAGTAACTAAAACCATAAATCAATACCTGCCCTTTAATATCTATTTAGCCAGGAAGCGCCATCTCTCTCGAAGGCACGAAATCCGAAAATCTTTACTTAGACTTTTCCGAGCCGGAAAAGCCTTTCTACTGAATTTCTATTTTAAGCCGTCCTCTTTATATTTATACCCAATCCAAACAAAACCGTAACGATTTCGAGTTTTCCTTACAGTTACTTAGCTTGTCGAGTGTGAATGTGTAGTAATGGATCTTCTAAAAACTCTCATAGTAAGTTCGGAAAAAGCTGCAAATATTTCCAGGCTGCTGAGGAACAATGAGAAGCTTTTTAAGAAACTCGTCGAACAGAAGTCTTCTGCAGAAGCCAATCCACGATTTCAAGAAGACTTTAAGACCTTGGCTGATGTTTTGATACAGGAAATGGTGAAATATGATGTAGGATCAAAGGTAGGAATTGACTTGTCAAGAAATCTTTTTTTTTTCATTAAACTGTGTTAAAATTAAAAATATTTTTTTTTAGTTTCCGTTTATTCGTGATCGAGTTTATGGAGAAGAAAACAACCACTTTTTTAGTGTAGAACTAAACAAAGAAATTATAGTAGAAGTTAAGGAATGTAAGGAAAAGACATCAAATTTGCTAGCTACGTTATTGGACGATGACAAAGACATGGCTAATTTACTAGCAGAAGAAGTACATAGAGAAGTTTGCGTAGAGAAGGTAAACACCAAGCAGCCGCCTGACATACCCAATACAATGGATATAGAGCAATTAAGTATTTGGATTGACCCAATAGGTAGTATGTATTAAAATCTTCTAAGTGTCGGAAAGTAGCATAAATAATTTGAAGATGGCACCAACGAATATGTTAGGGGTGGATATGAAGCAAAAACTGGCCAAATTTACTCCAAAGGACTGAAATGCGTAACAGTGCTAATAGGAGCATTCAACAGTGCAGGGCAACCGGTGATTGGGGTTATTAATCAGCCATTTTTTGACACAGAAAGCGATTCCGGGTAAGTTATTGGTGTACAAAGACACACACTTGTAAACAGATAATTTATTTATTAGGTACCAGTGCCATTGGGGTATATGTTTTGACACAAATGATAAGTCGTTGTGGATGTCTTCCGCTGATATCATCAGCGATTGGAAGGAAACTAACAAAATCTGCTTAGGAGGAAGTGAATGCGAAACAATAAAGAAAGCTTTAGAAAGTGATGGTTATAATATTGTCGTAACTAGGGGAGCCGGTTATAAGTTACTAACTATAATTTTAGGTAGATAACAATAATTTGTTTGACTTGTTCATTAAGTTTAGTTTTTTTTCACCAGGAATAGCTGACGCGTACATTTTGTCCAAACCAACCACTTTCTTTTGGGACACTTGCGGACCACACGCCATTTTATCATCTTTAGGCGGTGGTATAATAGAAATGGCTGGAATGACTTCTGGAAAAATAATTCCGATAAGCTATAGCAGTGGGAATTCGACGTGTAATAGCAATGGCATTGTAGCTTATAGGAACGAACAAGTTCTGGATAAACTTTTAAAAACTAAACTATATTAAGACAAAAAGGCTGTATGCTACAACAATTTAATGCCAAAGTTTATAGACTGCAAGTTGTTTGAAGTTATGTTCCTTGAGTTTTCATATACTGTATATATGTAGAAATATTAATGTTATAGAGTACAAATTACGTATTTAGACAGAAGATGTTAATATAACAAGTTGGTCAGCAGAAATCTTGAGTTGGTTTGTTTATAGTGTGCTTTGCACTCGCACGAGGGCCAATAATTTTAATTTTTTTTTGTTTTTTTTTTGCGTTTGGCCACGTGCGCCGTGCGCCCATAGTTTAGGATATATCCGAACGTTCCTCTTATGTAGCCCAAACTACTATACAATTATAAATAAAACGACCTAATGATGTCTAAAAGTAGCTGAAACGTCGACATGTCGAAAAGTGTTTATCGAGAACCTAACATCCCATATCAGGGTTCCCATTTGTAACACATTGTTTGTGATTATGAAAAGAACCTACAAACCAAATTTCAGTTTTCTAGATTTTAAACGTTTTTAAAAATGCAAAATTGTCAATTTTTGGGTACACCCTATAGTATCTAAATCTGAGATCAAAGCAACATTGGTCATAGGTAAATAAAACTGACAAAACAAATATATTGGTAAATAAACAAAAACCTAAAATTAAATGCCGCAACATAATTTGGGACGCTGTGCACTATTTAAAACAGAAATCAACGCTCTATTTATCATAAACCAAATCGAATTAACGCAATAAATAAATTAATATAAATTTGCATGCTAAAATTCTAAAATTACATATTACAGTTTTTTAGTAAATATATGCCCTATTTATCATAAAACTATACTATAAGAACCGACGAATAAAATCGTTCACTAATGAATTATATGGAAAAAGTCGATATTTTTATAGTAAGCATATGGGGCTCTCAAACCGGCTCGAAAACCTAAATTTGTGCTCAAAAATCGTGCATTGCGGCTTTTAACAGCTCATATCTCATTTTGATGAAGATTTTTCCGAAACCTAAGTGCTAAGAAACTAGAAAAATAGGCCTACACGTTGAGCCCATTTTCGAATGTCAGTCTGGAACAGCTACTAAGCACGGGTTGCCCAAAAGTACAAATTTTGCACTTTTTTTCAATTTTCTCGAAAACCGTGAAAGGCAACTTCTTTCTGATTCATTTATCTGATAGTCCTCAATGACTTCTTCATATATCATATCAACCTGCATATCAAAAACCTTAACGTTTCCAAGGTAAACAGGAAAACGTAAAAAATTTTCAAAGGGAGGTCGTCAAATTTTCGACCGAAATTCATTGTCAAAGATTTTATCAAAAATAGTCTCATATAAAAGAGGAGGCAAAAATACGCAAAAAAGTTACAATTTTGGAATTTTCATTAATTACCTTCCTCTTCAAAATGGCGCCTAAAACGTAATTTTTCCACTTTTTACGGACATCTTAATACTAATATCTATATAACTCGAAAACTAAATCTTTTATAACAATGCTATTGACACCAATAAATGGAGCATTCACGACGGCAAAATATCTGCTTAATTTGTCATTCAAAGTTTTTAATTTAGTTGACGTAATGTTCCAACAAATAAAAATATTAGGTAATTTTCACACAATTTTAACAGTTTTTTACTTCCTATAAGATTGTTATTAAACTCAGCAAAATGGTAATAAACGTTTTGAGTAGTATTTGAGACGACTCACTCTTAATTGAGATACTGTTGTTCTATTGTCATAAATGGCTTTCCTATAAAATGGCAAATGTCACTATACTCCTATCAATAAGAAATTTAATTAATAAAATCTAGGAAGCTAAAAGCGACAAAACTGAATAATTAGCGCCAATAGAAAGGCCTTCGTTAAAGCTATTTTTTCATTTGAACATGAAAAACTGTTGTTTGGGCGTGGCATCTTTATAAAGCAATAATTGTAATAAAGGAGAATACCCTGATGATGGCGTACAGTAAGCAAAAAGTCGAAAGCTAGAGCAAAACTAACAACTTCTTTTTTTTCTCTCCACGTCTTCTAGTTACGCATATACAACCGAAACTGCGCCACTCTATAATTTTCATATAAACTGCAAAAAACTACTATACTATTTTGGACAGTTTCTCTTAACCGTCTTTGGACATTTTTCACTCGCCCTGTATTAATGTGACATCCTTGTGGGGATAGAATTAAAAGTGCCCAAGGATATGCCTTTTCTCCGGGTACCACGCTCATTGGACTAATCGCCTAAGTAATGTGTCTTAAACGTTTAATGTCCGACTTCTTGTATTTAAAAAAATTAACTTTTATGTATTATGATTTGATATAAATTATAGGTGCCTATAACTGACCGGGCATTTACCGTGGCAACACGCAACAATGATTATTTTGATTTATAAATGATTTACTTATCAAATTACTGTCAATTTAAATTCATAATGCCCAAGGGCGTTATTTTTTTGTTTATGCGCCGTAGGGCATTATTTTTAATATAAATGACTTTGTCTGCAGTCAATTATTATGAACTAATAGACCGGTCGGACATTAAAGTAATTAAATCCAAAGTGTCCAAATCTTCACTTACGTGGAACTTCATAAACATGGTCTTTGTACTTTTATTAAGAATTTATTACATGTATACTTTGTGTCTTTTGTAATGCAATGGAAGTGTAGATAGCGAGTGTAGGACAAATAACAAGCTACTTCACAGTTGCGAATACGCCAACGTTTCGGTCTTTATTTAGATCTTCTTTAGTGCTTAATTCAGTTTGAGAAGTATGTCACCTAAGCTATATGTATGTCTTCTACCGGACATAACGTAAAAACAAAACAATCCATCCACAAACAGACAACCACCACATGAGTTAAAGACAAACGAGACACCACCCGCCATGATCGATGGAATTCCATCGTTTCTCATGTCGTCGTTGCCTGTTTGTGGATTGATTGATTTGTTTTCTTTCCGTTATGTCCGGTAGAAGACATATAGCTTAGGTGACATACTACTCAAACTGAATTAAGCCTTGAAAAAGATCTAAATAAAGATCGAAACGTTAGCGTATTCGCAACAAATTAATGGTTTTGCTGTCTGTACAACATTGCCAAATTTAACCAATATTTTTACATAGATTCTCTTATTTTCTTTATGTGCTCATCTAATAATTTCATATTATTCTTATGACATTTTAATTTCCGTTTTTGACAAACTCTGAACTCATGTGGTGAAGGTAAAAACGTTTGATGGTCCCTTTTCCATCTTAACAACTGTCTAGTAGTGTCCAGGGCACATTGGACGTGAGCCTGTCCCTAAACTGCTACAGCCTGGCCATGTGGCTATCGTAAAATATCCTCATATTTTGGGGTAAGGCTTCTTTTAATTAATTTAAACTTATTTAAGCTTTTGTTTGTTCAATTATTAGGTCCAAAGTTTGAGCAATAAAACTCAATACCACAGTATACGGAATAATACATTATATCAGTAGCGTCAGTCGGTCGAAAAATCAAAACTCCTTTCCCTCTGCCCCGTCGCACCGGCCGCCGACGGTGCATCGCCAAGCAGGTTTTGGCAGTGCATCGATGACGCTTGAGTAATATATAGTGTTCCCATTTCATACTGTATCATTTAAAACACTTTTACCTACTTGATTTTAATCTGGTAAATAGCTTTTTACAGTACTAGATATCGTAATAGTATATTTCATTAGGAGTACCGAAAATAACCTTTTTCCGTGCGCGCGTGACAAATTCATCAAAGTCATGTAAGCACGGAAAAAGGCCTTTCGGACGTGTAATGAACGATACTTTTCATTACACTAATTAAATTATATAATATATATTACTAAAATTAATTAATTTTGAAACATGAAAAGTTGTATGTGACAATAGGGTGACATAAGTCCGACAGAGAAATCAAAATCAACAAATCAAATAATAGAAGTTGTCAAAGATACTTGCTAAAGCTGAAGTTTGCAACTGGTGGCCGTCTTATTTTAATATAAGTAGTGATATACAACTGGGAACGGCAAATAAACAGCGCACGGAAAACGGTTTTTCCGTTCAATTACGGCAATGGTGTATTTTCTGTACAGTTAACTAGCCTGGAAAATGGTCATTTTTCTTCAAACGTCAAATAATGACGCATTTTACGCTTTCATTAGACAAACGAAAACCTAACGATTTTTGAGGATCAGAATGTGAATGTACTTTTCCGCGCGTTGCCCAGGACAGCAAGCGAAAAAAATTTTTTCGCTTGCTGTCAATAGCAACTACCACCATTCAACCAATTATTAAAAACGTCATTGTCACTTTGATTTAAATTTTCAGGTTGTGTCTTCAGTTATGCTTAGTTGTGATTCACATTATTTGAAATTGATCGTTTGCAGAAAAAACGTTGTATGCATTACGAGCAAAAAGTAACTTTTTTGCTCTCGAGTGATTGCCGCTCTCCGCTTCGCGTCGAGCGGCAAACTTCACTCTCCGAGCAAAAAAGTTGTACTTTTCGCTCTAAATACATAAATATAATTTTCTGAGTAGTGTAATGAAAAGAAATTTTACAGTATCTAGTACCGCCACATCTTCAATAAATCCATTGTATCCATGGTAACGTACCGGCACAGGATATCGTAATGAAACTATTTGTCAAACTGGGATTTGTCAAAAATATATTCGCGGCGCATAAAATTATTTTTTCCCTGCTTTTAATAATGTATATAAGTATGAAGTAAAATATTGTACATCATACGTCCGGTAACGTACTGCTGTACGTTACAGTACTGCCGTACAAGTCAAAAACCAAGCAAGTCGAGTTACTTGAAAATTGAGTTTATGTTACCAATCAATCCAGCGTAAGAAGATCTACAGGTAGGGATTCTTAAAATTGTAATTACTTGCAAACTATACCATGTATAAGGAGATACTTTTCTATGCGAAATAAAATTTCAATTTTAATAGGTCAAAATTACAAACCTAAAACCAAGCATGTCACTTTTTCCAACACAAAACCAAGTAAGTCGAAATACTCGACTCCTACAGGCATTACGATTGCAACTAAAAAACCAAGCAAGTCTCTTTAATGCTGTAAAATAAGTAAGTAAGTAAGTATGTGCCCAACATTTTTGTGGGGGTAGGTGTTGAGTGTGCATCTCCAAAATACGCACATTATTAATTCTGAATCCGTAATTTAGTGCGGTTTTGCCCTTTGTCTTACATACAACGCAATGGATCATCGTCGAATCCTTTGCTCTACCACCGCAGACGCCGGCGGCGCAGTTTTAATAAGAGGTCGCTTAATTTTGCGTAATGCACAGAAAGAAATAATGCAACAGTATGTAAATATATATTGTTAAATAACTTTATGTCCGGATTAAACGTACACTGCCAGGCTTTTTTATTTTTATATCAATTTTTCGACTTAACACAAGATATTCCTTAGTTTTTTATAGAAAATCTCCACTACTATGTCCATCGCCTGAAGACAATTCTTTCAAATATCCAAAGGAGCTGCTTTTCTTTCACCTGGAATATGGGAGTTTGTTTCAGCGCGTGCTTATGCTTCTGCGATAAATTATTCAGATGAAGTAATGGATAGCCTTTCTTTAAGTTCTGATAAAATAGTTCCTACGGATATATCCTATTCACACCATGAAGAGAACTTAATTTTGCGAAATGCAAATGCGTCAAGCAACATATTGCATCAGTAAGTACATTTTTCAATTTGTTAGATAAATAGAGCCCAGCTATAAAAATACGTTGTATTTACGTCAATGTTTCTACTTTATATAGGATTCCTTATTTTTTCAGGAAATATCCACTACCAACTCCCTCATCTGCAGACGATTCTTCCAAAGATCCAGACTGTACTCCAGACGATGGCAAACAAAATAGAGAGGCGGCGAGGTTTGAATATGGAACTGTTTTTCGTTCAATTGGAAAATGGGAGTTTGGTTCAGGTCCGGCCAATGCCTCTGCGATAAATTATTCAGATGTAATGGAAAGCCTTCCTAGGAGTTCTGATAAAATAGTTCTCACGGATATATCCTATTCACAACATGAAGACAACCGAAGTGAAATAGAGGCGGTTCATCCAATATCACCAGTTGAAAATACAGACGGAACTGCTCTGGAAGTTATCAGAATAGGAAGAACATCTCCAATTACTTCACAAGTTAATGAAGCTTTACATACTTCTCACAATTCCAAAATGATTCAAAGGAATATCAACACAGCCATAAAAGATCAAAAAGCAAATACACACCGAAAAAGGCAGCTCCTTTCTCCGTGTAAGTCAATGTGTAGGCAAAAATGTTATGTACGAGTTAATGAAAACCAGAGAAATGCTGTGTTTGAATATTATACTCACTTAACTTTTGGTGAAAAACGACTATATTTAGGAAAATTTCTGGAAAAACGTAAGGTGAAGTCATACCGATGTGACGCCCTTTTTCACAAAAGCGTATCGCTAAAATATAATCTTCCTTTATAAATTCTGCATACCAATATTGATAATGAACAAAATACAAGACCAGATAGGGAAACAGAAGTTTTAAATAGACCAGAAGAAAATAAGATTCAATTGTGTAAAACTATGTTTCTGCATACCATAGGAGAGACGTGTGATGCTGTTATTACGGAATATTTAAAGAACTTGGATGAGTCTTTGCCGGAAATCAAAGATAGGAGAGGGAGTGCAAGAGCAGCAATTTATAAATAAATAAGCCTAGAAAACTAAAAGCAAATTAAGAGCCATATAGATTCATTTCATGCAACCCAGTCTCACTATAACTTGCAGCATGCACCCAATCGAAGATATTTGTCTATTTACAAGTTGTGGGAGGACTTTAAGTCAAAAGGAAAAAAATATCGTTTGAAACTTACAAAAAAGTCTTTGAAAAGGAAAATATCGGATTTTCCAAACCTACCCAAGACGAATGCCCAAGTTGTGTAGTGTATCGTAATCATATGCGAATAAGTGATAATGAGTCAACTACAAAGTCTAACGAAATGCTTAATAATCATCCCGAAGACTGTGAGGTGTATAGACAAAACGAACTTCATGAAAAGCAGTATACAGCTACAAGACAGCGGATATCCAAAAGATTCTGATTATACCAAAAAATGACGATAAAAAATTCGCACTTTGTTAGCAGGGAATATGTTTTAACGAAACCTTTGCCAGTTTGAAGAAAAATGGAACAAATCTTTGTGTCATTTGGCATGAAGCTATCAAAGGAAGGACTGGACCTGATGTAGTTTTATCATTTTACAACGTTTTAAAAAAGTTAGATGATAACACTAAAGATATAATTTTTTGGGCTGATAATTGCGCAGCTCAAAGCAAGAACTGGACGTTGTTTACCAGTTTTGTAAACGAAAATTGGGGACCCGATTCAATAACTATAATATATTTCGAGTCAGGGCACTCATTCATGAAAGCGGACGCTATTCGCGGTGCCATTGGAAAGCGATGGAATAAAATCAAAGAAGTGCTGGACTTCGAAGATCTTGACCTTAATAAAAAGTCATGTAGGAGACACAAGGTCGTTGAACTTTATGCTGAAGATTTTCTTGCTTTTGAAAATGGCTCCCAACCCAGAAAACAAGGAATAAACAGAATTCCACTTCTACATGATATTAAAATATGTCAATTCCGAGAAGGAGTAAGATCTCTCTTTACAAAAATGAAATAGATGCACCAGAATTTAAAGGAAAATTTTTAAAGCCAAAATTTAAACTTACTTTACCAGAAGACCTAAAGCAAATAAAAGAGTATAGAGGAATTAATCCATAAAAAAAACAAAATACTAAAAGAATTGGTTGGACATATTCCACCAAAAAAAAAAACAATTATTTTGGCGTCAACTTCCTGTATCACAAATCTCATAGGATCTTGGAACCTCAGCGGGAGAGGTTATAGTAGATTAGTTTAGTAAATCTAAATAAATAGAAAAAAAGTCATTATTTATATCGTTTCATAATACATACTTTTCAATATTGATTAAGTAAATAAACATGTTTGTTTTTATGGTTGCAATAAGTACATACTTGACTTTTTGATGGTAAAAGTTCGATGTTCAAAATTGAAATGTCATTTACGTAAGTCAATATCACCTTTTTTTCAGTCTATTTTCAAAATTGTGTCTGATTATTTGGGAATACTTTGTGTCATACGTATGTGAATATTTGTACCAAAAATAAAGTGTATCTTTCAACTACAACGAGATTTAAACTATAATTTAGAGAAAAAAAATAATAAAACTGATTTTCCCAAACTCATCAATTTCGACTTACGTGATTCTTGGTTGGTAAGGCAGAGTAGTCGTTTCGAAATACCAGACTCTTACTCCTACTGTAAACATCTTACTCCTACTGAAAAACTATATTTACCGAACTTATAACGTAAATAACTATTGCGCGGATATTACACAGTGCCTTTTAAAAACGTCAGAGGAAAAAATTGTGTCCAGTGGACCACTGCGAAAGTCGTTGAAGAGAAGGAATGACATTTTTTAGATGTCCACAGGATCAAGAAAGGTAGATATGAATTAAATTGTATAAATCCGAAATAATATAACACAGAAAATGATGTATTACAAAAATGGTCTCCTAGTAAACCCATTATTTATTACATTTAGGCAAATAACAAAGGTAAAATTATCTACAATTAAAGAAATAAAACAATGTTTAAAAAAAGACCCCGTAGCACACTCCTAGAAAGATTCCATCCAACGGCAGCTATATCGCATTTACAAGTCCCTCCTAACATCAAAGTGCCGACACGAACTGACGTTACTGATATAATGCATTATTCTTTATACTGTGTCAATACCTCCTTTTTTTGGATCTTACAAGTGCATACCATCCATCTTGCCTGTGTGCCGAAAATTGATCCGTTAGTGAGGGTGATGGCTCTTAAACCGTCTGGGTTTTGAGCCCCTTTGCGTGGAGACGTTGGTGACGCTGATGGCTTAGGTTTTAAATCATCCAACATTAACACACATGATACACTGATCCTCTACTTCAAGCAAGAAAGCCCTATAAACTGGCCAAGTATTTCAACTGGTAGGAGTAGATTTTATAACCAAGTGTACTTGCACTAACCATAGGTAAGAACTAACACCATAATAAATAAATATGCCTAATTTTAATAATTCCTGTTGGTTTTACTTTGGTTTGATCACCTAAACAATATGTCCATCACTTTCTATGATAATTTTCTCAATTTTAATATTATTGCTATAATCTGTAACTTGAATTGAGGGGCGCCCAATTAACAAGTCTAGCTTATCTAACTATATTAAGCTTCAACCCTTATTAGGTCATTTCGAACCATGACCTAGCTCTCCACCTACACAAAGCTGCCATCCGCATAGTATATAGTAGGGCTTTGCTAACTTTTATTTTTTTTAAATATGCCACAGTATGAGCATTTTGTCTGGAACTTTCTCTACTCAATTAAATTTAAACAGTTTCTGAGATCTCGTTACATGGAGGGACAGCTTAAGACACACTGGAACTGTCATTTATTTTACCAGCATTTTTGCATTCAAAAAACCTTCCGTATTAGCTTCACACTCCATTCCTATTTTTGTCTTTCCTCTGTCCAAACCAAGAACAACACAAGTTAATATTTTTTTAACTCCAGCATGTAAATATTTTATTTTATCTTGAGTTTTTCTTGGTTTGAGATTTGGGTTGAGGTTGAGGTGCTAAATAGTGATAAAAAGTGCTTTTTATAACCTTTATTTCATAAATCATCAAATGCGCTAGATTTTTCTTCTAAAATAAGAAACACTTATTAAATAAAAATATATTTGTATTTGAAAATAACTTAATTAAAATTCGTGCTTTATCTTGGGTTTCTTAACTCCCAAAAATTAATGGTGCATTTAAATTGTACCCTGTATATTATTTATATTTTAATTAATCATATTGCGCTTTGCGTCCTATCAATGATTAGAAAGGTGTTGGATCGCAGGTGTTGTCCTACACCTGCGATCCAACACCTTTCTAATTTTAATTAATACAAATATGCAGCATAGGTCAAACTTTATTGACAGTCGACATTGTAGTACAAAATATACAGTACATTATGCTATCTAACAATACCCACGTTCATAATTATGAGTTTCTGTTAATATTTCTTAGCAAAGTTATCAAAATAAATGGCAAGGTAGAGGTTAAACGCACGTCATAACCTGATATGTTTGCCGGTGGTAATATTCCAGGTTGTTATTTGGTCTCGAGTCCGTTTCTTCCAAAGCGCATGTGGCCATAATCATCGAACTGTTCATCCTTTTTGCCAAATCTGAGGTGTCCATAGTCATCAGAGTTTGTTTGCTGTTGTCTTTTAGAAAAGTCAAATATATCTTCTTCGTCTAAAAACACCCAAAAATAACAAATTTGGAACAATATATTAGGCAACTATGGATGTCACCAGTAAAGGAAATGTTTCTGTCAATATCGAAAAGTTTTGCAAATTGAGGAAATCTCAATAAAGGTCTGAATGTCGGGACTTTCATAAAGTGACTGAAATAACTATTCCTGTTCTACAATTTCTAGACAATAATACAGCCTGTCAATACAGGTGTCCCAAAACTATAAGGACACAGAGCAGGTAGAGAGAGAACATGTAAAAATAGAACATTTGCCATCAACTACTCTGTATCAAATAATTATTATCAAAGTCATTTATATTAAAAATAATGCCCTAGGGCGCATTAAAAAAACAACGCCCTTGGCCGTTATGAATTTAACTTGCCAGTAATTTGATAAGTAAATCATTTATAAATCAAAATAATCATTGTTGCGTGTTGCCACGGTAAATGCCCAGACAGGTATAGGCACTTATAATTTATATCAAATCATAATACATAAAAGTTAATTTTTTTAATTACAAGAAGTCGGACATTAAACGTTGAAGACACCATGAGCATTATCAGACATAACGCCTTCGCTCGAAGTATGCCTATCGGGCCAGGGGCCCTCGGGTTCTACACTATCGACCTCATGTGTTATTATCTTATAATGCTCTAGGTATCTTAATTACCATAATAATCCACTTATTCCTGCTATAAAATCCATCAATAAAATGTTTAGTAAATGTTGGTATTTCCATTTCATTCAGTCTAAGGACTGTCACCTAGGCATATAAGTAGGGTCTTATTTGAAGTCTTAACCCCTAAAGACTAGTTAACTTCTGAGTCTCCTTATGTTTTCACACTTCATTTAAGTAGGTACTCTCCTTAAATTCATATAGAGAAGCCATATTCCTGGCAAGATTAGTGGCAGATTATAAAAATTCTACCGTTTGCTTAACTTGTAGAAATATGTCTCCTGGTGGTATTTATAAAGTAAGATGTAGGAAAATTAAATTTTTATATTCATTTCTTTCATTTGTACAAGAATACAAATGAAGGAAAAAATTCTAATATAGTTCAAGTTGAAATGTATTTATATTGTAAGTAGTTTGTCATTAAAAAGTCTAACTGTATTTGAACGCAAAAAAACAATTTTTCTAATTTTGACATATAAAGTGGCACTTTTCGATACTGATGACAGTGACGTAGCGTCCTACTTTTACGAAAAGTAAAATCTTTCGTAACTGGTGATGAAAAGTTCGTTTCACCACCACTTGCAGGTTTCGGTTGTGGCACACCGTTGCTACGGTTTTACGGTATTAAGTAGATACAAAGAGGTTTAAAAGTAAACATTGAAGTTTAATAATAATAACTCTCTCTCTAAGTAGGTATTAGTAGACAAAATTAGAAAAAATCTTGTATGAAACACGTGACGAAAAGCTTTTTTTGTGTATCTCATTCAAATTCAACATTCATTCGTTACACAAAATCGGACTTTTCGTAACTGGTTTAAATAGCTATTTTTATTATCGTTAGTATATCAAATAAATAAATACAGTTTTATTTCCTAAAGAAGAAACATGCAATTTACATGTATGGAAAACATCATGATACTTCGCGTCCTTATAGATATAGGTGTAGAAAGTATTGCGGGTGTAGGACTGGAAAAATGCACTTCACCGTTTCGAAATTACCAACGTTTCGATCCTTTATTGGACCTTCATCAGGGCTGTTTCAGTGAGTGAAGATAGTCGAGTTGTAAGGTGTAAAATTCTTATCCATTAAAACACGCGTAAAGTCTATGGCTGGTTTAAGAACATGTGGCATTCTAGTAGCCTTAGCGTGGACTTCTCCTCTCGATCTTGATGCTTTTGAGGTGCAGGCCACGCTAAGGCTACTTGAATGCCACATGTTCTTAAACTAGCCATAGACTTTACGCGTGTTTTAATGGATAAGAATTTTACACCTTACAACTCGACTATCTTCACTCACTGAAAAAGCCCTGATGAAGATCGAAACGTTGGTAATTTCGAAAGTGTAAACTGCATTTTTCCAGTCCTACACCCGCAATACTTTCTACACCTGTATGGAAAACGTCACCAAGCAGCACAAAATAAAATTTCTTACCTCCTAACTCACTACCAAAAACTTCTGACTTAAGCCTACCATATTGCCCAATTTTTGGTCTATACTTCGAAACCGTCCTCATTCTATTCCTCGCGGCTTCTATACTATTAATTGAGGGTAAACCCATTACATGTTCGATATTATAAAGCACAACCAAACATATGGCAAAGAAAACGAAATAACTTTTAAAGGAATTCCTCATTTTTCTTCTAAAATGAAAAAAGGATTAATAAAAAAAATAATCGTAAAAAACACAAGACTTACCCTCTTGTGAAGTGTTCTGAGGAAGAATTGAATACACTAACTGCACTTTTGTTCTTGGGGTTTGCCTTTTATAGCACACAAGTAAAGGAGAGGCAAATTTATTTGGAATTCAGCTCGTGATGTTCCCGACAAAAATTACTAATATTCTCATGATGACAGGTCTTTGATAATAATTTTATAAGCAGCCTCTCTGGATAAAAGGAAAACGGGGGTTGACGTGCTTAAAGAAATTTTATTACATTTACAAATTTGTATTCTAAAGAAGCAAATAATATAGTTAGTGAAATTTTACATTTTATTCCATTTAGACAACATATCAGTCTTAAATAGTTCTTTAGGTTTTCTATAATACTCTTTGCCGTCTCACAACTATTTGTGGTTCGCTGGCAAATTGATTGTCGCCCTCTTGTCGTACGTGCGCAACACTTGTGGAATCATGGGTCTAGATCTCTCCTGCAGCTTCCTCTGCCTCTTCTTCTTAGATCCTTCAAAACTTAGCCGTCTCCAAATTGGTTTTTGGTCATCCGCCACTACTTCTTTAGGCCGCTGCTCTATCTTTGAATGGACACTACCAAAAAAACCAATTCTATATGCAGTTTCGCTGCCATTGCATATTATTGTCTTTGTCCGAGCACCAATTATTAAACTATCTTCTTGCGGATTTAACAAATTAACCCTGTTCAGCACTTTTTTCACCATAGACATAGTGAAAAAAATGCTCCTCAAGTTGATATCGTATTGATTTTTCAGCCAATCGACCATGTCGAGGAAAATAATAATTCAAACTTCTCACGAACTTCTTCGGCAAATTGAACTAAACAACGCCTTGCAGGCGGATCGAGAAAAACTGTCGCAATAATAAGTGGATTATTGAGAAGTTTTCAGTTTGAACTTTAACGTAATATGCTAAGGCTTCAGCGTTTATATAAAAGATTAAAGGGCTGAATCGATGGTGGTTTGTGGGTTGGGATAGGCGAGGACGTTAGGTAATGCAATTAGGCGAAGGTTACAAAACGCACTTGAGTAAATCAGAGAGGTACATTGTAGATTAGAAATAAGTTTTTCTTTCCAATTATTAGAAATAAATAGAGTCAAAATTTTATTTTTACTATTTACATGAATATCAAGCATCGATGAAGAAACAGAGAAAGACTGTCGACTGGTAAATGGCTGGATGATATGTTGACATGAAGAAATTATTAAGAAAAAAAGTAGTAAAGAGTAGGTGGTGGTCACCAATTTGTCGATCAATCCATCTGCATACTAGTTTCTGGGTCTACCCCTCATCAGTACAGCTTTAGCTGGTCGATAAATTGTAGACCGTGAATTCGCGGCTTAAAGCCAAAACTCTATGCAAGAGAGGTGAGATGTTGAACAGAGCAGGAGCAGATGACATTCACCAGCGTATTACATCTAATACTGCATGGCAGATGGCCCTCAGTTAGAGAAGCAGCCCATATTGCTCTGCACCTCGCAGGTTATCGGAAGTATGTGGTCACCAATTTTCGATCAACATATCTGCATACTAGTTTCGGGGTCTACTCCTCATCAGTAGAGCTTTGGCTGGTTGACCAATTGGAGACCATGACTTCGCGGCTTAAAGCCAAGAATCTTCGGAAGAGCGGTGAGATGTTGTACAGAGCAAGAGCAGGCGACATCCACTAGCGTATTAGATCTAATACTGCATGACAGATGGCTCTCAGTTGGAGAAGCAGCCCCTATTGCTCTGCACCTCGCAGGTTATCGGAAGTATGTGGTCACAAATTTGTCGATCAACACATCTGTATACTAGTTTCGGGGTCTACCCCCTCATCAGTACAGCTTTGGCTGGTTGACCAATTGGAGGCCATGAGTTCGCGGCTTAAAGCCAAAAATCTTCGGAAGAGCGGTGAGATGTTGTAAAGAGCAGGAGCAGGCGACATTCACTAGCGTAATAGATCTAATACTGTATGGCAGATGGCTCTCAATTCGAGAAGCAGCCCGTACTGCTCTGTCCCTCGCAGGTTATTGGAGCCAGAACAAAGTGTAAATGGTAGGTGATCACCAATTTGTCGATCAATCCATCTGCATACTAGTTTCGGGGTCTACCCCTCATCAGTTCAGCTTTAGCTGGTGGATACATTGGAGACCATGAATTCGCGGCAAAAAGCAAAAATCTACAGAAGAGCGGTGAGATGTTGTACGGAGCAGGAGCAGACCACATCCACCGGCGTATTAGATTTAATACGCTGGTGGATATGAGAATAGAATGTTGAATTATTTGAGATAGTTCTTGTTTCTATTAAGATAATGTCACCACCCACTTAGATCATGTAACGAAGTGAAGAACATTTTCAGGTTTTTTTTTCTCAAATTTCAAATTTTATGGTCTATAAAGACTCTTAATCTAAAAGAGTGGACCGATTGGAGCCATTTAAACAGATTTTGTTCTTCTCGAAGTCCTCTTCCTCCTCCCACTGGTGGAAGTCCCATTGGCTCAATAGTTTCGGATATAGACCCCCTCGATGGTCGATTCTTGGGCATCTTAAAAATCGAAATGTTTACTGTTTTTAAACATTTTACTTAAACATACAAATCTGACTTGTGAACGTATTTACGTTCATAGGGGATTGAAATTGTCCCATTTTAATCAAAAGCTGCATAAAAGAAATTCCAATTTTTTTTTAAAGTTATCAAAGTACCCCCTTTACCGCCAATTTCATAATCATATTTAAATTTCCTTTAATTTAAAATGACATCAAGATGTGACATCTATTTTACTTGTATCAGGAAAAATGACACATGCTGTGAGTTATTTTAGTTAAAGAAACTTTAAATTTGATTATGAAATTGGCCGTTAGTTAGTTCAGGTTAGCTTGAACTAACAGATAAACTTTATTTTTTCTCAAATTCCAACTTTGAGGGCTTATAACTTTAGAACCAGTGGATTAAATCCAACAAACCAATAATACTTCGGACATAGTCCCCTACTCCCATTCGGTGGTGGATTTTTGGACAATTTCAATATCGACTTTTTTACTTCTTTTAAAACACTCACTTAAGTAATTATGCCCTAACTTTTGCTCTCACAAGTATTAAGTGTTTTACGCTCATAAGGACTGAAATTTACCCATGTCGATCGAAAAAGCATCAAATTTTTTTTTGAAAAATACCAAAGTTGGTGTACGCCTATTTTTTTCAAATTTGTCAAATTTGTTTAAAAAAATATGTGTTTCAAATTTTCAATCTCTTTCACCTTCCGCCAAACGAACATCCCGTGGGTGCAAATGTAAGTCTTTAGAAGCCATGGTTTCATCAGACATTATTTATATACCTGATAAACCACTAGCGTTCTATGCACATTTTGAGACAAAATTTGTTGAATAGTTGTTACTAAAGTAGCATCAGACACCATATCACAACAATATTTAATCCAGATTTGGAAAAATTACATATATAAATTATAGAGGTTGTTCTCAAATATTATATCAAAATAATGTGAAAAAAAAAGAAATTTTTGTTGATGGTCGTAACCAATTGAAAGACAATTTTTAATAATTGATTTTGGATTTAACTCTTTTTTGTTATGAGGATATAGTCAAAAATACTTTAACTGATATAATTTTAACATGAGTTCTTATTTTTTTTTCCATTTTGCTACAACAAGAAAATACACATCAGTCTACTCAAAATCTTTGAGAGATTTTGAATTTCGAACGAGAAGACACGTTTTGTCTTCTCAAAGAAGTCAGATGTCATCATGATGAGCAGCCTTGCTACAACTCCTTGTTCCAATACGTGTGATCCAAAGGTGCGTTGTCTGAATTCTTGAAGATCCTCGCGTTCGCCTATAAGATTTAAAGGCCTTTCTTCCTTGTCACTATAGATCCTGCACTCTAGTTATGGTTTTTTTCTCATCTGGATGAGACTCATGGTACTCTTCAGTTGCTCCCGGGCTAGGTGCAAGAGGTCATTTGCCCTCACTCTGGTTCTATCTGCCATGAACTATGGGGTTTGCCTCAAGCCATTCTCTGTAGGGCATCGATGCTTTATTTATTTTAAGGTTTTGACCTTTAATTGCCAATGACAACTTTAGTTGCATTTGCGTTTGTTAGAGCTAGAATGGGATGATATTATTGCGAACTAGGGTTCGATAATTCCAGTGCAACGATTTAACACGAAAACACTATCTATTTATTCCACAAATACACTCGACTACTAAATAACTCACTACTTAACACTTTATAGCCTTATATTATCGCTTCGTAACTTTAGCTTACTTATTAGCTCGCTTAAAATAAGACTACTACTTTGCGCGTTCTATGCGCCTTTGATATACAATCCTAAAATTACAGAAAAACCTAGAAAGTTCTTTAAAAGAATTCTTGAATAATCTCACATAAAAGAAAGGTTGTCAACAACTGCCTTCTAGATTAAACCGAGCAATAAATCACTCGTGTCAGCCATGACGCAGCGCGGATAGGTCGCGAAGCTCCACCAACAAACACGCGTTGCCCCGCCTCCCATGCGGCGTTGCTGCGAATCGTAACATTGCCCTCCTCCTAAGGCTGTTCGTCCCGAACAGATAGAGTTCCATGGTATCGTGCTAATCGATCCAAATGAACGACCTTCATCTTTGACCTGGGGGTCCGCTGTATCCTATACACCACATCATTAATCTTCTTTATAATTGTATAAGGTCCTTCCCAATTTTGGCTAAGTTTGGGCGACTTCCCCACCTTTCGCCGCGGATTGTATAGCCACACCAAATCATCATCCTGGAAGCCGCGGGAGCTAGCTAGTAAGTCATATCTTGCTTTGGCTCGATCACTGGATATCCGCAGTTTATTCCTGACTTGTTCATGAACATTGTCCAGCCTCTCCTTGAGCTCCTCCACAAAGTTCTCAGAGTTGAGCGAGTCTTTCTCTGGTGTTCCATACATCAAATCTGCAGGAAGCCTCATTTCCCTTCCCAACATCACTTTCGCCGGAGTATAACCAGTGGCTTCATGCGTAGAGCCTCGGTATGCCATCAACATGAGAGGTAGATGTTGGTCCCAATCACGCTGATGATCTGCCACCATTTTCGACAGGTAATGTTCCATGGTCCGATTAAATCTCTCCACCATCCCATCCAACTGTGGATGCAAAGGAGTTGTCCTGGTCTTGCGAATTCCGAGAAGTTCCATGACCTTCTGGAAAACAGCCGATTCAAAATTTCGGCCCTGATCAGAATGAAGTTCGAGAGGGACTCCAAATCTGCAGAACATTTTATTTACTAGCACCGTTGCCACAGTCATTGCTTCTTGATTAGGCAGGGCGTATGCTTCAGGCCATTTAGTGAAGTAATCCATGGCGACCAAGATGTATTTATTGCCCGACTCAGTCTGAGGAAACGGTCCCGCGACATCAGTTGCTACCCTCTCGAATGGAGCACCTACAGTGTACTGCACCATTCGGCTGCGTGATTTAGTTCGATGTCCTTTTGTGGCGCAACAAACTTCGCAATTGCGGCACCAAGATTCGACGTCTTTATGATAATTCACAAAGTAGAACCGCTCTTTAATTTTGGCCAAGGTTTTATTGACCCCAAAATGACCTCCACTGGTTCCGTCGTGCATTTCCTGTAGTACGTCCGATTTTCTGCTACCAGGAACAACCAACTGAATGACTACGGTCTTGCCATCCGGACTCTCCCACGCTCTCTTCAGTAATCCATTTTCTACTTTAAGAGAGTGCCACTGGGCCCATAGCGCCTTCAGGTTTGGACTTTTACCAGCGATTTCTTGCCATTCTGGTCTCTTGTCGTCAGTCTTTGCAGAGAGGATGGGTCCAATATCTGGATCGTTCATTTGTTCATCTCGAAGCGTCTGTGTGGTCCAGCCATCGTTTATTTCCACCGACGTTCTCCGTACAGAAGGAAGTCCCTCACGCTGTTCAGTTCTTTGACAATGCCGACAATCTTCTTTACATGGCCGTCTAGACAATGCATCGGCATTTCCGTGAGACCTTCCTGGTCGATGTTCAATTTGGAAATCGTACTGCTGCAGGCGGTCTATCCATCTGGCTATTTGACCTTTTTGAGAATTTTTCATCTGTAATAACCATTTCAAGGCTCCATGGTCAGTTCTAATCAGGAACCTTTTTCCATATAAGTAGCGATGGTAATGTTCGACTGCTTTAACGATGGCCAACAGCTCCTTTTTAGTGACGCAACAGTTTCTTTCTGGCTTACTTAAAGTCTTACTGTAGTACTCAATGACCTTCTCTTGCCCGTTTTGTCTTTGAGAGAGTACTGCACCTAGACCACAGTTACTTGCATCCGTGTCCAGAATAAACAGTCCGTCCGTTATAGGGTAAGCCAAGATTGGACTAGAACAGAGGGGAGCCTGCAAACGCCTGACTGCAATCATGGTTCCACAAGAACGGTGTTTTCTTTTCCGTTAATTTGTGCAGCGGTTTTGCGATGTCGGCGAATCCTTCTACAAATCTCCTGTAGTAAGTACATAGTCCCGAAAAGCTCCTTGCTTCGTGTTTGTCTCGGGGAACTGGGCAATCTTTAATTGCAGATATTCTGAGATAGTATGCCCCAAGTACTCGACTTGCTTTTGGAATAGGCTGCATTTCTTGTAGTTTAACTTTAGGTGAGCGTTCCGTAACTTGCTGAAGATTTCTCTTAAATTCTTCAAATGCTCGTCAAAATTACGTCCCATGACAATTATGTCATCCAAGTATACCAGGCAAGTTTTCCAAGTCAGCCCCCTCAAAACAAGTTTCATTAGTCGCTCGAAAGTTGATGGAGCATTGCACAATCCAAAAGGCATAACAGTGAACTGGTATAGCCCAGAACCAGTAGAAAATGCAGTCTTCTCTTTGTCTTCGGGAGCAATCTTTACTTGCCAATACCCACTTTTTAAATCTAGAGTGGAAAACCACTTTGATCCCGATAAAGTTGCTAAGGTGTCGTCTATACGTGGCAATGGGTAGCTGTCCTTCTTGGTCACGTCATTAAGTTTCCTGTAGTCAACACAGAACCGCGTTGAACCATCTTTCTTCTTAACAAGAAACACAGACGATGACCATGGACTAGATGATTCTTCTATGACGCCCTCCTTTAACATTTCATTCAGCAAACTGTTAACTTCTTGTTGTTTAGCCAGAGGGAACCTTCGTGGGTGTTGTCGTATTGGCTGGGCATCTCCTGTGTTGATCTTATGGACAACTAAATCAGTTTGACTGTCGTTGCTCTTGAAGTTGAACATATCAGATTCATCCATAGCAAATTTTATGGCAGATTGAAGTTGTTCCCTTGACAGATGACTCCAATGTCGTTTGAAAGCATCAAATTTCTAACCAAGCCTCTGGGGAAGCTTGGTTAGAAGATTTAACTTTGGATGTCTCTGCTTCAACACGATTGCATACCCATTGTACAGGCTCATAATTGGCAAGAACTGTTCCTTCTTTGAGCTTGATGGTCTTTTCTCCAATATTTGCAACTCGTACTGGCATAGTCTTCTTCGAGTCGGTCACAGTTCGTACTACCATGATTTCAGTCGTCAAATCCAGGTTAGGTTCTGTAAGTCCTATGGACCACCCAGGATCATTTTCAGAAGTCACTGTGATAATTTGTTCTGAATTTGGAGGAATTTTCACATCTTCCACCACCAGTAGACGGACACTAGTTTCCACATTTCCATTGGTTAATGCAAACTCCTCATCTCCAAATGTGAGAATATTCCGTTTGTGATCATAGGAGAATCCATGTTTCCTGATGAGATCCATTCCCAAAATAAACTCGTCTTTGATCCTGGCAACCAACACTTTATGCCGAACTTCGAGTCTTTCTCCAATAATGATGGTGACATCGGCTTCTCCGTCTATAGGGCAAGACTCTCAAGTGACTGATTTTAACATAATAGGATTGGGCAATGGTTGTATGGTATATCCGACAAGTTTATCTCTCCTTGCAATGGTCACATCTGCTCCTGTATCGACGGTAATCTGGATTTTCTGTCCCTTAATGCGTCCGGCCACTGTAAGACTTTTGCCACCCAAATTATTGACTTTAAAGATCCTGGGGTTCTTAACGGGCCCGGTCGATTGCCCCCTTGCATTGACCGGAATTAGTTTTCCTGGGACCTAGGGCGTACTTGGTCGCCGCTCGGTCTTCTAAACGACGGCGACGGACTTCTTGCCCTATTACGGCAGTTAGTCTTGATGTGACCCAGTCTGCCGCAGTTAAAACATTTTATGCCCCGATTGTCTGTTGGTCGAGGCGTCCTTCCCAACAGGGCTTGTATATTGACTGCCATATCCTTAATCGTTTTATGTAAACTTGCCATGGATTCAGTCCTTGACGTATCCTCCTCGTCATCGCAAGTTGCCATTCTTACACGTGGAGAATGACTCGATAGAACAACTAGATAACACTCGTGACGCCTCGAATTCCAGGGCCCGAACTAGTGCCTCGCTGATATTCCTGGGCCTTACTAGACGTAAGTGGTATCTCATGTCACTATCTCGAACTCCCTCAATGAACCTTTCGGCGGCAAATTGCATTTGAAAACATTCAGGGGCTGATGGGTATGCCAGGTGAATTAGTCTGTCTATGTCCGCCTCAAATTCTTATAAGGATTCACCTGACTTCTGCTGTCTCATCCTCAGCTGGGCTTGGAACACGGTTTCTTTGTGCTCGTTTCCAAATCGTAGTTGCAGAGAGTGTACTAAAACGGCATAATTACTTTGATCAGCTGCCGACAGAGATTGGAGTAGTTCAGCCGCTTTTCCACGAAGTGCTACCACTAATGATGTAGCTTTCTGGGGCTCGGACCAGCCATTAGCTTTTGCAGCTGCCTCAAATTGTGTTTTATAAATTTCCCAGGCCGTAGTACCGTCATAATCGGAAGGCTTAATTTTAGCGTTGGCTGTGCTAAAACTCTCTGTAGACACGTTGTCGTCCTCAAGTTGTTCCCGGAATTTCTTTTCTGTCTCGAGAAACTTCTGGCTGACAGCTTCGAGTGCTTCGTTAACGGATTGCATTATTCTTTCTTCCAATTGTTGCTCCTTAACTGCGAGATGGTTCACTAATTCTTTTTAAATCGTTTCTGCTCTTCTTTTTGTTCTAGATAACGTTTTTTCTGCTCTTCCTTCTGTTCTAGATAACGTCGCTCCTGTATTTGATCACGTTTTTCCAGCTCTTCCTTCTGTTGTTGATAACGTCGCTCCTGTACTTGATCACGTCTTTCTTGTTCCTCTTTTTGTTCGTTATAATGTTTTTCCTGTTCTAGATAACGTCGCTCCTGTACTTGATCACGTTTTTCCTGTTCTTCCCTCTGTTGTTGCATAAGGGACAGCAGGGCGGCAAGTTGATCCTCCATCGCTTGATGCTGACTTCGGGTCACTGGCATAAACACGTAATGTCCGGTAATGAAGCACTCACTTACAGTTCAGCAATATTAGTTCTCAAATTCCCACTGGAATCCCACTTCTGACACCAATTGTTGCGAACTAGGGATCGACAATTCCAGTGCAACGATTTAACACGAAAACACTATTTACTTATTCCACAAATACACTCGACTACTAAATAACTCACTACTTAACACTTTATAGACTTCTATTATCGCTTCGTAACTTTAGCTTACTTATAGCTCGCTTAAAATAAGACTACTACTTTGCGCGTTCTATGCGCCTTTTATATACAATCCTAAAATTACAGAAAAACCTAGAAAGTTCTTTATAAGAATTCTTGAATAATCTCACAAAAAAAAAGGTTGTAAACAACTGCCTTCTAGATTAAACCGAGCAATAAATCACTCATGTCAGCCATGACGCAGCGCGGATAGGTCGCGAAGCTCCACCAACCAACACGCGTTGCCCCGCCTCCCATGCGGCGTTGCTGCGAATCGTAACAATATCATTGAACGATTCATTATGTATAATTACTTATTTCCCCTGAGTAACCAATCTATTGTTACTTTGAGATAGGATTTGATGGATGCTTGTTATCATAGTAATACTAGCTTTTAACTAGACTAAAATCAAATTGCAGTAGTATACAATTATCCTTAAGCCTAGTCTCCTCAGCTCTCCTCTTTCCTGCTGATGATATGATTCACAATGGCAAAGCTGACCCAAATCATTTGAATCAGGTTATTCGCCTTTATCAAAAATAACTACAAATAATCAGACAACTTTTCTTTTCCTACAGTTTCAATTTTAGGTTTATTTTCAGGTTTATTTGTTTTAGTTATTCGATTTTCTCTAAAGAGTATATTTTCACTTTTTGCAGAAACCGAATGAATGCAAAATGTCGCTTTTCCGTTAAAAAAACATCCCATAAATGTCCAGGATTCATGATTGAAGTACATATCTTGTTACTTTTCTTAAGGACAATCGACAACTTTACTGGCAAGTTTCTTAAACTTCGGTATCTAAGTCCCGAGGCGCAGACCTTGAAACTTATACCCGTCAAAAAAAAGTCTTTTCGGACATCTATAATTGAAGTTTTATTCTCGATTCATGACGTCTCTATTCTAATCTAAATTCTTAATTAACAACTTATTTAAATCAAAATTATGATCTTTCTAAAACTATGAACAGTTTAATAATTAAACGAGTACCTCTGTGACTTCTTATGATGTAGGTGTTATATGGCTCCTGGTTTTCTCTCCCAGTGGAGAGACAAACTTTTCTTTAAGACCTTGACTATCGACTATATTTTATGAACCCCGGAGACATCTAACGGCAGACAAGCAAACGTACAGCCTCTGCCAATAATCAAAAATCGATTTAAAACGTAGGTCCTTACCATATACATTATTAAACAGACACTAGATGGCGACGTTTGCATAGAACTTGGCTTTTCATCTTTGTTTTCTTACTTTGTTTGCAACATGTAAAATGGACGAAAAGAAAAATAATGAAGCTATACCGGATTTCTTAAAAATATATTCGCAGCGCATAAAATAAACTTTTTCCTGTTTTTAATAAGTATGAAGTAAAATGCTATACATCATACGTCCGGTAACGTGTTACAGTAGTCGTTTCGAAATTCCAGACTCGGCTAGCGCCTCGTCCGGAAACATCTTACTCCTACTGTAAAACTATATTTACCGGACTTATAACTTAAATAACTTTTTCTAATTTTGACATATAAAGTGGCACTTTTCAATACTGATGACAGTGACGTAACGTCCTACTTTTCGTAACTAGTTACAAAAAGTAAAATCTTTCGTAACTAGTGATGAAAAGTTGGTGTCACCACCAGTTGCAGGTTTCGGCTGTGGCACACCGTTGCTATAGTTTTACGGTATTAAGTAGATACAAAGTGGTTTAAAAGTAAATATTGAAGTTTAATAATAATAATTCTCTCTCTAAGTAGGTATTTGTAGTCAAAATTAGAAAAAATCTTGTATGAAACACGTGACGAAACATTCATTCGTTACACAAAATCGGACTTTTCGTAACTGGTTACATAAATAGCTAATAAAAGCAGGTCTCAAATGAATTTCTCTACCTTGGACCGGATTGATTATTGTCCAGAGATAGAATACATCAAATTTATTTCTCCAGTTTTCACTCAAAAACATTGAAATTCATACCATTCACAACACCTATTGAAATTGCCATTTACCTACTTAAAGTAAATACCGAAGGTATATAACACTATTTTATTGTAAAACTTCTTAATTTGACAAATAAAAATTATTTTTTGCAAACACTATAGACATTTTTATAACATGTTTGAGGTATCTTTTTTGATTAAACTAACTTCAATATGACGTTATACTTAGGTCAGTAACGTCCATATTTTGTTCTTTATATAAGACCATGCGACGTCTGAAATATGACGTCATCTGGATATGTCATACTTACGTTACTAAGACGTCCAACTGATCGCTTAAGTGACGTCTTTTGGACCAAGTGATGTCGTCTAAAAGACGTCTTAAAGACGTAATATGTTACCTGGGGTGTAATAGCTGATTGTATTTGCAGCCTTATATTTGGCAGATTCAGTCTGATATTGATTATGTGACGATAATAGGTATGTTAAACTCTGCGACGTACGTATTTTTATACCTTTTGACATCACGCCCAAGTTGTAAAATTAAGATTTTAAAATGTCTGGTGACGTTGATTGGTCAGTAGAATTTCGTACCTAATTACCCTCTTTAATGGCGTTTTGCACCGACATGTTTAATAAGAGCATAAGCTAAGTTCAGATTCTACAGTGATATTTTTGACGCATTATGTCGCAGTCAAAACAAAACTTAGTGAAGGCTCTCCATAAACACGTCGGTGCAAGAAGATCTAAATACTTCATTTTAAATTTCACACCTTAAGAATGGGAAAATCTTTAGTTAACTATGTCCCTGGCGTACCCACTTCGCCGATATTGGTCACTTGAGCATGAGATCAATTTTACATTTCAGTAATTACCTGCGCCCATTTACTAAATTGCCATGAAAAGCACTCATTTTAATAGTTAATTTTAATTGTGTGGTAGCTTATCGTACTTAATTTATGAATATAGGGAAAAATACAAGTTGATGAAGAAAGTGCATTACGTTAACCACGTATTCTACGTCCGAAAATAACCCTAAGTATGTAAGTGATAATAATATGTTGTCGAATGTTTCGTTGCACCTATAGAATTTACTGAATATACAAAATTGTTTATACATTTCCCAAAAAAATAACTAGAGATGTTGAGACACGCGGCTTTTGAGAATACCCTCTATGCACGACTTTTTATCTTAAAACGTTTCTTAGGTCCAGTATTTAAAACATTTAACTAAGACTTCTGTTGCGTTTAACACCTTTTAAAATGGTTATCTTCATTTAGATTAAGCGAAAATACTCAACATTTACTATTTGCTAAAGAGTATTCTTCAAAGTACGTTTTGTCTTTTATTGATGATTTTTGAAAAACATAATAATAATTTATTATCAAAAATTATACAACAAAACTCGTAATCTACAACAGGTGTTTTTATTAATTATTTAATCTTTGGCAATAGATTTTTTTTTTTCAACTCTGTATCTCCAGACCATAGCGTCTTTTAAAAAATATTCAAAAGACAAAATGGGGGTGGGAAAATCTTGGGGTACGGTTCTATGATGATGGGGAGAGATGGACAAACAAAAACGACTTCTGTTGATCCTCTCAGTTGTAATTTTTGTTTTGTCTTTAAACGGTTCGATGCGGATTGGCATCTTCCTCAGTAGTTCCTGAGAAAAATTGCTGACCAATTCCAGTACACAAAGATATCCCTTAGGACGCAATGTTCGTTTCCAGTGGGATTCTTTTAATGAGACTTTTCTTCATTTTATGCCACTTCAATTAATGCACTCTTTTTTAAATTAATATAATTAACAAAACTACTGAGCACGCCGGCTTTTTTTTTAAGTTTTAAATACATTTTCAAACTCAAGTTCTCAAGAGTCTACTTGCATCCCTGATCAAGGCACAAATATTTCAACCATAGATTCTGCTAATAAAACTATTATTGAATAGTCTCCAATACGATGCTCAACTAGACTGAAGATCACAGAAGAGCTGTTGCAAACTGGAACCCTTGATTCACATATAGTAACCATATGCAGTTGAAACCAGAAGCAAATCTTCTCTAGTAAGAGGGAGAACTACATCCACTCTTAAAACTTAAAATGTATAACGGAATTTAAAACCCCACATTAAATGTGAGATTAAACATAGTTACCTGAATATACTAACTTATCTCTCTTAAAAGTTACCTGATGTTAAGCAGGGTTAGCCTAGACACGTGGTGTCTCAAATCCTTTAATGCCCGAAGATTGGGACTCCGTTACATCAAATCACCAAAACGGAATTCCCTGAATGCCTCTTCCAAATGAATTCCTGCTGCAGGGGCCTTGGAGCAACTACTTAGACTCACTTAATTTGCAACCTTAAGCGGCAATGGTTTGGGATGAAGGCTAATTTGGACACGATAACTTCTAGGCAGTAGTCATAAGAGAAGAGAAATTGAGAATTTGACCACCGAAAACCAGAGAATTTAAATTCAACAAAAACGAAAGCTAGTGTTGTCAATTCTACAGATATAGTCAGAGACTTGAAAGTTCAATAACGTAAAGTACACGATAATTGGCCAATTCGTGGAAAAGAGAAAAGAGGACAAGCAGAAAAGTAAGACAAAGCAAGACATTTCGAAAATCTTTTTCCATAAGACTCGAAAAGGAAATCTAAATCGACATAAAGAAGAATAATAGGAAAAGTTGCCACCCTGGCAACCCTGAATTGAGATATGACTTCCATGAAGAATAGACATATGACAGATTGAAGAAATCAAAGAACTCGAATCAAAGAACATTGGAGCAATGTAGGTGAACACCATCTCAAACGGCTCGCCGTAAGTCAACCATGTTTTTGGGGTTCATGATATACAAATCGTTGATGGTGCCTTCGTATTTCGCAATGTAGGTTTTGTTTCCGGTGCAAACAATATAGCTGACTTACGGCGAGCCGTTTGAGATGGTGTTATGTACACCACTTCATAAAAATCCGTTGAAGAGTTATTCAAAAATAACCAAAGGGAGCCTTAGAGCTTAAGCGGACTTTTGAAAACAATTGTTTGTTAATGCTAATAGAAGAAACTATATTTGAAATGTTTGCACTTTGATCTGGGACACCCTGTATACTGTTTAGGCACCACCATCTGATTACTATTTAATCGTAGACTTGTACGCAGTCGACCAGCACCTATTTCGCGTTTCAGCGGTTACACAGCGAGTCGACATCCAAATTGGGTTTATAGGCAAATTCTGATACGTCGAACCTTCAACTCTGGTCTTTTTAACATTGACACAGGTTCACCATCCACGAATGTGGGAAGGACATTCGCTTGATAACGAGCAGAAGTAGCTCAAACACTGCGTAAAAACTAAATAAAAATAGTGGAAGTCCAAGAATTCTCATCCAGTAATGTATACAATATCTGACACTTTGAAAAAAAAAACTGATATTTAATCATGTATTTGTTTTTCTTCTTGACGGCCATCTACAGTGTGTTTTAAAAGTCTCAGCACAGTCAAATATTGAAGAAACGGCTTAAAGAAATAATTCAATGCGGGTTATTGGTGATGCACGACTTATTTGTGGTTACAGCAATGTTGCCAAATTTACAGTTAGGCGGATACTAATGGATCTTTATATTTTTGAATGTAACTACTACTTAACTTAATCTGCATTCGGTAGAGCTCTCTACATTTCCTTCAAATTGTAAAAGTCAATTGAGTATTTTTCGACACAAAAAAATAAATAAAAAGTGACGGAACTGTTTTTTTAAATGCAGGGTGTCACTAGGACATGACCAAAATTTCCGCTGGTATTGATGCGCAAATTTCTTAAAAAAATGTATTTATTGATAATATCTACAGAACGTTACCAATGATTATCATAAAACTTACTGCAGACTTATTTCTAAGTAAAATTCATGCTTTGATGGACAAATGGCATCCATCCGCCTTGGTCATATGGTAAGTTCTTTAGCGTCTTGTTAAAAAAAAACAACTGAAATAAGTGCTCAAGGGTACGTATTCGGAGGAAATAAATTTTATTTTTCTCCTACTGACTTACTAAAGTAAATTTGCATAACTTCTCAAGACTATGAATTATTCCAGTCTATTCAATTTTATTCTTCAAATTTACAGATGATCCACAGGCCATTGTAGTTTTTAGAAGCCTACAGCTCTCACCTCTCTACTAACTGCTTAGTAGTAAATTTGTCGATACTTGAGTCTAGCAATTAATTAGTTCCACTAATTACTATTATGCCATGGGTAATAAGCTCTAGAGCTCTCGCTGCATTATTACTTTCATACTAAAAGGTATTTAAGACATCACCTACGATAATTAATTACCATTAGAGACATAGAAAATAAAATACTGTCTAGGAAAATTAAAAAACCCAATTTCCTTAAGTTATTTATAGTACTACGTTCAAAAGTCTGTCATAGAAAATAAAGATATAGCTTGTTGTTCATCTCATTGATCTCCCACTTAAGTACTAAATTTATTAAAACATTTATTTGGTTTATTCAGCATTCACAACAAAGTTTATTCTGCTGCTTGTAATAGAGTAGAATAACTGAAACATTAAGATTATTTAAGAAATAATTAGAATAGTATATCGACTTCACTATAGAGCCAAATGTAGGACCTAAGATTCTAGACTCCCACTGTTCTACTAGGAGAGATATACAGATTGTAAAGATTAGTTCTGATTAGTTGACGTTGACGTCTCTCGTGGTGCCTAAATTGCTTTATTGCCACATTTACAGAACCACTTTGTAGTGACAGGTACTACATAGTGTATCGAAGGAGCAATTTGTTTGTAAGATAAAAATAATAGAAATAAAGACTAAAAAAATATTACAACGACGTTGATTTGAGGTGCAAGTAACCAGTAGAGGAACTTCATCCAACGACTTAAAAGTGGCAGCATTAGTCAAAATCCTTCATAACATCATACCGATTTTCCTGCGCCGAATTTTACAGTAGCATATAAGATAACAGACTCTAGACAATAACCGACAATAGAAATACTGACTTAAGAGAGATCCTTTTGTTGTACGAATGTTGTACGAAAATTAAAGTTAATAATAAATATATTTTTCCACTAAAAGCATTTAAAGAACTAACTAAAGGACCTAAATAGACTTCCTCTTACTCATCATCTTTCCTTTGTACTAATCTATGCCGCATACTTGCGGGACTTAAAAATTTTAGTGAAAGTTATAAAGAGAAAAAGACTGTAGTACTCCTTGAGGCACTAGATCTTAGCATCCAGGCTACTAGAGGCGCTTTAATACAAATTTCTTCCTTCGTAACATCATACCGATTTTCCTGCGCCGAATTTTACAGTAGCATATAAGATAACAGACTCTAGACAATAACCGACAATAGAAATACTGACTTAAGAGAGATCCTTTTGTTGTACGAATGTTGTACGAAAATTAAAGTTAATAATAAATATATTTTTCCACTAAAAGCATTTAAAGAACTAACTAAAGGACCTAAAAAGCCGTCTTCTTACTCATCATCTTTCCTTTGTACTAATCTATGCCGCATACTTGCGGGACTTAAACATTTTAGTGAAAGTTATAAAGAGAAAAAGACTGTAGTACTCCTTGAGGCACTAGATCTTAGCATCCAGGCTACTAGAGGCGCTTTAATACAAATTTAATAAAGAAGCCACAAAAAGAGTTTATTCTTTTTTGGATCCTCCTGCAGTGTTGGTCTCCAGGGTCCCCGGATCGTCGTAAACACCGTCCCGTCTACAGTCGTGGGTATTAGGGCCTGTGGTATGACGGCAAGCAGCTTGGGTGTCGGTTAAAATGGTACGAGCGCCAGCCGGGGGCGGGACCTTCTATAGTGACTGAACAGGCCGGAGACCGATAGGAAAACTTTAAGTTTTCTACATTTCCTTCATTTCCCTACTAGACCCATTACTTGTTGTTGTAGCAACATCTTTATATGTTCATAATACTAAAACCATATTTGGGTTCCAAAGGTTACACATCTTCTTATAGGTCAAAGGAGCTCTTTGCATCTTTCTAGAGTGATGAAGGCTATGAGTTTTGTATAATCAATTATAAATTTTATAATAACATATTAGCATGTTAACTACCCACTCTAAGAGCCAATTTTACAACATCACTTGACAAGTAAACTTAGACTAAATATTCGGACAGAAACAGAATTCACTATAGTAGCCAAATGAGTTTAAACCTCGGCTAAGATTTAAACTGGACTTGTAAAAATGGCACTAAATAGAACAACACAAATGAAGCAAAACACGTTTAACAAAGGTAAGTTTTGTTGAGGACTCCGGCCGGTGAGATGTCTGTAGTGTGTTCACCAAGGGTGTCGGCTGTATGCCGCAGGGGGTGGCTCGGTAATCAGCAGACTGTGGTGGGGTCGTGCGGGGTCGGGTGGCTCCCCGGGGATCACGGGGACGCACGCCACGCTGAAGCCCGAGTTGACCTGCTGCCGTCGTTACGCTTTCACCACGTTTACATAGGGATTTCAATTCGAACACTGTATCTTGTGTGTTGGAGGATAGGAAAAAAATTGTTTAGAATTGAATTCTGTAAAATAAACAGTTAAAAAAAGACAGTAAAACCATTTTACAAAGGCGTTGTTTGAAGCATGATATAGAAAATATCATAACGAGAGATACCATAAACAGAAACCACTGGTCACGTCTAAAATCAAAAAAGACGAAAAAAGTGAAAAAGAAAAATAGAGTGAAGAAATCGATTCAGACCCGTCTAATACCAAAACCAAATACTTGAAAATTAAAGGCCAACTATTACAAAAAAAAAAACGTTTTATTCATTCTCACTGATTAAACACAGTTGAGAAAAATACATATTTTATTTCCTTTCTTTTTGCTTTCAATTTGCCATAAATATAACATCCAATTTACACGTCGATTCAAAATTGCTTTCAATCAAAATTTTACTGAAAACACCCACACTTATTTTTGGTCTTTCCAACCTGGGTGCTTTGCAAGCAATGTAATTTATTTTGCAACTCTTTTTTTTATAATTGACGTTGATTTAAGTTAGACCCTAACTTAAACTAATAATGAATAAATGAACTTGGTTAACTTCATTTTCGATGACTTGGGTTGGCTCGGTTTAACTCAGCTTAATTTTGGTTTAATTGTAAAAAAAATATTCTTAATTACTTTTAGTTACTTATAAAGAGGCACACAATTCTCATCAATTCTTTGTTTTCAAAGCAAATGCCATTTTACACTGATTGTCATTTATTGCCTACGTATGCCAAAAACGTTGTTCAATCTAAACTGGTAGCCAATTACTTTGCAACACTCGATTTCTGCAACAAGTTTGAAGGAGCCTAAGTCTGAAATGGACATACAGATTTCATCGAACGAACCAAATTGAGTAAAAAACATCAAGCGTAATCCATTTCAGGCTAAAATGTTCTAGAAAATAGTATTTTTCGAAAACTTGGTATATTTATCGAACGAGGCAGTATATCGAAAAAAACTATTTGTACAGAGACATCACTCAATTTGCTCCTTGCCAATTTCGATTTGAAAAAAATTTATTCGCGTTTCCTACTTCGGCCACAAGAGGACGCCAAATCTTTATTTACAAAATGTTTTATACGTCAAATATGACAGTTGTGACGTAAGGTTGGTTTTTCTTAAGTGGAATGATACATAATTTTTATGCCAAATCGATAGAGCCGAAGAAGCTGATTTCAAAAATACTTACTTTCATATACCTAACGTCAACGGTTTTCGATATACAGGGCGACAAATTCATTGAATGTCTAGAATAATTTTAAGTGTCTCACCCAATTTGCTCCTTTCCTATTCCGATTTGAAAAAAAGTTTATTCGCGCTTCTTACTACGGCCACGAGAGGACGCCAAACCTTTATTTAGAAAATGTTTTATACGTCAAATATGACAGTTGTAACGTAAGGTTGATTTTTATTAAATGGAATGATACATAAGCTTTAAGCCAGATCGATAGAGCTGAAGAAGCAAATTTAAAAAAAAAAAAACTTACTTTCATATACCTAACGTCAATGATTTCCGATATACAGGGCGACAAATTCATTGAATGTCTAGAATCATTTTAAGTGTCTCACCCAATTTGCTCCTTTCCTATTCCGATTTGAAAAAAAGTTTATTCGCGCTTCCTACTTCGGCCACGAGAGGACGGCAAATCTTTGTTTAGAAAATATTTTGTACGTCGAATGTGACAGTTGTGACGTAGGGTTGATTTTTCTTAAATGAAATGATACATCATTTTTTTCTTATAGTTATATCTTGTTATTTTATTACATTGCTTTCGTCGATGCCACCAGTCTCGTCTTTCCCACTTTGCCTATTTCTTGTATTTACCAGTTGTAACTTAAGTTACTATGACTATATATTTTTGACGTATTCTGTTGTCAAAATTTTTTCTACGAATAGTACACTTGTATTGTTTAAACATTTTTTGAATTTTTTTATCTGAATCTTACGTTGCACAGCAACACAAATTTATTGCTTGAATTTAGATTAAATTTAAACTTGAACTAAAAACCAATTTATTGCATATCAAAAACCTATTAAAATTAAATCTTAAATGCAATTCCTTTGACACCTTGAAACAAACATTTTTAAAACCTCTAGAACACAAATTTATATTAACTTTTCTGTTTGAATTGCGATCAGGAATTCTTCCTAAGATTTACGTCATACCATTAAGTAACACCCAGTATAAAGATAAGTATTTTTCAAATCAGCCTCTCTAGCCCTATCGATCTAGGTTAAAAATCATGTATCATTCCATATAAGAAAAATCAATCTTACGTCACAACTGTTATATTTGACGTATAAAACATTTTCTAAATAAAGATTTGGCGTCCTCTCGTGGCCGAAGTAGGAAGCGCAAATAAACTTTTTTTCAAATGGGAACAGGAAAGGAACAAATTGGGTGAGACACTTAAAATGATTCTAGACATTCAATGAATTTGTCGCCCTGTATATCGGAAACCATTGGCGTTAGATATATGAAAGTAAGTATTTTTGAAATAAGCTTCTTCGGCTCTATCGATTTGGCATAAAAATTATGTATCATTCGATTTAAGAAAAACCAACCTTACGTCACAACTGTCATATTTGACGTACAAAACATTTTCTAAATAAAGATTTGACGTCCTCTCCTGGCCGAAGTAGGAAGCGCGAATAAACTTTTTTCAAATCGGAATAGGAAAGAAGCAAATTGGGTGAGACACTTAAAATGATGTCCCTATACAATATGATCCTGATCTATCTGACATACCGGCAGACACCATCTACGCCAACATGTTTCCCATGCACATCCGTCAGCAATTACTTGACTAAAAACTGACGTATCAAACTCAGTATTTTATGAGAGGTACCCTGTTTCAGGAAGAATTTCTTGTTGAACTGGCAAACTCTTCTTGCATACTCTGCAACATTTCCTGGCATGAGGTTTAGGATCAATCTCCAGATATGCGCTTGGCATTCCTTCATAAAAGGGTATGGCGTGGTAAATGATGAAGGATTTCGACTAACGCTGCTACCTGTGAGTCGGTGGAGTTCCGCCACAATACTCCCCTCTCACTGACAACGAGAACGGAGGTTGTATGATGAGAGAGAAGCGACTGAAGCGTTGCTCACTTTGCGAACTGCGAGGACGACGTTGTGTCACTGTTGCTTGACCGAGGTGAGTGACGGAGGTTGTGCCAGTGTTGCCGAGAATGGTACCAGGGAGTGATGTGTGTGAGAAAATTCCGCGATGCAGTGAGTGTCTTCACTTCAGCGATCCTTGTTGCGGCTTTGTGCTAGGAAGATTGCGTGTTGCTTTTGTCGAAGGTCTCCAATTATGACGTGATAAATGATGAAGGATTTCGACTAATGGTGCCACCCGTGAGTCGATGGATGAAGTTCCGCCACAATGGTCTCACGAAATCAGTCTCGAGGGTCCCAGCATCATATATCGTTCTTCCTTTTCAAAGTTCGACGATTCCGTGTTTAATAGATAATGTAATTCACTATCAGACAATTTAGGTCTCAGAATATACTCGGATTGCTTTTGGCGTAAAAGCCATTAGTCTTTACTACATATGACCTAGACCCACTATTTTGTCCCTTCTGGAAAAATATCTCAGAAGAAGCTCTGAAGAGCATTTTTTGACACCAAACTGAGAAATACCTAGTCTATAACTGAATATTTAAATCAAACTGAAAATTACAATTTAAATCTTTGTTTGTGCGATGCTATAGGTATACCTCATTCACTTATTTTTGGCATCTCGTTACCTTTGAAACCTTCATTTTTTTTATTCCTATCTCTTTTTGGCACATGTTGAGAAGATGCAAAAAAAATGTCAAAGTCAAATTTCGAGCGCCTACTTGACGGCAATAACAAGTGAAAGGTTTATAGTTGCTATTAGGCGTCCATAAATCAAAGGACTTTCTAAACAACCGAGACCGGCGCGGCGGGTCAGATATTCCGGTTCGCAAAGAAACTGATTCTTCGAATTTGTTTTCTTACGTGCCAATTAACACAGAAAGTGCAAATTGATTTCAAATTAAGGGCCAAATTTGGCCCATGAGGGACAAATCCGCTATCTTTTGAGCATACATAAAAGTCAAACGCGATATTAATGTATGATTTCAGTAGTAGTGTATTTGTAATTATTTATAAATTTGTGCAAATCAAAAATATACCAATAGCTACTGCTTGTACTTTTGTAATAATACAAGATTAATAAGTAAATTAAGTTTCTTTCTTCCTGTTCAAAGATGGTGGTACCTGTACTTTTATATTTTCTCTCCAATTTTCCATTGACTTGTCGGCAGTAATCTCCATGTATTGAATCAGAATTTTTATGGGTCACCAAGGGCATGTTTTTTAATGGTGATTTGCTATTGTTTCAGTGTTCAAAATGTTTGTTTCAACTGATCTTTCTATGCTTATGTGCACACTTTCAAAAGAACCTAAAATGCGTTGAATACCAGCTAATGTCGTAAAACTCTTATGTTTTTAAGAATAAGGAACAAAAAGAAAAAAAATAGATGAAGAAAACATTTAAGTTCTGACTGATAACTGAACTCGCACTAATACCTATTAAAGAAATTTACGTCGCAAATGAAGTGTAGGACAAACAACAAATTGAGATATGTGAGATGAATTAGGTAGTAACTGCTGCACAAAAATTTGATAAGGTAAACAATACCCGAAGTTTAGATATTTTCGTAACGCGTTAACATCTAGCAAAAGTAAAAATGCTTTTGTCCTCTCAATAACTAATCCCAAGAAAGCAGAAATTATGAATTAAGTTGGTGATGGAAAGGAATATGGTTCAGGAGACCAAAGATTGGTTGCAATTTAAGAAAGAAATCCTGGAGATGATAAATCTTAACGATGACAAAAAACCCATTATTAAAATATGCAACATGGGGAGAATATAACTTTATTTTTTTTTAGGTTTTGTGAATCAGCATTTTTTTCTGTCTTCATAGACATTTAAAAAAATATTTACAAAACTTGTTAGTTTCTTCACAAAAATTTGGTAAAAGTGGACAAGTTTTCAAGAAAAATTATGTAACAGCAGAAGCTAAAGCCCGCGCACAAATTATAGAAGATTAGTAGCAGATTTCTGCAATTTTTATATATATACTTCATTAAAGTTTACTAAAAGTTATCATATTTTAAAGCCTCAAAAACAGATATCGCAAAAAGCAAGTGCTTCAGCTTTTTTATTAAAAAGGTGTACCGCCAAGAGCTAAAGTTTACAGAGAAATTTGGAAAGATAAATCGAAGAATGTTTCAATTTTTATATAAAATAAACTTACTGATCAATTAAGTGTATATTATAATAAGTTACACCGAACTATAAAAAATTAGCCTTTTTCCATTTCTAGCCTCCTATTAGTAGGTGCTTCAACAATTGCTTAAAAACAGGTGTCTTTAGAAGCTAAAACTTACACAGATATTTAAGGAAGACGGAGACTTGCTATTTAAAAAAAAAATTGCTATTCACATAATTGTATATTGAGCTGAATTTTTAATATTTGGTTTCTCATTATTTCTACTGGTCTAATATGCGTTTTTAAATAAAAACAACAAAAAAACTACTATTTTTTAACTACACTTTTCTAAAATTTTAATTCAAAAGTTTTTAACTCTACCGGGAAAGCACAAATTTTAAGTTTTTCTGTAAAAAATTGTAGGTGCCCACAGGAGGTAAAACTAAAACGTACTGTTGAAATGAACCTATTCATCTAGTGTTTCATTATTCATACAAAACAAATATCGATAAACGCCTTATTTATTTAAACAAATTTATTAAAAATTAGCAAGTCTCAAGAACCAGGTGATTAAGATTTTGAACGATTTTCATAATAAAGGGGTATCATCAAAAGCTAAAACTTAAACAGTTTGTGAAGCCGAGATTATTCTAAATTTTATAGAAAAATTGGTCAATACAATTTATCGTAAAAATGTACCAATTAAATTCTAAAATTTAGTTTTTTTACAGTTTTTACTCCTCTAATCCGGGTTTCCA
The DNA here is from genome assembly GCA_951812265.1 of Taphrorychus bicolor. NCBI lineage: Eukaryota > Metazoa > Arthropoda > Insecta > Coleoptera > Curculionidae > Taphrorychus > Taphrorychus bicolor. The sequence goes on along the minus strand of OX638297.1, from coordinate 23,927,154 downwards.
AATAAAAATAGCGCAAACTACTATATTCGAATCTAAAATTTACCTAAAGTACTTTTTCCAGCCTCAAACATGGTTTCAGGGGAGTAATAGGGGTAGGTCAGAGTTTTTGTAACATTGTATAACAAAATCGTATTGTAAAATTTGAACGTATGTTGATGAACATATACTAACTTCAAAAGTTTGTTTCAACTGCACGTATTGCAATTGAATAATAGGTACCTATGCTGTATGATGTCCCACCAGGACCTATGCAAATTAAGCTGCATTTAACCAACAATCCAATTTTGTTTTACCCATTTTCTACCTTTTTCTTTTGACATTTCACAGCCAACTAGATAAAGTTTTGCCTGAACACTTCCTATTTGACTTTGTGTTTAGGCTAGTGAGTGGAATGTGCCCATTGATGATTTTTAGCATCATCAGATTTAAATCTATGTAATAGTTTCGCAAAACCAAAACACTTAAATTTGATAATAGTATATTGTGCAACTAGTATTGAAAATTGTACTTCTCACACGAGTGTGGCGGTTAGGACACGATCTATATGCTAGTGATACAGCGTCACAAGAGTGTGAAGGGTGATTAAGGGTGATTTTTGTACGTGTTGTACACTACACCTTTTCTGCGACTGCGATTTTGCTTCATAAATGATCATTCGTATTATAAAATATATGCAAGGCGTGTTCAAAGCAATCAGAAGCGTGTGCAAAGTCCACTTCTGTATTGTAAGAAGCTTCTTTGAGCACGCTGTTTGCAATATGCCATTTTCGAGGGTAGTTAGTAGTGCGCATTTGTTCATTTTCGAGGCAGTCGTAGAAAAAATAATGTAAAAACGTGCTCTGCAAGAAATTTGAAACACACTAATGCTAGTATGATGCCCTTCAGGACTCTATGGTCTCTAGATCTACCTCCATCTGACTTGGATCAATTATCAGAAAACTCTTTGCTCTTCCTGCCGATTTTAGTCCTCTGAGCGAAAGGACTAAAAAGACATTAAAAAGTGGCCCCCTGCCCCCTTTGTCGCTCGTTCCGTTCATTAGCGCCATACGTCGCGTTGCCGTCCATGCACATTGAACGTCGCCAACAAAAAAGCGACCTAATTTAATCAGCACGTTCATCGGCACGTCCTTCGCCCGGTTGAATCCCAAAGGTCCCAGAAGAGCCCCGGGGTCCTCGGAGGGGCGTCTCGGCCTCGTCGTATCGGTAATTAAGCCCCCGGGGCGGACAGGCCAGACCGAAAGGCACGAGGAACGGGAACACGAGAGGATTTTCGAGCGGAACAGGCTCGTATTAACGGAAATCGATGTGGTAGGAGTTGAGAAAGAAACGAGTACTAAACTGTCTGAAGCTAATTTCTCGAAGTTTTTTAGGTGGAGACGTGTGCTGCAACCAAAAGCAATTCGTATAATTATGCAATAAAGCAAACAATCTTTTCTCTTGCTTAGAGTACCATTTTTTGTTGGTTTACTATCATTTTCTTTCGTTATTATTTTGTTACTCTTAGTACAATAGCATTTTTTACACGAATAAAAGTTAAAAAAGTGCCTTTTGTCCACGGCTGTACAGGGCGTCCCAACAAGCGAGGTAAGCGGATATTTCTACGAAACTATTCATCGTAGGGCTTGCTGGAAATTTCTCTCTAAGTCTGCGCTAGAGGGCGTTTTACCACCACTATTATAAAAAAATATATAAAACTTCAAAATTTGCCTGCGTATATCGATACCATAAACAAAATCTCCCATTCCCACGAACAGCTTTACTCTTTAACATTGACAATGGAGTAAATAAATAGATGGCGGGAGTTAATCATAAATTGGCATTTGTTTACTTGGCATGATTTACAAACCGCATACTTGGAGGCTTGCGGGTTGTTCGGGTAGAGGGGAAGCAGAAAATGGCCGACATTGCTAAAAACAATAGGGCGCAAATTGAATATCCAAGGACCTTACCTTCAGATGACATAAGCACACGTAGGCGTATTATTATTTTTTTTTCTTTTGATTCCTGCTCTTCAAGGAAACAAGTATACGATTTTTACGATTATAGGATGCAGACCAAAACATTCAAATATTTTTATATTTAAATTATTTTTGATACATACCTACTATACCTATTTATTGAGTTTTTTTAGATTAAAGATTAATAATAGAATAAAACTATAAACGACGCCAATGGCTAACGGCCAAGAGCCGAGTAACAACATAACCACAAAACACAAATGAGCTTACCTGTGAAAAGAAAATTTCTTAGATTAATTTTTATAATCCCAAGTTTTACACACAAAGCGCAAAGCATTGTCTCGCCATAGCTAACACACAAATTAAAACACAGAAACGAATGCTAAAAGGGAAAAAGTCGGCGGAAAAGTGTTAAAACATTCAGGAAACCAGAAAAAAAATTCCAGGAAATAATTGTCATAAACTGACATAAACCGCGTGTCACAGGATTCTGCAATGTTGCCGATTGTGATCAGTTGGCCATCTTAAACGTATTTTTTTTCATCGTCATAAGTGTTCTATTAATCACCTTTCAAAAATTATTTGGACAGCAATAGATATTATAGTACTCTCGTGGTGTAAAGATTCGCAAGACATCCAAAAAAAGGACGTGCCAATTTACTAGCCAAGTAATCCTGGCAACACTGTATGGAGGGTTTGTTTATCACGCCAATATTGAAAAATGTAAATAAAGACCTCTACCTTGATAAATCCTCTATGCTCTTTAACTTTTTCTCTACCTTTTTAAATAACGTGGTGGTCTAAATTTTGCTCAAATGAAAAGCGAATATCTCAAAAATCGAGAATAGTAATTCATCGTTGTGTCATTTGAGAAGCAGGTTTTACGAAACTTTGTTCAGCCGCAAAATGTCCCGCACTTCTATAAGACTGTGAGGACAATGGGCGAAGTGATCTGCCATGTTTCCCACGTTGTCTGATTCGACTGTGGCGAGCTTATATCTTCACAGATAAAGAAAAGCGCGGATGGACTAGCCTACCATACATTCACAAAGTAGAATGTTAAAAGCACAATGTGAAAACTGTCTTTAAACCCATTCGTACAATACAACAGAGATTGAGATCGGCCAAAGACCGCAGAGATCCCCTATCGGCACCCAGAGTTTACCGAGTTCCATGCAGCTGAGAGTTGGTATATATTGGCACCACAAAACGCAAGTGTCAACGCGAGGATTTTGGAACATAAGACGGATCGCAGGCTGGGACAAATACAAAAATCAGCAGTAGCAAAGCACGCTTTTTCCGAAGGTCACGACATCCTTTTCAACGAGGTGGATATGTTATATCAATCGCAGCCTTTATATCCGAGACTAACGAGAGAGGCCATTGACTAAGCCAACAATTTCAACAGGAAGGAAGAAATTATGTTTCTAAATGCAGACTGGAAGCGAGTTCTACGTCATACTTCAAATGCGCCGAAATCACGCGCCACCATTACCCCTATCCCAGTCCCTCCACTGCAGCGCGACGGCGCCGGCGGGAGAATAAATACCACAGAGCTAACCACAGTCGAATCTGTCAACGTTGGGAAGCACGAAAGGTCACTTCGCCCATTACCCTATCGCCTTTCATAATGTCTGCCGCAGCTGTAAACGAAACCACGGCTTCAAAGCTCGGAAAACCCTTTAGATTGACTCGCACTTCGTTTTGAGTCACGATGGTATACGGTGTTATTTTCAAAATTCTCGTTTTCTTTCAATTTATCTCGAAAAAATTAGACACAATAGTGTAGCTCTATATTCACTATTCCGAATTTTCCAAAGTTTCTAAATGTGATACTCTATAGTAGCGTGAAAACTGCAGAAGTCTAACTCTTCTATGAACTGAAATATGAATGAAAATCTGGAAAAAATCTGAGGGTTGCAAATCCTACATTACCGGTTAAATAACATGAAGATTTTCCAAAATAGAGTATTAATTGTAAAGAATAGTTTTCAAATAAAAATTTAAACAAATTTTGGTTCTATGATAATCTTTCTACAACACTTTTCGAGTTAAGTAGGTCAAATGACACTTCATTCTCAGCTGCTCTAAACTCAATCATTCAAGGGTGAAGTCATAATTTACATATTGATCTTCTTAAATGCAAATATGGGCAAATATTGATTAAAATTGAATAAAGTTGAATAAAAAACAGCACTTACAGCTAAAACCAAAGTGACATGTCATTTTTAGAAAGATTAAGTAAAAATGTACCTTCAGACGTTGCAGATTCACGAGCAAAACCTGAACTAACCTAAAAAGGATATTGAATCTTCTGAACAAAAAAGAAAAACAAGAGATTCAAAGAAATAATGCAAAATTCGGTTTGGGGTTAGGTAACATTCCAAATAAACCACAAAGACATTTTGCAAACGGCAAACAATTTTTTTATATTGATTTTAAAATTTTTGATATAAAGTTGATAGATGTTCTTTTTTTTATTGAGAGAGGCCTTTTGCTTTATTCGAAGTGCTTCAAAAAGTTAATAAAACCACCTCTAGTGGTGTAATATTTCAAAAATTAAGTTACGTTTTTCTCATTTTTTAATCCTTTAATTTTCCCATTTTTAATTGCATCTCTCATCATTAGCTGTAAATTTCTGAAAAATTACGAGCTTTTTAGACTTCTCTAAATACCCTATGTCCAAGTTTTAGATCGTGGGAAAGATAATGTGTATGGACTAGAAAACTCCATAAGAAACACATCATTAAGAATACGATTTTGTAAATTGTATTACATGATGTATTTCTGTTTTCCTCTTATATTTAGTAGTAATAATAATAAAATGTACCTTTTTTTGATCGATTCACAAACTTGGTATACTAGTTCATAGCCCCAACCACCTTTAAAATTCTCCAAAATCCTACTGAAGACGAAACCTACATCAAAACGTGTTATTGTCAATTAAAGTAAAACGAAATTTGAACAAAATTACCAGGAAGCAAATCAAACTGATCCGATACTTGAAAGAAATTAACGTTTTTAACAATCTGTGACATGCTTAAAAAGCGACACTTAAAAAATTTAGGAAGAATGGGCTGTTAACATAAAAACTAAAAAATTGTTTTCGGAAAACCAGAAATCTACAATATTATGCGCAAATAAATTCAACTTCGTTTTTCAAACATACGAACACATTTCAAGCGTGAAAAAAAGGGACAAAGATAGAAAAAAACAAAAATTTCGAAATTTATACAGAAATTTTTGAGAAAAATTGAAAAACACACTCATTTCTTGTTAGTGTTTGGAATGTAGAGCCCAACAAATATCAGTTTTTCATTACAAATTAGCAATATAAATGATATCCCAAGGGGTGAGAGATAATTAAAATCTGATCGTGTGATTGAGTTACTGAGTTCAAAGCATCTGAAAATGAGATGTTACTTAGCCAAGTTAATCTCAAAACCAAAACAGATTTTCCGAAAAAAAACAGGATTAAGATGTTGCAGGATTCCAACCATAAAACTATTTTTTTTTATTTACGTCAATAGGACCCTGATGCGCCTTGGGATAAGACGCTTGTTGCAGACCAAGTTATCTAATTGATGGTCATGTAATAGTTATTTACCTAACAAGTGCGGGAAGTGATGCTTTACCGCACGCTGATTGCAATGAACGAGCGACGCGTAGCGGAGTTCGGTCAGCAATCGAGTGCGGTAAAGCACTTCCCGCACGTGTTAGGTACAATATTTTTCCTACGAGCCAATTTCTTTTAATCTTTTTCGTCTTCCCTAGTTTAGTTCTTTAAATTTGGGTGCGTTAAAAGCTTTTACAGCACACGTGCGGTAAAAACTTTTACACGCACGCCTGTCAACGTCACGAAATTATTTATAACCATTAGTGCTTATACCTACAATAAGTCACTGGAGGAATGTACCTATTTGTTGCATCTAAAATTTCGTCTAATGAGACCATTCTGATTATATGTTTTGAAGGTTTTTGTCCCTACTTTCTATTTTGTCTGTAAATTTATTTTTAAAAACACCAAAACTGATATTTGTCAAATTTTAATTAATCCGAACTTATTTTGGTTTAACACATGTCAATATAAGAAATGCATGGTGTAGTAGTTGTTTAGTAGTGTTTTGTAAAATTAAGGTCGTGGGTTCGAATACCGGTGAGGACCAACTTTTTTTTTAATTCCACGGCGTTGATAGTTCTTAATTTCCTAAGAGCGCATATATGTTAATTTTATTGTTTTCTGTAAATTCAATTAAATATGAACGTGGATTAACCTTTACACGCTCGCACGTATGGTAGGTACCTAATTAATAGTGCTAAATGTCTTCTGAACCCTAAAGCATTCAGATAAGTATAGAAAACGCAATCAATTTATTTCAACTCAGCAAAAAGCAACACCACAAGGACAATACAATTTTGCAAAAGTAACGCTCAGATTAATAAAGCTTCAAATTGTATGTAAGTTGGCTTTGCGTGCGGTAAATTTTTTTAATCACACACGTGCGGTAAAGTGCTACTTTCCGCATGCAAATGCGTGCGGTAAAGCGACTTTACCGCACGCTCGTAGGAAAAAATTATATTAACTCGTTGACAAAGACTTTGTGTTGACTTCAAATGACACTTAGTGTAGTATACAACTTGCATATAATAGGCGTCATTCGTGGGCTGAAAAGCCACCTTCGGGAACGACAGCCTGCATTATATGCTTATTGGATAATAGACTATCTTGGACGCACACAATAATTCTTGATTTCCAATAAGTGCAAAATTTCTCATAACTAAAAATAACATTCCAGCTCTGCGCCCATTTCTCCGATCCAAAGACCGTCGACGTACGTTCCGGGCGCTCTTCCCGGATTTATCATTCGGAGTATTTTTTTTGTTTCCGGTGCCGCTGCCGGCGGCAAAGCCGTCTTTGACTTATTGCGGCGCGGCTCTGCCCTGATAATTTATTTACGACTTGTGACAGAGACTTTTGTCACGCCTCGAACTCGCAGAGACTTTACGACGAGCCGTAGCGACAGAGCAACGAGGAGCGTGTATGTAAGTCGGGGATTTAATTTGTTTTGCTCTGCCTGGAGGGAGTTTTCTCGCCATCCAACTATAAGTTGTGTTTATGTTTCGAATAAGCCGACACGCGGGGTGTAATTAGCAAATTGATTCTGAATTGACTGCGTCCAGAAGTTTTTCTCCGACAAATCTAAACTAGCATTCGTTTCTTATTAATACGGAAAGGATCCAGAACCAGCACAGTTCTACTACTACTTTATTGGTTAAGCGGTTTCAGCTTTCAAGTCATCATCAGCGCCTAAAATCTATTATGACGGAAGCTGGAAGAACGCGCCCAGCTTTACTGTACATACATAACTTTTTCATTAATTCAAATTGAAACTATCAAAATGGATATACCACCATGCTATGGATCCCAAATTCAAGCCACATTCAAACTTTGTCATTTTATGCATATACTTAGTTAAGATAACATACTCACATTACAATAGACATGAATGAAAACAACTACTTAATTCAAAGCCTAAAAGTTTTCTTCCGGTACCAGAACCAATTAGGAGACTTGTGAAATTATGTGGAGCCACACACCACCGTCTATCGAACCACTTAAAAGTAAACTTTGGCAAAGGTTACTCTTTAAATAAATATTTAGATTATGATGCTCTTTCTCTCTCATTTAGTCCCGATGATGTAATATGTCCTAAAATGGTGCGATTAGCATGAGTCCGTTGGTCTCTATGTAGTATAGAGAGTTTGAGACAAAGAAATGAGACATCTGTTATTGCAAACTTGCTCACGTTTATACAATCTAAAGTGTTTTCCGGACTTGTAAGCCGTGGTTCAATGGAATTTCTTCCTGACGTTTCGTCTACAGCTGCGGCATTCATTATCAAAGGCGAGGAGTTAAAGGGCGAAGTGTTTTCCCGTGCTTCCCGACGCTGATTTATTCGACTGTGGTGAGCTCCGTGGTATTTATTACAAGGAAGTCCGACCGACGAAATCGCGAAACACCTCACAAAACTGCTGCAACTTAAATAGGATATACTGACAGCTTTATAAAAGACTCCACTCAATTCGTTGGAAAACTGCATTCTTTGACTATTTACCCAAGATAAATTCAAGTTAGCTTCGATGTTGCTTTGCTCTTCACGCAGATACGCATTAAGGAAGCCATGGGAAATACTATCCAGGATTTTCCACAAGATATTGCCAAATTGTTTCAACAGGGCCTAACCACTACATATTTTCAGTGGAAGGAAAATTTCTACGAACAAACTGATGGTGTAGCTATGGGCGGCCCCGTTAGTCCAGTAATAGCCAACTATTTTATGGAAATTTTTGAGGTCAACGCGTTGCCAAAGGCAAATAAGATGCCAAAAAGCTGGTTCTGATACGTGGACGACACCTTTGCTATTTGGAGCCATGGCGAGGGCGAACTTCAAAACTTCCTCTTACACCTCAACTCTAGCAACCCAAAAAGCGAATTCACTATTGAGGTAGAAAAGGAAAGAAGCCAACGATTTTTAGATGTTTTAGTATCAACGAGGCCGAATGGGCATACCGTTTATAGACGCCAACACCCACTGACCGATACCTCAATAACGGATCAAATTATCAACCCAGAGAGAAAAGGGGAGTCATAAAGGCTCTGTGAGAGCCAAGAGAATTTGTAAGCCGGCTGACTTGAAACAGGAAATGAAGAAATCTGGAAAGAGGCTTTGGTTGGAATCGATACAGCAAGCACGAGTTCGATAAGGGCGTCCGTCCAAGGAATGTAGAGCGCCAGGAGGGAACAACGGGAGAAGATGAAGAAAAGTGCGGATGGACTAGTCTATCATACATCAACAAAGTAACGGACAGGATCGGCAGGCTACTGGAAAAGCACAATGTTAAAACTGTCTTTAAACCCACTCTTACAAAACAACAGAGCTTGAAGTCGGCCAATGACCGCAGATATCCCCTATCGGCACCAAGAGTTTACCCAGTTCTATGCAGCTGTGACTCGGTATACATTGGCACCACAAAACGCAGTATAAACACAAGGATTACGGAACACAAAAGAAGTTGCAGGCTGGGACAAACACAAAAGTCAGCAGTAGCAGAGCACGCTCTCTCTGAAGGTCACGACATCCTTTTCAACGAGGTGAATATCTTATATTAAAGGCAGCGTTTCTATCCGAGACTAACGAGAAAGGCCATTGAGATCTTTAAACACGACAAGAATTTCAACAGGAAAGAGGAAATTACGTTTCTAAATGCAGACTGGAAGCGAATTTTACGACATACTTCAAGTGCGCCGAAACCCCCCGCCACCACCTCCCCCACTCCAGTCCCGCCGCTGCAGCGCGACGGCGGGGAAATAAATACCACGGATCTCACCACAGTAGAATCAGTCAACGACGAGAAGCTCGGGAGACAACTTCGCCCATTGCCTCATCGCCTTTGATAATGTCTGCCGCAGCTGCAGACGAAATGTCAGGAAGAAATTCCATTGGACGACGGCTTCAAAGCCCAGAAAACCATTTAGGTTGTATTTTAACCGGTCGTTAGCCCTCACCGTCTTATTAATCGTAATTTGAATATATTTAATAGCTTTTCGAAATATTCAGTTTTAATATTTCTCGAAATCATACTAATTATTAAAGCTTTTGATCCTCAACAGACAAGTTCAAAAAAACTTTTAAAAAATTTTGTTAAATGTTCTTATTTTGGACCCTAATTTTTTCAATATAAATTGATTTTTTACTTTTTGGAGAAGTTTTATTTGGGACAAATACCGTATAAAAGATATTGAGGAAAATTAGGAATCATCATTCTTAATAAAAAACACAAGTTTTGTCTAAATTTAGTCAATTTACATTGCAAGTTTTCACTCGTTGGTAAAGTCCAATCCTTAGGTCAAAACTATCCCCAAAGGATGAAAACAAAATGCAAAGTGTTGATTGATGAAAAAAAAAATAAATATTCAACAAAAAATGTAAAGAAACATGGCAAATAATGGATTGGAGAAGCATTAGTTAGAAACTACAAAGTCAAGAACAGTAAAAAAATCGGAAAATTGTTCAAAAAAAATTAGTCCAAAGAGAAAAAGCACAAATTTAAAATGTTTCTTAATTAGGGACAAAATCGTCTAAAGGTTTTACAATTTCTAAAAGAGCAAGCTCCTTTTCGAACCTAAATTATCTCAGTAAAAATTGATTCCTGTTAATATTATTTATTTTATTTTCGGCTGAAATCGTCTTAATGCAAATTTACATTAAAATTTTCATAATTTATTATTTGGAAAAGTCCAATTTTTGGGTCGTAACTATTTACTTTAAAGGAATTAAAAGCCCAGTAAAAATTCTAATTTAGATTTACGAAAAAAAAATGCAGAAAAACTATTAATTAAAAATAAAAAATTATGAACAATACAAGAACATCACAAAATAAAATTTAAAAATAAAACACGATGTAAAGCCTCGAAAGAATAACATCTGATGTAGCCAGAAATTATAAAAAAAATATGTCTAAAAAATGTAAAGATTTAGAAGCACAAATTTAAAGAATTTTTAATTTGAAGTCAAAATCGTGTAAGAGCATTTAAAAATGTGTAGAAAAAAAACTAAAATTCTTTCAATAAAGATCGACATTTCACTATTGTTGTAAAAGTTCTAAGTTGGGCCAAATCCGTATAGAAAATTTAAAAAAATAAGCCAAATCCGTATAGGAAAATTTAAACATAAAAAAAGTCAATTTTGTCTCATTATAAATTAACATGCTTCACAATTGTTCATCCGTTGAAAAATTTCAATTTTGAGTTAAAGTTACCTCAAATGAATGAAAAGTCCAACTTAGTTTGAAAACAAATAGAGACAAAAATTTGACCGAAACATAACAAAAAATAATAGAAAATATAAATAATAAAACAGCATTGAGAAAAAAAATTTAAAAAAAAACGAGGTGGAAGAGAAGGCGGAAATAGTTACAGTACAAGATCAAGGCAAAGAGGAAAAGTTGTGTATTGTTGCGACCTTCTTGACTGAAATGGATAGTGCTACATTTTCGGATATAAGACCGAATAAGATCAGTTCTGGTTTAAAAAATCGGCAGACGTTTTGATTGTTTTCCAGGCTTATTTCAGGTTGAGAATATGATTATGCCAATGGAGTTTAACGCCCCAGCTCACGTAAAAGAAAATATTTAGAAAAGAAACCAAACAGGCACTGCCGTCTCGAATTAAATTGTTTGTATTTCATTATTTTTTTTTTGTTACTAGTCGAAGTTTCATTAAACCAAGACGCCGTTTTCTCGATCACTAACAAAAAAAAATAAATAAATAAAAAACAATTTGATTCGAGATGGCAGTGCTTGTTTGCTTTCCTTTCTACTCACTATTATGTGCGCTGGTGCAGTAAACTCTATTGACTGAACCATGTTCTCAATGTAAAAAAAGTCCTGAGGAAAATTGCGGTAT